>JAPDVR010000011.1:49833286-49848286 GCA_026230005.1 Gila orcuttii | reverse complement strand
AAACAAACTTTGTTGCATTATTTTCCTATTATCACTGTAAAGCTGCTTTGAAACAATCTGTGTTGTAAATGCGCAGTATAATAAAGGTGAGTTGTCTGTTCTGTGGTCCCTCAGCCCCGCGCCGGTGAACACGAGCATCGCTGCGATCGTCCCGCCACCGGCTCCGGCTCCCAAACCTCCGGTCCCTGCTAAGTGAGATCAGACGCTCTTCACACACACATGCTAGAAGCTTCAGACGTGTGTGAATCTGTTTAATGTGAGACTCTGTTGCAGGAATCCGGTGCTCAAGACTCCCAACACATCCAACTTCACCGCGCGCGTCTTCTCTGGCGCAAACACCAGCAAAGTGTGAGTAAATATTGTGTGGCTGAAATATGGCTTCTATAGCGATATGGTTTCTATGTGGCTCTAAACGGTTGCTAGGGTGTTCTGGGGCGGTTTCATAAAGCTATTTTAGACCGGTCTATAGTGTTAGACAAGTCTAAAATTTGCTCATAGACTAGTCTAATGCAAGTTAGACTGTTTCACAAAAATAAAGACTTAATTTAGACCAAAAAAATTAGACACCTTATCCCAGGCTAACCCAGGTCTAAGACTCTGTTACCTTGGCAACCAGCAGTAACAATCAGTTACATTACAAACAGCCAAAAGAAAAGGGAAAATCTGGCTCATAATTTGTGGTTTGCTGACAGCGTTATGGAGAGAGCTTTGAGGGGGGAAAGGGTTTTTAGGGACCGCAGTAATACTGGAAATATATAATAATGAGGACTTTTCTTTTCTGTACGTCTTTAACGCTCCGCTCAACGGTTGGATTAACGCTGTTAACTGTCGTATCTTTTTCTTCTTGTTACTACATTCTCCGCTAAATTTCCCAAGTAAAATGTCCTTGTAACTGTTATACTCCTCCAACACACACATGTTTTCCGCTGGGGTAAACTGCACTGAGCGGTTGAATGCGCTTACTCGATCCGCCATGTTTTTTGTTTTGAAAAGTGTCTTATTTTACCCAGAATGCATTGCAGTGTAGTCCTGAAACGGAAGTTGAGATTGTCCTTTTTTCCTTATTGTGACATATATCCGAGTGAAACGGCTTCTGAAATTAGAAAAAAATGTAGGGCAGGGCTTGATTTCGTCCTTCGGGAATTGATTGGATCGTTGGAGGTTGGGCGTTGCTAACAAAAGGAAGGCAGATTTGAATGCCAGTTTACAGTCAGTTGTGGAGGATTTCCCACCTCCGGACTCACCGCCATTACCCTCCCATGAAGCATTTTTAATTGAGGAACCCGACGATGAGAACGAGGACGAGCAGCCAAATTTTCCGGAAGGAATCACCCCATATTTATATGAGCCTCCCGCGAACCAAGATGAGCCACAATAGTCACGTCACGCCCTCTAGGAATAGATTTTGACCGGAAGAGAAGTCGTTTCGAGGGGGGAGGGAAGGGTAACTTATTTCATTAAAGATTATAAGGGTACATGAATTTAAAAAAAATAATGAAATAAATCATTTATAATAAACACTACAATATTACATATAAAAATACGAATGTTAAAATTTGATTTCATGACGACTTTAAGATAGTCAGAGTCTTAAAGGATTAGTTCACCTCAAAATTAAAATTTCCTAATAATTTACCCACCCCAATGCCATCCAAGATATCCATGTCTTTCTTTCCTCAGTGGAAGAGAAATTAAGTTTTTTGAGGAAAACATTTCGGGATTTTTCTTCGAGCTGATCTGCAACGCGTCGGGAACTACGTCATCACGTTGAAAGGTCAGGCTTGATGTCGCGGGCGCCGGCGGAAGTACCGCCCCACTGTTTACAAAGCGACCAATAGAATTTGAACTATCCTCCTTCGCACGGTCGAGTGGGGCGGTACATCCGCCGGCACCCGCGACATCGAGTGTGATCTTTCAATATGATGACGTAGTTCCCGGCGCATTGCAGATCAGCTCAATCCGAACAATTGTAGTTAAAAAGTATATATATATATATATATATATATTTGTTTTTTAAATAACCTATCGTTTCGCTAGATAAGCCCCTCCTCCTCAGCTGCGATTGTGCAGTCCGTTGAAGCACTCCAAAGATCTTTGAAACTGCATTAATTTGGACTTCAAAACGCTGGTTGTCATTGAAGTCCATTATTCGAAGAAAAATCCAGAAATGTTTTCCTCTAAAAACTTAATTTCTTTTCCACTGAGGAAAGAAAGACATGGATATGCTGGATGGCATTGGGGTGAGTAAATTATAAGGAAATTTTCATTTTGAGGTGAACTAATCCTTTAAGTGCTTTATGCAACGGTCTGATTTAGATGTCTATCTGAAGTCTGACTATCTACTATATCTAAGCCATGGTCAAAGTTTATCTTTGTGAAACCGGCCCCTGAGTGAACACTATTGATATATTTGAACTAAGTTCCATTTTTATTTATTTATTATTAAGTCATAAGATTTCCTATCATTGTTTTAATGAGATGTACTAGTTTAGCCTATATTATTAGTGCCGAGAATTTTCACTTGAATAAATGCACAGAAATGGGTGGTGATGGTGCAGTGGATAAGACACATGCCTTTGGTGTGAGAGACCCGGGTTCGAATCCACTGTGAGACACCAATGTGTCCCTGAGCAAGACACTTAACCCCTAGTTGCTCCAGAGGCGTGCGACCTCTGACATATTGCAATTGTAAGTCGCTTTGGATAAAAGCGTCAGATAAATGTAGATCCGCTGCTTTTTACTGTAGGCTACTCATTAATGGTCCAGTGGTTGAATTTTGCCAAGCATGTCAGATGACATACACTTAAATAGTGTTTTTTTTTTTTTATATTAAAACCGAATATGTTTATCAGTGGTTGTATATCAAGCATAACAACATTTCCTGTCATTGTCTGTGATATTTTTACAAAGCAAATTATTTGTAAGAAACAACGTTTCTGTCACTTTAAGAGTTGCACGGATCCAAAATGCCTGCAGCACTAAAACCATGGTTTAAAAACACATTAAAAACACTTTTTCCAGTATGTACTCTTTGGATGTGTGTGTAGCACAGAAAACAGGTCACAAGTCTTGAATGGCTTAAAAACACATTAAAAGCACTTTCTGTTCGCACGTTTTGGTGTGCAGCACATAAACAGCGCGCGAGGCGTTTCGCGCTTTTAATGGTTTAAAATTACATTTTCTGTGACCGCGCTTTTTAGATGTGTGTGTGTCATCGAAATTTTTAAATTTATAACAAGTATCCGCTACCCGACCTCAAGTAATACAAAGAACAAAGAATTTCAAAAATGCTCTTTATTTGAATGAGTGGGTGGCTCCTAAAAGAGCCGTTGTTGCCTTTAAAAGGACATTTGGTGGCTTCAACTTTGGAGTTCCACCCGCGGAGCTTCTCTGTGTTGCTCAGCAGAAGCTGGTTCTCTGGGTTCAGGTGGACTCCATCACTAGATAGGTGTTCTGTGGCATCTGTCCCCCTGCCAAGAAGCCGGACACCTAGCCCTTCCCGCGAGTCTGACCTCTCCCGCTCAGACGAGGCAGGATGTGAGAAAGCACAAACCTGGTTCTTGGGAACATTGTGAAGCATTTGGCCAGGTCACGCTTTATTTCCCGAAGGAAACCATCAGCCATCCCAGGGGATCTCACAGCGCAGATCAGTGTTCAAAAAGTGAAGCGGCCGGTGTCTGTCGGCTCTGTCCGTCGACTCCGCAGGACATGGGAGTGACCAGATCAATGGGCGGGGCCACAAACAGAGGGCGTTTTCGAGCGCGTCACCTGATTGGCCCACGTCACGGTGAGGGCGGGGTTTGGGCATCATTTTCATTACATGATTTATAAACACCCATCCGTATTGACAGGGACAGCAAACGGAACTTTAAGATGAGGTTCTCTCAAAGTAACGTTTGTTCAAATTATCTGGTCTTTTATAATGTTCTCACAATGTTAGCACAAAAAATATTATTAATACATCATTCATGGAACGTTTTTCTTAAATGTTTCAGTTGGTAGTTTGTCTAACGTTTTGTAAACGTTACTACTTGTTTCAGAACGTTCAGAGAACATTCAAAAGTAATGTTTCCATAATGTTGGAAGAATGATACAATGTAATTTTCCCGTAACGTTTACATGACCAAGAAAAAAAAAACTTTTTGTTTTTTTGTTTTTTTACGTTCAGAGAACATTGATAATTAATTTTCATAATTTAATGTTCTGAACATACACTCAACAGTTGGGGGTAAAATAGATTTTTTTTAAAGAAATTAATACTTTTATTCATCAAGGACGAGTTAAATTGATCAAAAGCGACAGTAAAGACATTTATAATATTATAAAAGATACTATTTCAAATAAATGCTGTATTTAAAAACAAATAAAATGTATCACAGTTTCCACAAAAATATTAAACTGTTGTTTCAACACTGATAATAATCATAAATGTTTCTTGAGCATCAAATCCTCATATTATAGTGATTTCTGAAGGATCATGTGACACTGAAGACTGGAGTAATGATGCTGAAAATTCAGCTTTGATCACAGGAATAAATTACACTTTACTATATATTCACATTTATTCATTTAGCTGACGCTTTTATCCAAAGCAACTTACAATTGCAATATGTCAGAGGTCGCACGCCTCTGGAGCAACTAGGGGTTAAGTGTCTTGCTCAGGGACACATTGGTGTCTCACAGTGGATTCAAACCCGGGTCTCTCACACCAAAGGCATGTGTCTTATCCACTGCACCATCACCACCCATACATAGAAAACAGATGATTTGCATGCGAATTTTATTTCACAAAATTTTTGATCAAATAAACAGCCTTGGTGAGCAGAGACTCTTTCAGAAACATATAAACATCTGTGTCAGACCTGGAACCGTTGAACACGCGTGTGATTGTGAACACCTGTCGAGTTGTGTTGATGTGTTTATGTGTGTGTGTGTGTGACAGGTTAAGCCCCGTTAAACCATCGTTCGGTGAGAAGTTTCCAGAGCTCACCGCGTCTCAAACTACCAATGGGTGAGTCGAGTGAGATCTGTAATCAGTGATTCATAAACCTGTTCTTGAAGATTTCATTTAATATTTCAATAATATGATGACGCATTCACATGTTCCCGGTTCTCTGATGTTAATCTCAGTAAATGGACACATGACATGCATGTAAAAAATCATCGTTTTATATGTTTTATTATAGATTGTTTTATACAATTATTCAATTTTTTTATGATTTAATAAATAAATAGCTTTTCATCAACTCATGAATCCCAGTTTGGGAAACGTCAGTCAAATGAATATGAATAATGCTTATCAGCCGAGATTTGCTACTGTGTAGTTCAGTATATGAGTTCAGTCTTTCTGCAGTTCTGTTCAGGTGTTGATTTGAATGTTGTTGTGTTGATTTGTATGTTATTGTGTTGATTTGTATGTTATTGTGTTGAACAGAATGAATAAGAGCATCAGCGCTGGACCACCATCGTCTGTGACGTGAGTCTGTTAAACGTGTGTGAACTCTGATCTTTAGTCAAAGATAAGCTGGAGTCTGACAGTGTGTGTGTGTGTGTGTGTGTGTGTGTGTGTGTGTGTGTGTGTGTGTGTGTGTGTGTAACAGTGTCTCGCCGTCAGCAGCTCCAGTCACAGCCACTTCAACGTAAGATATTTTCTGTCAGATCCAAATGTTAATGACGAGCAGTGTTGGGAAAGTTACTGTGAAAAGTAATGCATTACAATAATGTGTTACTTAGATAATTTTTTTAGAAAAGAAATGCGTTACGTTACTTTTGCGTTACTTTTTTCACCTGGGCTGGCTTGTTTTTCTTATAACAAAAAAGTTTTATTTTTGGGCAAATTTAAAGACCCTTTCACACCAAAAGTGAAATAATGATCCTGAAGGCTGAAGGAAATACAGATTCACGTGTATACAGTAGTGGTAGAGTACAGTAGAGGTAGAGTACAGTAGAGGTAGAGTACAGTAGAGGTAGAGTACAGTAGTGGTAGAGTACAGCAGAGGTAGAGTACAGTAGTGGTAGAGTACAGTAGTGGTAGAGTACAGTAGTGGTAGAGTACAGTAGAGGTAGAGTACAGTAGAGGTAGAGTACAGTAGTGGTAGAGTACAGCAGAGGTAGAGTACAGTAGAGGTAGAGTACAGTAGAGGTAGAGTACAGCAGAGGTAGAGTACAGCAGAGGTAGAGTACAGCAGAGGTAGAGTACAGTAGTGGTAGAGTACAGTAGTGGTAGAGTACAGTAGAGGTAGAGTACAGCAGAGGTAGAGTACAGTAGTGGTAGAGTACAGTAGTGGTAGAGTACAGTAGAGGTAGAGTACAGTAGAGGTAGAGTACAGTAGTGGTAGAGTACAGTAGTGGTAGAGTACAGTAGAGGTAGAGTACAGTAGTGGTAGAGTACAGTAGTGGTAGAGTACAGTAGAGGTAGAGTACAGTAGAGGTAGAGTACAGCAGAGGTAGAGTACAGTAGTGGTAGAGTACAGTAGTGGTAGAGTACAGTAGTGGTAGAGTACAGTAGTGGTAGAGTACAGTAGAGGTAGAGTACAGTAGTGGTAGAGTACAGTAGTGGTAGAGTACAGTAGAGGTAGAGTACAGTAGAGGTAGAGTACAGCAGAGGTAGAGTACAGCAGAGGTAGAGTACAGCAGAGGTAGAGTACAGCAGAGGTAGAGTACAGTAGTGGTAGAGTACAGTAGTGGTAGAGTACAGTAGTGGTAGAGTACAGTAGAGGTAGAGTACAGTAGTGGTAGAGTACAGTAGAGGTAGAGTACAGTAGAGGTAGAGTACAGTAGTGGTAGAGTACAGTAGTGGTAGAGTACAGTAGTGGTAGAGTACAGTAGTGGTAGAGTACAGTAGTGGTAGAGTACAGTGGTGGTAGAGTACAGCAGAGGTAGAGTACAGCAGAGGTAGAGTACAGTAGTGGTAGAGTACAGTAGTGGTAGAGTACAGTAGTGGTAGAGTACAGTAGAGGTAGAGTACAGCAGAGGTAGAGTACAGTAGTGGTAGAGTACAGTAGTGGTAGAGTACAGTAGAGGTAGAGTACAGCAGAGGTAGAGTACAGTAGTGGTAGAGTACAGTAGTGGTAGAGTACAGTAGTGGTAGAGTACAGCAGAGGTAGAGTACAGCAGAGGTAGAGTACAGTAGTGGTAGAGTACAGTAGTGGTAGAGTACAGTAGAGGTAGAGTACAGTAGAGGTAGAGTACAGTAGTGGTAGAGTACAGTAGTGGTAGAGTACAGTAGAGGTAGAGTACAGTAGTGGTAGAGTACAGTAGTGGTAGAGTACAGTAGAGGTAGAGTACAGTAGTGGTAGAGTACAGTAGTGGTAGAGTACAGTAGAGGTAGAGTACAGCAGAGGTAGAGTACAGTAATGGTAGAGTACAGTAGTGGTAGAGTACAGTAGAGGTAGAGTACAGCAGAGGTAGAGTACAGCAGAGGTAGAGTACAGTAGTGGTAGAGTACAGTAGAGGTAGAGTACAGTAGTGGTAGAGTAGAGTACAGTAGTGTACAGTAGAGGTAGAGTACAGTAGAGGTAGAGTACAGTAGTGGTAGAGTAGAGTACAGTAGTGTACAGTAGAGGTAGAGTACAGTAGTGGTAGAGTACAGTAGTGGTAGAGTACAGCAGAGGTAGAGTACAGTAGTGGTAGAGTAGAGTACAGTAGTGTACAGTAGAGGTAGAGTACAGTAGAGGTAGAGTACAGTAGAGGTAGAGTACAGCAGAGGTAGAGTACAGTAGAGGTAGAGTACAGTAGAGGTAGAGTACAGTAGTGGTAGAGTACAGTAGAGGTAGAGTACAGCAGAGGTAGAGTACAGCAGAGGTAGAGTACAGCAGTGGTAGAGTACAGTAGTGGTAGAGTACAGCAGAGGTAGAGTACAGCAGAGGTAGAGTACAGCAGAGGTAGAGTACAGTAGAGGTAGAGTACAGTAGAGGTAGAGTACAGTAGAGGTAGAGTACAGTAGTGGTAGAGTACAGTAGAGGTAGAGTACAGCAGAGGTAGAGTACAGTAGAGGTAGAGTACAGTAGAGGTAGAGTACAGCAGAGGTAGAGTACAGTAGAGGTAGAGTACAGTAGTGGTAGAGTACAGTAGTGGTAGAGTACAGTAGAGGTAGAGTACAGCAGAGGTAGAGTACAGTAGAGGTAGAGTACAGCAGAGGTAGAGTACAGCAGAGGTAGAGTACAGCAGAGGTAGAGTACAGCAGTGGTAGAGTACAGCAGTGGTAGAGTACAGCAGAGGTAGAGTACAGCAGAGGTAGAGTACAGCAGAGGTAGAGTACAGCAGAGGTAGAGTACAGCAGAGGTAGAGTACAGTAGAGGTAGAGTACAGTAGAGGTAGAGTACAGTAGAGGTAGAGTACAGTAGTGGTAGAGTACAGTAGAGGTAGAGTACAGCAGAGGTAGAGTACAGTAGAGGTAGAGTACAGTAGTGGTGGAGTACAGCAGAGGTAGAGTACAGTAGTGGTAGAGTACAGCAGTGGTAGAGTACAGCAGAGGTAGAGTACAGCAGAGGTAGAGTACAGCAGAGGTAGAGTAGAGTAGAGGTAGAGTACAGTAGAGGTAGAGTACAGTAGTGGTAGAGTAGAGTACAGTAGTGTACAGTAGAGGTAGAGTACAGCAGAGGTAGAGTACAGCAGAGGTAGAGTACAGTAGAGGTAGAGTACAGTAGAGGTAGAGTACAGTAGAGGTAGAGTACAGTAGTGGTAGAGTACAGTAGAGGTAGAGTACAGCAGAGGTAGAGTACAGCAGTGGTAGAGTACAGCAGAGGTAGAGTACAGCAGAGGTAGAGTACAGTAGTGGTAGAGTACAGTAGAGGTAGAGTACAGTAGAGGTAGAGTACAGTAGAGGTAGAGTACAGTAGTGGTAGAGTACAGTAGAGGTAGAGTACAGCAGAGGTAGAGTACAGCAGTGGTAGAGTACAGCAGAGGTAGAGTACAGCAGAGGTAGAGTACAGTAGTGGTAGAGTACAGCTGAGGTAGAGTACAGTAGAGGTAGAGTACAGTAGAGGTAGAGTACAGTAGTGGTAGAGTACAGTAGTGGTAGAGTACAGTAGTGGTAGAGTACAGTAGTGGTAGAGTACAGTAGAGGTAGAGTACAGTAGAGGTAGAGTACAGCAGAGGCAGAGTACAGCAGAGGTAGAGAACAGTAGAGGTAGAGTTTAGTAGAGGTAGAGTAGAGTACAGTAGTGTACAGTAGAGGTAGAGTTTAGTAGAGGTAGAGTACAGTAGTGTACAGTAGAGGCAGAGTACAGTAGAGGCAGAGTACAGTAGTTTTCAGTAGAGGCAGAGTACAGTAGAGGTAGAGTAGAGGTAGAGTACAGTAGAGGTAGAGTACAGTAGAGGTAGAGTACAGTAGAGGTAGAGTACAGTAGTGGTAGAGTACAGTAGAGGTAGAGTACAGCAGAGGTAGAGTACAGCAGAGGTAGAGTACAGTAGAGGTAGAGTACAGTAGTGGTAGAGTACAGTAGAGGTAGAGTACAGTAGAGGTAGAGTACAGTAGTGGTAGAGTACAGCAGAGGTAGAGTACAGTAGTGGTAGAGTACAGTAGTGGTAGAGTACAGTAGAGGTAGAGTACAGTAGAGGTAGAGTACAGTAGAGGTAGAGTACAGTAGTGGTAGAGTACAGCAGAGGTAGAGTACAGCAGAGGTAGAGTACAGTAGTGGTAGAGTACAGTAGTGGTAGAGTACAGTAGTGGTAGAGTACAGTAGAGGTAGAGTACAGCAGAGGTAGAGTACAGTAGTGGTAGAGTACAGTAGTGGTAGAGTACAGTAGAGGTAGAGTACAGTAGAGGTAGAGTACAGTAGTGGTAGAGTACAGTAGTGGTAGAGTACAGTAGAGGTAGAGTACAGTAGTGGTAGAGTACAGTAGTGGTAGAGTACAGTAGAGGTAGAGTACAGCAGAGGTAGAGTACAGTAGTGGTAGAGTACAGTAGAGGTAGAGTACAGTAGTGGTAGAGTACAGTAGTGGTAGAGTACAGTAGTGGTAGAGTACAGTAGTGGTAGAGTACAGTAGTGGTAGAGTACAGTAGAGGTAGAGTACAGTAGAGGTAGAGTACAGTAGAGGTAGAGTACAGTAGTGGTAGAGTACAGCAGAGGTAGAGTACAGCAGAGGTAGAGTACAGTAGTGGTAGAGTACAGTAGTGGTAGAGTACAGTAGTGGTAGAGTACAGTAGTGGTAGAGTACAGTAGAGGTAGAGTACAGTAGTGGTAGAGTACAGTAGAGGTAGAGTACAGTAGTGGTAGAGTACAGTAGTGGTAGAGTACAGTAGTGGTAGAGTACAGTAGAGGTAGAGTACAGTAGAGGTAGAGTACAGTAGAGGTAGAGTACAGTAGTGGTAGAGTACAGCAGAGGTAGAGTACAGCAGAGGT
The DNA here is from genome assembly GCA_026230005.1 of Gila orcuttii. NCBI lineage: Eukaryota > Metazoa > Chordata > Actinopteri > Cypriniformes > Leuciscidae > Gila > Gila orcuttii. The sequence goes on along the minus strand of JAPDVR010000011.1, from coordinate 49,837,940 downwards.
AGAGTACAGTAGTGGTAGAGTACAGTAGTGGTAGAGTACAGTAGAGGTAGAGTACAGCAGAGGTAGAGTACAGTAGTGGTAGAGTACAGTAGTGGTAGAGTACAGTAGAGGTAGAGTACAGCAGAGGTAGAGTACAGTAGTGGTAGAGTACAGTAGTGGTAGAGTACAGTAGTGGTAGAGTACAGCAGAGGTAGAGTACAGCAGAGGTAGAGTACAGTAGTGGTAGAGTACAGTAGTGGTAGAGTACAGTAGAGGTAGAGTACAGTAGAGGTAGAGTACAGTAGTGGTAGAGTACAGTAGTGGTAGAGTACAGTAGAGGTAGAGTACAGTAGTGGTAGAGTACAGTAGTGGTAGAGTACAGTAGAGGTAGAGTACAGCAGAGGTAGAGTACAGTAGTGGTAGAGTACAGTAGTGGTAGAGTACAGTAGAGGTAGAGTACAGCAGAGGTAGAGTACAGTAATGGTAGAGTACAGTAGTGGTAGAGTACAGTAGAGGTAGAGTACAGTAGAGGTAGAGTACAGCAGAGGTAGAGTACAGTAGTGGTAGAGTACAGTAGAGGTAGAGTACAGTAGTGGTAGAGTAGAGTACAGTAGTGTACAGTAGAGGTAGAGTACAGTAGAGGTAGAGTACAGTAGTGGTAGAGTAGAGTACAGTAGTGTACAGTAGAGGTAGAGTACAGTAGTGGTAGAGTACAGCAGAGGTAGAGTACAGTAGTGGTAGAGTAGAGTACAGTAGTGTACAGTAGAGGTAGAGTACAGTAGAGGTAGAGTACAGTAGAGGTAGAGTACAGTAGAGGTAGAGTACAGCAGAGGTAGAGTACAGTAGAGGTAGAGTACAGTAGAGGTAGAGTACAGTAGAGGTAGAGTACAGTAGTGGTAGAGTACAGTAGTGGTAGAGTACAGTAGAGGTAGAGTACAGCAGAGGTAGAGTACAGCAGAGGTAGAGTACAGCAGTGGTAGAGTACAGTAGTGGTAGAGTACAGCAGAGGTAGAGTACAGCAGAGGTAGAGTACAGCAGAGGTAGAGTACAGTAGAGGTAGAGTACAGTAGAGGTAGAGTACAGTAGAGGTAGAGTACAGTAGTGGTAGAGTACAGTAGAGGTAGAGTACAGCAGAGGTAGAGTACAGTAGAGGTAGAGTACAGTAGAGGTAGAGTACAGCAGAGGTAGAGTACAGTAGAGGTAGAGTACAGTAGTGGTAGAGTACAGTAGTGGTAGAGTACAGTAGAGGTAGAGTACAGCAGAGGTAGAGTACAGTAGAGGTAGAGTACAGCAGAGGTAGAGTACAGCAGAGGTAGAGTACAGCAGAGGTAGAGTACAGCAGTGGTAGAGTACAGCAGAGGTAGAGTACAGCAGAGGTAGAGTACAGCAGAGGTAGAGTACAGCAGAGGTAGAGTACAGTAGAGGTAGAGTACAGTAGAGGTAGAGTACAGTAGAGGTAGAGTACAGTAGAGGTAGAGTACAGCAGAGGTAGAGTACAGTAGAGGTAGAGTACAGTAGTGGTAGAGTACAGCAGAGGTAGAGTACAGTAGTGGTAGAGTACAGTAGTGGTAGAGTACAGCAGAGGTAGAGTACAGCAGAGGTAGAGTACAGCAGAGGTAGAGTACAGTAGAGGTAGAGTACAGTAGTGGTAGAGTAGAGTACAGTAGTGTACAGTAGAGGTAGAGTACAGCAGAGGTAGAGTACAGCAGAGGTAGAGTACAGTAGAGGTAGAGTACAGTAGAGGTAGAGTACAGTAGAGGTAGAGTACAGTAGTGGTAGAGTACAGTAGTGGTAGAGTACAGCAGAGGTAGAGTACAGCAGTGGTAGAGTACAGTAGTGGTAGAGTACAGCAGAGGTAGAGTACAGCAGAGGTAGAGTACAGTAGTGGTAGAGTACAGTAGAGGTAGAGTACAGCAGAGGTAGAGTACAGCAGAGGTAGAGTACAGCAGAGGTAGAGTACAGCAGAGGTAGAGTACAGCAGAGGTAGAGTACAGTAGAGGTAGAGTACAGTAGAGGTAGAGTACAGTAGAGGTAGAGTACAGTAGTGGTAGAGTACAGCAGAGGTAGAGTACAGCAGAGGTAGAGTACAGTAGTGGTAGAGTACAGCTGAGGTAGAGTACAGTAGAGGTAGAGTACAGTAGAGGTAGAGTACAGTAGTGGTAGAGTACAGTAGTGGTAGAGTACAGCAGAGGTAGAGTACAGCAGAGGTAGAGTACAGCAGAGGTAGAGTACAGCAGTGGTAGAGTACAGCAGAGGTAGAGTACAGTAGAGGTAGAGTACAGTAGTGGTAGAGTACAGCAGAGGTAGAGTACAGTAGAGGTAGAGTACAGTAGAGGTAGAGTACAGTAGAGGTAGAGTACAGTAGTGGTAGAGTACAGTAGAGGTAGAGTATAGCAGAGGCAGAGTACAGTAGTGGTAGAGTACAGTAGAGGTAGAGTACAGCAGAGGCAGAGTACAGTAGAGGTAGAGTACAGCAGAGGCAGAGTACAGTAGTGGTAGAGTACAGTAGTGGTAGAGTACAGTAGAGGTAGAGTACAGTAGTGGTAGAGTACAGTAGTGGTAGAGTACAGTAGAGGTAGAGTACAGTAGAGGTAGAGTACAGCAGAGGCAGAGTACAGCAGAGGTAGAGAACAGTAGAGGTAGAGTTTAGTAGAGGTAGAGTAGAGTACAGTAGTGTACAGTAGAGGTAGAGTTTAGTAGAGGTAGAGTACAGTAGTGTACAGTAGAGGCAGAGTACAGTAGAGGCAGAGTACAGTAGTTTTCAGTAGAGGCAGAGTACAGTAGAGGTAGAGTAGAGGTAGAGTACAGTAGAGGTAGAGTACAGTAGAGGTAGAGTACAGTAGTGGTAGAGTACAGTAGTGGTAGAGTACAGTAGAGGTAGAGTACAGCAGAGGTAGAGTACAGCAGAGGTAGAGTACAGCAGAGGTAGAGTACAGCAGTGGTAGAGTACAGTAGTGGTAGAGTACAGTAGTGGTAGAGTACAGTAGAGGTAGAGTACAGCAGAGGTAGAGTACAGCAGAGGTAGAGTACAGCAGAGGTAGAGTACAGCAGAGGTAGAGTACAGTAGAGGTAGAGTACAGTAGTGGTAGAGTACAGTAGTGGTAGAGTACAGTAGAGGTAGAGTACAGCAGAGGTAGAGTACAGCAGAGGTAGAGTACAGTAGAGGTAGAGTACAGTAGTGGTAGAGTACAGCAGAGGTAGAGTACAGTAGTGGTAGAGTACAGCAGAGGTAGAGTACAGTAGAGGTAGAGTACAGCAGAGGCAGAGTACAGTAGTGGTAGAGTACAGTAGAGGTAGAGTACAGCAGAGGCAGAGTACAGTAGTGGTAGAGTACAGTAGTGGTAGAGTACAGTAGTGGTAGAGTACAGTAGTGGTAGAGTACAGTAGAGGTAGAGTACAGTAGAGGTAGAGTACAGCAGAGTACAGCAGAGGTAGAGAACAGTAGAGGTAGAGTTTAGTAGAGGTAGAGTAGAGTACAGTAGTGTACAGTAGAGGTAGAGTTTAGTAGAGGTAAAGTACAGTAGTGTACAGTAGAGGCAGAGTACAGTAGAGGCAGAGTACAGTAGTTTTCAGTAGAGGCAGAGTACAGTAGAGGTAGAGTAGAGGTAGAGTACAGTAGAGGTAGAGTAGAGTACAGTAGAGGTAGAGTACAGTAGTGTACAGTAGAGTAGAGTACAGTGGAGGTAGAGTACAGTAGAGGCAGCGTACAGTAGTGTACAGTAGAGGTAGAGTACAGTAGTGTACAGTAGTGGTAGAGTACAGTAGTGTACAGTAGTGGTAGAGTACAGTAGTGTACAGTGGAGGTAGAGTACAGTAGTGGTAGAGTACAGTACAGGTAGAGTACAGTAGAGTACAGTAGAGGTAGAGCACAGTAGTGTACAGTAGAGGTAGAGTACAGTAGAGGCAGAGTACAGTAGTGTACAGTACAGGCAGAGTACAGTAGAGGCAGAGTACAGTAGCGTACAGTAGAGGTAGAGTACAGTAGTGTACAGTAGTGGTAGAGTACAGTAGTGTACAGTGGAGGTAGAGTACAGTAATGGTAGAGTACAGTAGTGTACAGTACAGGCAGAGTACAGTAGAGGTAGAGTACAGTAGAAGCAGAGTACAGTAGTGTACAGTAGAGGTAGAGTACAGTAGAAGCAGAGTACAGTAGTGTACAGTACAGGCAGAGTACAGTAGAGGCAGAGTACAGTAGCGTACAGTAGAGGCAGAGTACAGTAGCGTACAGTAGAGGTAGAGTACAGTAGTGTACAGTAGTGGTAGAGTACAGTAGTGTACAGTAGAGGCAGAGTACAGTAGAGTAGAGTGCAGTAGTGTACAGTAGTTGTAGAGTACAGTAGTGTACAGTAGAGTAGAGTACAGTTGTGTACAGTAGAGGCAGAGTACAGTAGTGTACAGTAGAGACAGAGTACAGTAGTGTACAGTAGATGCAGAGTACAGTAGTGTACAGTAGAGTAGAGTGCAGTTGTGTACAGTAGAGTAGAGTACAGTAGTGTACAGTAGAGGTAGAGTACAGTAGTGCACAGTAGAGTAGAGGACAGTAGTGTACAGTAGAGTACAGTAGAGTACAGAAGAGATAGAGTACAGTAGTGTACAGTAGAGGTAGAGTACAGTAGTGTAGAGTAGAGTACAGTAGAGGTAGAGTACAGTAGTGTACAGTAGAGGTAGAGTACAG
>JAPDVR010000011.1:49738286-49815786 GCA_026230005.1 Gila orcuttii | reverse complement strand
ACTGGATAACGTGAGAGTCTTCTGTAGAGAACTATTTGAATTCGTCTCATATTTGATGAAGTTTGATTCTGTTATTGTACTGTTTATTCTGTGAAGGTGCTTTGAAACATTCTGTATTAGAAATAAAGCTTGACTGTCGAGGTTCATATTCACAATCAAAGCTTCAGATGAAAACGTCTCATGCTGACATGTGTGAAGGAATCAAACGAGTGTGTTTCTATCCACCGATTTTATGCTCTTTTCGGGATGTTGCATAAAAACACTGGATGGAAACAGCAAGATGAGCATAAAAAACCCATACGCTCAAATTGAGGCTGAAAATGTTTGTATCTGATAAGAAGACATGCGCATAAACTATGATGGAACACATTTACTGAATAAATCCCTCAATAAACTCATGTGACTTTGGCTCAGCATCAGCTGTGATTGGATAACTGGAGTAATCAGTGGACCAATGGCGTCGCAGCGTCTCTAATGTTGGTTTGGTGTTTCTGAAACGCCGGAGTGGAAGTGTGTGATCAGAATGATTGGGTTTAATTCCTCCAGAAGCGTCTCACACACACGAGTGTGTTTCCGAACACGACAGCGTTTATTGTGTTTCGTCTGACGCTAGACACACACACTCGTTTATGATGGAGGGAGAAACAGCCGATTGCAGAAACCTAGTTTATTACTGATATTGTGCTCCAATTTCTCAGGAAGCGACGATTTTATTGTCTTGAACACATGGGATGGAAACGCTGCTTTATTCACAGATGATTTATGCAATATTCCAACATTAGTTAAACTGTCAGCGATGTATGGACAGACAGCTAGTGTCGCTCCTCATTGTGTCTCGTTCTCTCTCTCTCTCTCTCTCTCTCTCTCTCTCTCTCTCTCCAGGCTCTATGTGTCTCCCAGATCGCATCTGTGCTCCACCGTGGCTCTCGACGCTCTGCAATGGTGTCGGCACGTTCTCGATCAGCTGGAAACCGCCGGACACTCGCTCTGCCAAAGACTGGACTCCGGTAGGTTCTTTGTCCACACAACCAAAATATTCAATGCACACACCGTATCAACCTTTACTTTCAGCCAGTTTGTAGTGATTCGTCATCGTCTAATGGAAGCCGAGCATCTGGAAGCCAACGGGGGTCAGTCAAGTCAAGTCAATGGGGGTCAGCGGGAGTCAGCGGGGGTCAGCGGGAGTCAGCGGGGGTCAGTGGGGGTCATTCAAGTCAGCGGGGGTCAGTGGGGGTCAGTCAATCAGCAGGAGTCAGTCAAGTCAAGTCAGTGGCGGTCAGTCAAGTCAGTGGAGGTCAGTCAAATCAGTGGGGGTAAGTCAAGTCAGCGGAGGTCAGTCAAGTCAGCGGGGGTCAGTCAAGTCAGCGGGGGTCAAGTCAGTGGAGGTCAGTAAAGTCAAGTCAGTGGGGGTCAAGTCAGCGGAGGTCAGGCAAGTCAATCAGCGGGAGTCAGTCAAGGCAAGTCAGTGGGGGTAAGTCAAGTCAGCGGAGGTCAGTCAAGTCAGCGGGGGTCAGTCAAGTCAGCGGGGGTCAAGTCAGTGGAGGTCAGTAAAGTCAAGTCAGTGGGGGTCAAGTCAGCGGAGGTCAGTCAAGTCAATCAGCGGGAGTCAGTCAAGGCAAGTCAGTGGGGGTCAGTCAAGTCAGTGGAGGTCACTCAAGTCAAGTCAGTGGGGGTCAGTCAAGGCAAGTCAGTGGGGGTCAGTCAAGTCAGTGGAGGTCACTCAAGTCAAGTCAGTGGGGGTCAGTCAAGTCAAGTCAGTGGGGGTCAGTCAAGTCAGTGGAGGTCACTCAAGTCAAGTCAGTGGGGGTCAGTCAAGGCAAGTCAGTGGGGGTCAGTCAAGTCAGTGGAGGTCACTCAAGTCAGTGGGGGTCAGTCAAGTCAAGTCAGCAGAGGTCAGTCAAGTCAATCAGCGGGAGTCAGTCAAGTCAAGTCAGTGGGGGTCAGTCAAGTCAAGTCAGTGGAGGTCAGTCAAGTCAATCAGCGGGAGTCAGTCAAGTCAATCAGTGGGGGTCACTCAAGTCAAGTCAGTGGAGGTCAGTCAAGTCAATCAGCGGGAGTCAGTCAAGTCAAGTCAGTGGAGGTCACTCAAGTCAAGTCAGTGGGGGTCACTCAAGTCAAGTCAGTGGGGGTCAGTCAAGTCAAGTCAGTGGGGGTCAGTCAAGTCAAGTCAGTGGGGGTCAAGTCAGCGGAGGTCAGTCAAGTCAATCAGCGGGAGTCAGTCAAGTCAGTGGGGGTCAGTCCAGTCAAGTCAGTGGAGGTCACTCAAGTCAAGTCAGTGGGGGTCAGTCCAGTCAAGTCAGTGGGGGTCAGTCAAGTCAGTGGAGGTCACTCAAGTCAAGTCAGTGGGGGTCAGTCAAGTCAAGTCAGTGGGGGTCAAGTCAGCGGAGGTCAGTCAAGTCAATCAGCGGGAGTCAGTCAAGTCAAGTCAGTGGGGGTCAGTCAAGTCAAGTCAGTGGAGGTCACTCAAGTCAAGTCAGTGGGGGTCAGTCAAGTCAAGTCAGTGGGGGTCAAGTCAGCGGAGGTCAGTCAAGTCAATCAGCGGGAGTCAGTCAAGTCAAGTTAGTGGGGTCAGTCAAGTCAGTGGAGGTCACTCAAGTCAAGTCAGTGGGGGTCACTCAAGTCAAGTCAGTGGGGGTCACTCAAGTCAGTGGGGGTCAGTCAAGTCAGTGGAGGTCACTCAAGTCAAGTCAGTGGGGGTCACTCAAGTCAAGTCAGTGGGGGTCAGTCAAGTCAAGTCAGTGGGGGTCAGTCAAGTCAAGTCGGTGGAGGTCACTCAAGTCAAGTCAGTGGGGGTCAGTCAAGTCAGTGGGGGTCAGTCAAGTCAGTGGGGGTCAGTCAAGTCAGTGGGGGTCAATCAAGTCAATGGAGGTCACTCAAATCAAGTCAGTGGGGGTCACTCAAGTCAGGTCAGTGGGGGTCAGTCAAGTCAATCAGCGGGAGTCAGTCAAGGCAAGTCAGTGGGGGTCAGTCAAGTCAGTGGAGGTCACTCAAGTCAAGTCAGTGGGGGTCAGTCAAGTCAAGTCAGTGGGGGTCAAGTCAGCGGAGGTCAGTCAAGTCAATCAGCGGGAGTCAGTCAAGTCAAGTCAGTGGGGGTCAGTCAAGTCAGTGGAGGTCACTCAAGTCAAGTCAGTGGGGGCCAGTCAAGTCAGTGGGGGTCAGTCAAGTCAGTTGGGGTCACTCAAGTCAAGTCAGTGGGGGTCAGTCAAGTCAAGTCAGTGGGGGTCAAGTCAGCGGAGGTCAGTCAAGTCAATCAGCGGGAGTCAGTCAAGTCAAGTCAGTGGGGGTCAGTCAAGTCAGTGGAGGTCACTCAAGTCAAGTCAGTGGGGGCCAGTCAAGTCAGTGGGGGTCAGTCAAGTCAGTTGGGGTCACTCAAGTCAAGTCAGTGGGGGTCACTCAAGTCAAGTCAGTGGGGGTCAGTGGGGGTCAGTCAAGTCAAGTCAGTGGGGGTCAGTCAAGTCAAGTCAGTGGAGGTCACTCAAGTCAAGTCAGTGGGGGTCACTCAAGTCAAGTCAGTGGGGGTCAGTCAAGTCAAGTCACTCACACTCACTCACTCACTCACACTCACTCACTCACTCACACACACACACACACACACTCACTCACACACACTCACTCACTCACTCACTCACTCACTCTCTCACTCACTCATACACTCACTCACTCACACACTCACTCACTCACTCTCTCACTCACTCACTCTCTCACTCTCACTCTCACTCACTCACTCTCTCACTCACTCACACTCACTCACTCACTCACTCACTCACTCACTCACACTCACTCACTCACTCACTCACTCACTCACTCACTTACTCACACTCACTCACTCACTCTCACACACACACACACACTCACTCACTCATCATACGCTTACTTCCCTTCTCTGATGACGAGGGCGGGGCAACCTGTCCACCAATAGCGGAGATCCACCAATAGCAAACCACCATCCAATCAAGTCAGTGGAGGTCACTCAAGTCAAGTCAGTGGGGGTCAGTCAAGTCAAGTCAGTGGGGGTCAAGTCAGCGGAGGTCAGTCAAGTCAATCAGCGGGAGTCAGTCAAGTCAAGTCAGTGGGGGTCAGTCAAGTCAGTGGAGGTCACTCAAGTCAAGTCAGTGGGGGTCAGTCAAGTCAGTGGGGGTCAGTCAAGTCAGTTGGGGTCACTCAAGTCAAGTCAGTGGGGGTCACTCAAGTCAAGTCAGTGGGGGTCAGTGGGGGTCACTCAAGTCAAGTCAGTGGGGGTCACTCAAGTCAAGTCAGTGGGGGTCAGTCAAGTCAAGTCAGTGGGGGTCAGTCAAGTCAAGTCAGTGGAGGTCACTCAAGTCAAGTCAGTGGGGGTCACTCAAGTCAAGTCAGTGGGGGTCAGTCAAGTCAAGTCAGTGGAGGTCACTCAAGTCAAGTCAGTGGGGGTCAGTCAAGTCAAGTCAGTGGGGGTCACTCAAGTCAAGTCAGTGGGGGTCACTCAAGTCAAGTCAGTGGGGGTCAGTCAAGTCAAGTTAGTGGGGGTCAGTCAAGTCAAGTCAGTGGGGGTCACTCAAGTCAAGTCAGTGGGGGTCAGTCAAGTCAAGTCAGTGGAGGTCACTCAAGTCAAGTCAGTGGGGGTCACTCAAGTCAAGTCAGTGGGGGTCAGTCAAGTCAGTGGGGGTCACTCAAGTCAAGTCAGTGGGGGTCAGTCAAGTCAGTGGGGGTCACTCAAGTCAAGTCAGTGGGGGTCAGTCAAGTCAGTGGGGGTCACTCAAGTCAAGTCAGTGGGGGTCAGTCAAGTCAGTGGGGGTCACTCAAGTCAAGTCAGTGGGGGTCAGTCAAGTCAGTGGAGGTCACTCAAGTCAAGTCAGTGGAGGTCACTCAAGTCAAGTCAAGTGGGGGTCAGTCAAGTCAAGTGGGGGTCAGTCAAGTCAAGTCAGTGGGGGTCAGTCAAGTCAAGTCAGTGAGGGTCAGTCAAGTCAATCATCGGGAGTCAGTCAAGTCAAGTCAGTTGGGGTCATTTAAGGCAAGTCAGTGGAGGTCAGTCAAGTCAAGTTAGCGGGGGTCAGTCAATCAGCGGGGGTCAGTCAAGTCAACTCAGCGGGGGTCAGTCAATCAGCGGGGGTCAGCGGGAGTCAGCGGGAGTCAGCGGGGGTCAGTCAAGTCAAGTCAGCGGGAGGCAGCGGGAGTTTTTTATTATAGATGTGAATATGCACACACTACACTCTCACATCACACACTCACAAACTCCAATGAGGAGATTATCAACATCTCAAAGTCTCATATAGAGCAAGTAAAGTCAGTCTGAGGGGGCGAAGCCGCTCATGAATATGTAAATGAGGCTGTGTGACGGACAGCTCAGACTCTGAGAAGCTTGTAATGCGTTCAGGATTTAGACGTAAGCTTGTTATTTGGCTAAATAAACCCTGTGTCACATTCACACAGACACCTGAGCTGTTCCCAGTGCTGACCTGTTACCAACCCAACTCGAGTGCTGCTGGCTGGCGTTTGACTCGCTGCTATATTCGGCCTGCGTTAGACGAGCGGTAACCATAGCAACTGTGTCTACATGAAAGGAATCAGCCCTTCATGTCAATTCCCTTACAGCATGTAATTACTGAACCAATATATTCAGCAGACACACAGATACAGAATCATGCCTGAAGTCATGCGCTGCAACATATATATGAACTCGTAATATTGTCTGTGTGTTTTCATGTGTTGATCAGTATGTTGACAGACTCAAGGCTCTTGTGTGCTGAATGAATCTTTGTCGTCACCCGTGTCTCTGGCTGACACTCAATGGCCAGACACACAAACACACACACACACACACACACACACACACACACACACACACACACACACACACACACACACACACACACACACACACACAGCAGTCAGTGATGTTGTTCATGTCTCTTCAGTCAGTAGATGGAGGTCAAGCTTCTCCTCTCCTGTTTTTCCTCGTGCTCGTGTTTCTCCTCTCTACTGTAAACCCTGTGCTCCTCTTCCCAGCAGCACCTGTGAGAGAGCAGGTAACACTAACACACACACACACACACACACACACACACAGACACACAAACACACACACACAGACACACACACTCACTCACTCTCTCACACACACACACACTCACTTACTCTCTCACACACACACACTCACACAGTCACTCACTCACACACTCACTCACTCACTCACTCACTCTCTCACACACTCACTCACACACACTCACTCACTCACTCACTCTCTCTCTCACTCACTCACTCACTCACTCACTCACTCACTCACTCACTCACTCACTCACTCACACTCACTCACTCACTCACTCACACTCACTCACTCACTCACTCACACTCACTCACTCACTCACTCACTCACACTCACTCACTCACTCACTCACTCACTCACACTCACTCACTCACTCACTCACACTCTCTCACTCACTCACTCACTCACTCACACTCACTCACTCACTCACACTCACTCACTCACTCACACTCACTCACTCACTCACTCATTCACTCACACTCACTCACTCACTCACTCACTCACACTCACTCACTCACTCACACTCACTCACTCACTCACTCACTCACTCACACTCACTCACTCACTCACTCACTCACACTCTCTCACTCACTCACTCACTCACTCACTCATTCACTCACACTCACTCACTCACTCACACTCACTCACTCACACTCACTCACTCACTCACACTCACTCACTCACTCACACTCTCACACTCACTCACTCACTCACTCACTCACACACACACACACACACACTCACTCACTTACACACACTCACTCACTCACTCACTCTCTCACTCACTCATTTACTCACTCACTCATACACTCACTCACTCACACACTCACTCACACACACACACTCACTCACTCTCTCACTCACTCACTCTCTCACTCTCACTCACTCACTCACTCACTCACTCACTCACTCACACTCACTCACTCACTCACTCACTTACTCACACTCACACTCACTCACTCACTCTCACACACACACACACTCACTCACTCATCATACGCTTACTTCCCTTCTCTGATGACGAGGGCGGGGCAACCTGTCCACCAATAGCGGAGATCCACCAATAGCAAACCACCATCCAATCAATTCCCCACAGACACAATCAAGCCCCGCCCACATTTGTTCTTGTTCCAGAAGCGCTTCACTCGATATATGGCATTATAGAGAAAAATACTCATCTGTCCTGTTGTTGTGTGTGTGTGTGTCTGTGTGTGTCTGTCTGTCTGTGTCTGTGTCTGTGTGTGTCTGTCTGTCTGTGTCGGTGTCTGTGTGTGTCTGTGTCTCTGTGTGTGTGTGTGTGTGTGTGTGTGCTGCTCCTCACAGGCCGCAGTGTTCGGCGCAGTGTGTTCTCTCAAGCATCGGTGGACAGTGATGTGAGTTTGTGTGAGCTGGACGAGGGCTTTAAGCTGCAGGATCTGACGGATGTCCAGGTGATGGCGAGACTTCAAGAGGAGAGTGAGTACACCTCACATTACACCGCTCAATACACTTACAGAAGATGACACGTGTAGACAAAACACATCTGTTCATCCCAGTAATATCAGAAGTATGATTACATATTATGCATATATAAATATTATACATCATTGTAGATTAAGATGAGACGCTGCAGGCAAAAACACTGTTTTGAACTCTTATTTCACATGTGATCAGAGGAAAGAAAACATCCAGAATAGAGATTATTTTATTGCACTTGGTGTATTTGTGTCTGTAGATTTCAATCTCAATCTAAAGGCGGTGAGTTTGAGTCAGAAATCTCCATCTATATTCTGAAGGTTTGTTCATATTTCATTCGCCTGATTTAAACATGTTACTCCTAAAAACATGCCGTAAAATCACACTATGAAAAACCAAAACAGATCAGGTAAAAACACGTAAAACTTTAATAACACTTCTCAGACTTTACAACAAAATAAACATGAGAACAAATGAGTTTTCAAACTGTATTTAAAATGTATTTATTAAAAAAAAAAGAATATTAAAAACAGTATTGTAACTATTTTTTAAATTTAAAATTTTAAACATTTTTGTTTTATTTTTGTGTGCTTTCCTGAAACTCAAACAGTAGAGCAATGCTAGAAATGCATTCGATTCCCAGAGAAAAATGGGATTTTTCATTTCTCTGATAAAAGCGTCTGCCAAATACATTAATGTACATTTAAATCCCCTCAGGGGGAAGATGAGAAACTGACATAAAAAATAAAAAATAAATCTTCGGTTAACCAGTACTACAGTCAACTCAATTATGTATTTGTGTATTTGACCACGCAACAAAATACGGGATTAAAGGGATTAAAATTAAGGGATTAAAATTAAAAAATAAGGGATTAAAATAACATTTCAGAAACTTAGATTGTAATCAATCATTTGGGGAAGTATGGCTCATATACTTGAGATTAATATAAATTGATGTTCATGACTGTATTACAGAGATGAGAGTGTTGGAGAAATGTGCAAAAGATCTTAATGAAAAATGTATCTTCTTATTTAACCGTTTTCTTATTTTGTTGCTTATTTATCTTATAACTGTTTTAAATATGACGTGAGCGTTTGTTCCTCTCAGGTCTGCGTCAGGACTTCGCCTCCTCTTCTTCTTCTTCTTCTTCCTCTATCACCCGCCGCAGCTCCAGCTTCTCATTCCAGCGCAGCGACTCGCAGCTGGACGAGGATGAGGAGGAGGATGAAGATTACGGTGAGATGCCGCCACCGCAGCCACGCCTGAGCCGCGCCGGAGCCCTGCCGCACTCACACACCTTCAGCAGCATCAGGGACTGGAGGCTGTCCAGCGCAGCGCAGACACTCACACACACACCGGCGCAGACACACACGCCTGCCAGCGAGCCTCACGGACTCAGGAGCAGCGCAGGTGATTATGATGATTAACGTCAGGTCAGATTCTGTGAGGAAATGATACATTAGAGACGCTTTGACACTGTCATGAAAGAAACAACACCAGTATGCAAATTAAAGGGGACAAATCATGAAAATTTGTCTATAAGTGCTATAATCCGCTGCTTCTACCAACACAGAAAACGTGAAAAGTGAAACCCAGTAACTTTGTTCTGATGAGTCTTTCCCTGTAAGCATGTCAAAAAATAAGAAGGTCAAATTTCTCTCCTTCTGACGTATGAAGAGGATCTTATTATAATATTACCGGCCCTTAATCTGCACGTTTATAATATTACCGGCCCTTAATCTGCACGTTTATAATATTACCGGCTCTTAATCTGCACGTTTATAATATTACCGGCCCTTAATCTGCACGTTTATAATATTACCGGCCCTTAATCTGCACGTTTATAATATTACCGGCTCTTAATCTGCACGTTTATAATATTACCGGCCCTTAATCTGCACGTTTATAATATTACCGGCCCTTAATCTGCACGTTTATAATATTACCGGCCCTTAATCTGCACGTTTATAATATTACCGGCCCTTAATCTGCACGTTTATAATATTACCGGCCCTTAATCTGCACGTTTATAATATTACCGGCCCTTAATCTGCACGTTTATAATATTACCGGCTCTTAATCTGCACGTTTATAATATTACCGGCTCTTAATCTGCACGTTTATAATATTACCGGCCCTTAATCTGCACGTTTATAATATTACCGGCTCTTAATCGGCACGTTTATAATATTACCGGCCCTTAATCTGCACGTTTATAATATTACCGGCTCTTAATCTGCACGTTTATAATATTACCGGCTCTTAATCTGCACGTTTATAATATTACCGGCCCTTAATCTGCACGTTTATAATATTACCGGCCCTTAATCTGCACGTTTATAATATTACCGGCTCTTAATCTGCACGTTTATAATATTACCGGCCCTTAATCTGCACGTTTATAATATTACCGGCTCTTAATCTGCACGTTTATAATATTACCGGCCCTTAATCTGCACGTTTATAATATTACCGGCCCTTAATCTGCACGTTTATAATATTACCGGCTCTTAATCTGCACGTTTATAATATTACCGGCTCTTAATCTGCACGTTTATAATATTACCGGCCCTTAATCTGCACGTTTATAATATTACCGGCTCTTAATCGGCACGTTTATAATATTACCGGCCCTTAATCTGCACGTTTATAATATTACCGGCCCTTAATCTGCACGTTTATAATATTACCGGCTCTTAATCGGCACGTTTATAATATTACCGGCCCTTAATCTGCACGTTTATAATATTACCGGCCCTTAATCTGCACGTTTATAATATTACCGGCTCTTAATCTGCACGTTTATAATATTACCGGCTCTTAATCTGCACGTTTATAATATTACCGGCCCTTAATCTGCACGTTTATAATATTACCGGCTCTTAATCTGCACGTTTATAATATTACCGGCCCTTAATCTGCACGTTTATAATATTACCGGCCCTTAATCTGCACGTTTATAATATTACCGGCTCTTAATCGGCACGTTTATAATATTACCGGCCCTTAATCTGCACGTTTATAATATTACCGGCCCTTAATCTGCACGTTTATAATATTACCGGCCCTTAATCTGCACGTTTATAATATTACCGGCCCTTAATCTGCACGTTTATAATATTACCGGCCCTTAATCTGCACGTTTATAATATTACCGGCCCTTAATCTGCACGTTTATAATATTACCGGCCCTTAATCTGCACGTTTATAATATTACCGGCCCTTAATCTGCACGTTTATAATATTACCGGCTCTTAATCTGCACGTTTATAATATTACCGGCCCTTAATCTGCACGTTTATAATATTACCAGCTCTTAATCTGCACGTTTATAATATTACCGGCTCTTAATCTGCACGTTTACACACACCAGCCGACATTCGGTTTCTCGAGCAACAACAGTGACCAGTTCTAACGCACCGGCAGAAGATCCAGCAAAGCCTGAAACTGTTCTGTCGTTGAGCACAGACGAGCACTGAACACTATTGACCAGAACATGTCACCGCTGTCTTATAAACACCTCAGGAACTGTGGACACTTGTGTAGAAGTTCAACATGATGATGAGATGATCAATGTAACTCCACAACAACTACATAAATGTCTCCACTAACATTCAGAAACTCTTCCTGAGTCTCTCCGTAAGGCTGCACTCGCTACTGGTTATTCTGGGATTCTGGATGAGTGAGATTGGCCTGTTTTGTTATTGCCGGAGTTTCTGGAGCTCGTGTAAAGACTCCGCCCTCTTCTGAACGGAGGCGGAGCTGCAGCTCATTTGCATTTAAAGGGACACACAAAAACGGCGTTTTTTTTGCTCACATCCAAAAAGGGGCAAATTTAACAAGCTATAATAAATGATCTGGTATTTTGAGCTGAAATTTCACAGACACATTCTGGGGACACCAGAGATTTATATTACATCTCATGAAAAGGGGCTTAATATGTCACCTTTAAAGCTGAAAACACCAGTCACAGTCCAGCATAAACATGCTACGATGATCGTTTATGATTGTTTAGATTTTGAATAGAGATTATATACACTACAGTTCAAAAGTTTTTATTTTTTAAGAAGAAATTAACACTTTTATTCATTGAAGGCACATTAAATTGATCAAAAGTTACATTTATAATGTTACAAAAGATTCTATTTCAAATAAACGCTGTTCTTTTAAACCTTCTATCATCAAAGAATCCTGAAAAATAAATTGTATCACAGTTTCCACAAAAAAACTGTTTTCAACACTGATAAAAATAAATGTTTCTTGAGCATCAAATCATCATATTAGAATGATTTCTGAAGGATCATGTGATCATGCTTTGATCACAGGAATAAATTACACTTTACTATATATTCACATAGAAAACAGCTGATTTACATTAAAATAATTTTTCACTGTTTTTACTGTATTTTTACAAACTTGAAAACATAATTCCGATTATAATGTTTTTGCATTATGAATTACGTTCTATTAACGTTATTTGTTCATATCTTTGAGAGAACCCTGCCAGAACGTTCCCCAGCTGTAGTTGAATGGGCTGATGGGTAAAACTCTCACTGATGTTCAATCTTTAAGCATCTTAAATCAAACACACACTTTCTGCTGCGTCTCAATCCTCTTAAAGCACATCAAATGTAATTGGGCTTTAATCTGATGTAGAACATGTTTGTGTGTGTGTGTGTGTGTGTGTGTGTGTGTGTGATTGGCAGAGCTAACAGCAAGTGATGTTTCCTCAGATAAGCTAAGGAGAAGTATGCCAAACCTGCTGAGTTTCCCGATGGCGTCCGTTCCCGCGTCCCCGTCCCCGTCCCTGCGTAACAGCCAGAGCTTCGACTCGTCCGGGACATTGACGCGGCTTCAGACCTGCAGTACGTCTCACACACACACACAGACACACACACACAGAGCCAGAGCTTTGACTCGTCCGGGACATCATGTCACGGCTTCAGACCTGCAGTACACACACACACACACACACACACACTCTCTCACTCACACACCCTTACGGAACAAACATATATGGGAATATACTGCAAAATATAATGCGATATATTACATTATACATTTCCAAATATGGGAAACTAGTGCTTATATTTTTCAATATACTGCAATATATGCATTGACCATGTATGACTATATATATTTTTACATATAAAATATTTATAAATGAAGACAAAAATAGCATTACATGTAATATTCACAAAGTTTTATCCTTTATTGTGTACATATATTGCACATAGATGTTCCCATATAAATGTAAATGTATGTTCACACACATACTATATTGCCAGATTATTGAGTTCAGGAGTTCCAATCACTTCCTTGGCCACAGGTGTGTAAACTCCAACACTAGGCATGTAGACGCTTCTACACACATTTGTGAAAGAATGGGTCGCTCTCAGGAGCTCAGTAAACTCAAGCGCTGCCACCTGTGCAGTAAGTCCATTCGTGAAATTTCCTCGGTCAACTGTTAGTGGTATTATAACAAAGTGGAAGCAATTGGGAACAACAGAAGTGGTAGAACCAATGAAGTGGTAGGCCACGTAAAATCCCAGAGCGGGTCAGCGCAAGCTGAGGCTCACAGTGCGCAGAAGTCGTCAACTTTCTGCAGAGTCAATATCTACAGACCTCCAAACTTAGTGTGGCCTTCAGATGAGCTCAAGGACAGTGAGTAGAGCTTCATGGAATGGGTTTCCATAGCCGAGCAGCTGCATCCAAGCCTTACATCACCAAGTGCAGTGCAAAGTGTGGGATGCAGTGGTGTAAAGCGAGGGATGCAGTGGTGTAAAGCGTGGGATGCAGTGGTGTAAAGCGTGGGAGGCAGTGGTGTAAAGCGTGGGATGCAGTGGTGTAAAGCGAGGGATGCAGTGGTGTAAAGCGAGGAATGCAGTGGTGTAAAGCGTGGGATGCAGTGGTGTAAAGCGTGGGGTGCAGTGGAGTAAAGCGTGGGATGCAGTGGAGTAAAGCTTGGTATGCAGTGGTGTAAAGCGTGAGGTGCAGTGGTGTAAAGCGTGGGATGCAGTGGTGTAAAGCGAGGGATGCAGTGGTGTAAAGCAAGGGATGCAGTGGTGTAAAGCGTAGGATGCAGTGGTGTAAAGCGTGGGATGCAGTGGTGTAAAGCGTGGGATGCAGTGGTGTAAAACGAGGGATGCAGTGGTGTAAAGCGTGGGATGCAGTGGTGTAAAGCGAGGGATGCAGTGGAGTAAAGCGTGGGATGCAGTGGTGTAAAGCGTGGGATGCAGTGGTGTAAAGCGTGGCATGCATTGGTGTAAAGGGTGGGATGCAGTGGTGTAAAGCGTGGGATGCAGTGGTGTAAAGCGTGGGATGCAGTGGTGTAAAGCGTGGGATGCATTGGTGTAAAGCGTGGGATGCATTGGTGTAAAGGGAGGGAAGCAGTGGTGTAAAGCGAGGGATGCAGGGGTGTAAAGCGTGGGATGCAGTGGAGTAAAGCGAGGGATGCAGTGGTGTAAAGCGAGGGATGCAGGGGTGTAAAGCGTGGGATGCAGTGGAGTAAAGCGAGGGATGCAGTGGTGTAAAGCGTGGGATGCAGTGGAGTAAAGCGTGGGATGCAGTGGTGTAAAGCGTGGGATGCAGTGGTGTAAAGCGTGGGATGCAGTGGTGTAAAGCGTTGGATGCAGTGGTGTAAAGCGTTGGATGCAGTGGTGTAAAGCGTGGGATGCAGTGGAGTAAAGCGTGGGATGCAGTGGTGTAAAGCGTGGGATGCAGTGGTGTAAAGCGTGGCATGCATTGGTGTAAAGGGTGGGATGCAGTGGTGTAAAGCGTGGGATGCAGTGGTGTAAAGCGTGGGATGCATTGGTGTAAAGCGTGGGATGCATTGGTGTAAAGCGAGGGATGCAGTGGTGTAAAGCGAGGGATGCAGGGGTGTAAAGCGTGGGATGCAGTGGAGTAAAGCGAGGGATGCAGTGGAGTAAAGCGTGGGATGCAGTGGTGTAAAGCGAGGGATGCAGTGGTGTAAAGCGAGGGATGCAGGGGTGTAAAGCGTGTGATGCAGTGGAGTAAAGCGAGGGATGCAGTGGTGTAAAGCGTGGGATGCAGTGGAGTAAAGCGTGGGATGCAGTGGTGTAAAGCGTGGGATGCAGTGGAGTAAAGCGTGGGATGCAGTGGTGTAAAGCGTGGGATGCAGTGGTGTAAAGCGTGGGATGCAGTGGAGTAAAGCGTGGGATGCAGTGGAGTAAAGCGTGGGATGCAGTGGTGTAAAGCGAGGGATGCAGGGGTGTAAAGCGTGGGATGCAGTGGAGTAAAGCGAGGGATGCAGTGGTGTAAAGTGTGGGATGCAGTGGAGTAAAGCGTGGGATGCAGTGGAGTAAAGCGTGGGATGCAGTGGAGTAAAGCGTGGGATGCAGTGGAGTAAAGCGTGGGATGCAGTGGTGTAAAGCGTGGGATGCAGTGGTGTAAAGCGTGGGATGCAGTGGTGTAAAGCGTGGGATGCAGTGGAGTAAAGCGTGGGATGCAGTGGTGTAAAGCGAGGGATGCAGTGGTGTAAAGCGTGGGATGCAGTGGTGTAAAGCGTGGGATGCAGTGGAGTAAAGCGTGGGATGCAGTGGTGTAAAGCGTGGGAGGCAGTGGTGTAAAGCGTGGGATGCAGTGGTGTAAAGCGTGGGATGCAGTGGAGTAAAGCGTGGGATGCAGTGGAGTAAAGCGTGGGATGCAGTGGAGTAAAGCGTGGGATGCAGTGGAGTAAAGCGTGGGATGCAGTGGAGTAAAGCGTGGGATGCAGTGGAGTAAAGCGTGGGATGCAGTGGTGTAAAGCGTGGGATGCAGTGGAGTAAAGCGTGGGATGCAGTGGAGTAAAGCGTGGGATGCAGTGGTGTAAAGTGTGGGATGCAGTGGTGTAAAGCGTGGGATGCAGTGGTGTAAAGCGTGGGATGCAGTGGAGTAAAGCGTGGGATGCAGTGGAGTAAAGCGTGGGATGCAGTGGAGTAAAGCGTGGGATGCAGTGGAGTAAAGCGTGGGATGCAGTGGAGTAAAGCGTGGGATGCAGTGGAGTAAAGCGTGGGATGCAGTGGAGTAAAGCGTGGGATGCAGTGGTGTAAAGTGTGGGATGCAGTGGTGTAAAGCGTGGGATGCAGTGGTGTAAAGCGTGGGATGCAGTGGAGTAAAGCGTGGGATGCAGTGGAGTAAAGCGTGGGAGGCAGTGGTGTAAAGCGTGGGATGCAGTGGAGTAAAGCGTGGGAGGCAGTGGTGTAAAGCGTGGGATGCAGTGGAGTAAAGCGTGGGATGCAGTGGAGTAAAGCGTGGGATGCAGTGGAGTAAAGCGTGGGGTGCAGTGGTGTAAAGTGTGGGATGCAGTGGTGTAAAGCGTGGGATGCAGTGGAGTAAAGCGTGGGGTGCAGTGGTGTAAAGTGTGGGATGCAGTGGTGTAAAGCGTGGGATGCAGTGGAGTAAAGCGTGGGGTGCAGTGGTGTAAAGTGTGGGATGCAGTGGTGTAAAGCGTGGGATGCAGTGGAGTAAAGCGTGGGATGCAGTGGTGTAAAGCGTGGGATGCAGTGGAGTAAAGCGTGGGGTGCAGTGGTGTAAAGTGTGGGATGCAGTGGTGTAAAGCGTGGGATGCAGTGGAGTAAAGCGTGGGATGCAGTGGAGTAAAGCGTGGGATGCAGTGGTGTAAAGCGTGGGATGCAGTGGAGTAAAGCGTGGGATGCAGTGGTGTAAAGCGTGGGATGCAGTGGTGTAAAGCGTGGGATGCAGTGGTGTAAAGCGTGGGATGCAGTGGTGTAAAGCGTGGGATGCAGTGGTGTAAAGCGAGGGATGCAGTGGTGTAAAGCGTGGGATGCAGTGGTGTAAAGCGTGGGAGGCAGTGGTGTAAAGCGTGGGATGCAGTGGTGTAAAGCGTGGGATGCAGTGGTGTAAAGCGTGGGATGCAGTGGTGTAAAGCGTGGGATGCAGTGGTGTAAAGCGTGGGATGCAGTGGTGTAAAGCGTGGGATGCAGTGGTGTAAAGCGAGGGATGCAGTGGTGTAAAGCGTGGGATGCAGTGGTGTAAAGCGTGGGAGGCAGTGGTGTAAAGCGTGGGATGCAGTGGTGTAAAGCGTGGGATGCAGTGGTGTAAAGCGTGGGATGCAGTGGTGTAAAGCGTGGGATGCAGTGGTGTAAAGCGTGGGATGCAGTGGTGTAAAGCGTGGGATGCAGTGGAGTAAAGCGTGGGATGCAGTGGAGTAAAGCGTGGGATGCAGTGGTGTAAAGCGTGGGATGCAGTGGTGTAAAGCGTGGGATGCAGTGGTGTAAAGCGTGGGATGCAGTGGAGTAAAGCGTGGGATGCAGTGGTGTAAAGCGTGGGATGCAGTGGTGTAAAGCGTGGGATGCAGTGGTGTAAAGCGTGGGATGCAGTGGTGTAAAGCGTGGGATGCAGTGGTGTAAAGCGAGGGATGCAGTGGTGTAAAGCGTGGGATGCAGTGGTGTAAAGCGTGGGAGGCAGTGGTGTAAAGCGTGGGATGCAGTGGTGTAAAGCGTGGGATGCAGTGGAGTAAAGCGCAGGATGCAGTGGAGTAAAGCAAAGTAAAGTAAAAGGTTTTCTGTTATGTCTGAGTTTTTGGGGTGGTTGTGCTGAAGAGTCGATGGTTCAGTTGATGATTGGCCTAACACCATTAAGACTATAATTACTATATTTTAAAAATAATGGCTGTGCACTCCTCTGCAGAGTGATAGTGTCTTTACTAAATACTTTAGTACATGCAGGTGTGCTTGTGCTTTTGTTAACTAGCTTGAAAATATGAAACATTTATAATGTAAATAATAAAAAAATATAAGGAATATATTACATTATATATTTCTCTATATATGTGTGTTTATGCTGCATGAGTAAGTATATCTGCAATATATTACACATGCAGTACCATATCTGATCACATATACATATATATATTAGGAAGTGTATTATTACTGAATATGAAATTACATACATTATGATATAGGCCTACTAGTAAATATATTGTCACATATTTTTCAATATATGAAAAGCAACAATTCCTTATGTATTACTAAATATATTGTGATATATTAACACATATTATTCTGTATATTTTCAAATATACTGGTAAATCATTTATCATTCATATATAGGGAAAGATATTTTCTTTTCGTAAGGATGTGTGTGTGTGTGTGTGTGTGTGTGTGTGTGTGTGTGTGTGTGTGTGTGTGTGTGTGTGTGTGTGTGTGTGTGTGTGTGTGTGTGTGCAGTTCCGGCTCCCGGGCAGCTGCAGGCTCGTGTTCAGAGCGTTGGGAACTTCTCGTCCCGTCAGACACTCAAAGCCACCGCTTACGTCAGTCCCACCATCAAGGGTCCGTCGGCCAGTTCCCAGTGTGTGTCCCAGTGTGTGTCCCAGTGTGTGTCCGTCTCCCAGATCCCGGCGCGCAGTGGTTTACCGCGGCCCGCGTCCTTCATAGCCAGCGGCTCGCGCGGCAAACTCACGGCTCCGGTGCGCAGGTAAACACACACACACACACACACAACTAGGGGTGTAACGATACACATCACGATACTGAACTCAAGATACAATATTATTTCGATACGCCAAGACATGATAAAAGGTTAACAAAAAATGTACTGTTGATTAAAATGCTAAATTTGATATAACATTGTGTGTGTAAATGAATAGGATGGACTTGGAGCTGGAAACCCAATATAGGACAATAGAGACACCAAAATAAAAATATTCATGATTCTGAAGCTGAAATACAGAATTATTTTAGACAAATATGGTTGCACACTGTCACTGACTGGATATATTTAAAATATTGTAGGTCACTTTTTACACAAATATTCCCCCATTGCATTATTATACATTATATTCAACATTTTATATATAGCAGTTTAATATAGTACTGACACTAAAGCTCTGAAAACTCTCGCACAGTAATTTTTATTTTTATTGAACTATCCATAATACATATTGTTTAATTTTTGTATTGCGGTATATTGAGACATGATATACTGTTACACCCCTCAAACACACACATCGTCCAGCTTCATCTTCAGCAGCTTCAAATCCTCAAAGCTGCTTAAAACTCATAACTGATTCGGATTAAAACCTAAAATTAGTAAGTTATGAAAAATTCAGGTCGAGATCCTGAAGAATTTAGATCCGCTGAGCTAAAAGTGAGTAAATTATCAAAACTGCAGTAATGTGTCCATTTACTCACCGTTACTGTCCTATCCTTTAATGAGAACACTTTACACTTTACTTTTCCATTAGTTAACGTTAGTTAATGCATGCATTAATTGGTAACACTTTACAATAAGGTTCATTTGTTAACATTAGTTAATGTATTCACTAACATGAACTAACAATGAGCAATACATTTGTTACAGTATTTATTAATCTTTGTTAATGTTTGTAAGTAAAAATCCAGCTTGTTGATTGTTCATGTTAGTTCACAGTAAGTAATACAACATTTGATTTTAATAATGAATTAGTAAATGTTGAAATTAACATTAACTAAGATGAATAAATGCTGTAGAAGTGTTGTTCATTTTTAGTTTAACTAATGTAGTTAAGTAATGTTACCTAATGAAACTTTATTGTAAAGTGTTACCCATTCATTTATTAATCTTTTTGAATGTTTGTTAATAAAAATACAACTATTCGTTGTTAGTTCATGTCAGCTCATGTCCTTTAAATAATATTAACAGATACAACCAGGGGCGCTGTAAAGGGGGAGTAAACGATGACGATTCTCGGGGCCCATGACTAAGAGGGGGCCCAGAGAAGCCCCCAATAAAATTGTGGTGCTAAAAAAATATATTTGATAGTAAAAATGATTAACTTTAAATTATTCTATTTGCTGTTTCCTGGTGTCAAAAAAATGTATTTGTTTAGGAAACACAAACGTCCGTGGGCCCCTCTCGATTATCATAAAATGGTTCAGTCCGCCCAAATTGTATCCAGGCAACACAAACAGCTTGAACTTCACTCATACCGCCGGCAGAATATCAACTTGACGGAAGAGGAAGTGAAAATACCTCAAAAATCTGGCAGTCAAAAATGGAAAGAGAAAAAAATAAGAGAAGTGAAAGAGGCAAAGGGTCGACAGTATGTTACCCAATATTTCACAAGAAAAGGTGGGTTTGTAAGTAGGCCTAAATTGTTAGTGTACCGCCCGTGACATTGATCGTAGCCTACGGCACTTTTCTGTGCGTACGCACGCTTTGTACATGAGGCCCCAGGTCTCTACGGTAGCATTTTTCGACAAGTTAGCACGTTTCGATAGAGTAGGGTGCAGCGGGTGCACGGCTTTGCCTCACATGCAGCCGGTGTCGGCATCTTTGTACGAGGCTCCGCCCACTTTCAGCACCCTGCTGCGGTCCACGCTGTTGCACCTGTCTTGACTTCATGAACTCTGATAAAAAATCCTCTGCCAGCTACTGTACAAACTACTATCAGCTGTTTGTGAGGTTTCAGTGCATCTCTTGAAGATGATGTGGAGTTGTATTACTACTACAATGTCCCCTATATTGTCAAATACAGCATGATTCATCTCTGCCAACCATCTTCACATAATACTTTCACATTATCTGATCCAGACCGTTGGCAAAACTCAATTTAAACAGCGCAAAATGACTGCCTGTGGACGTTATAGGTTGAATGATTATATTTCTGTTTTTATTCACACAATAAATATTTAAACTAGTTTTAATGAAAATTCATGTAGTTTTAGGAAAAGTCAGGGAGCAGCAAGGCTTTGCTTTTTTTTTGAAGAGTTTTTTTAAATTTCAGTATCAGTGTTGAAGCAAATAAATATAAATACATTTCATTGTATTAAGAGTGCTCAGTGTTTCCGTTACATTTCAACTGTCATGTTAAAAATATTAGGTTAGATTAGATTAACTTTATTGTCATTGCCAGTGTACAGTACAAATATGTACAGTACATACATACAAATATAAATATATGTGAATACACTATATGACACATGTACAGCTATGCACCGTATATACATTATACAGTACTGAAGTAGTGCAGTATTACAGAGGACAAATTACGGATGTGGACATGGGATGGAGTTCAATTGTCTGATTGACTTAAATATATGAGAATGATAGTCAAAATACCATAAAAGCGCATGATTTTATGTAAATTAATATGAAAAAAGTCTCAGCTGTGTTGGGGGCCCTGTCAAGATTCTTTCCATGGCGCCCAAAATCCTTAGCAGCGCCCCTGGATACAACTTTTAATTTGAATAATGTATTCGTAAATTTTGACATTCATTTTAACTAAGATGGTTTAGAAGCATTTTTCATTCTTAGTTCATGCTAACTATTTTAGTTAACTAATATTAAAGTGTTAACTATGATGCTATTTTAAAGGTTCTAAATTCCTAACAATAGTTTCACATTCATCCAAGATCAAGAACACTTTATTCCCTCATAATCTCCACAAGGATTCAGTCTCTCTAAGCCCCGCCTCTCTGAGAGCTGCTCTGCTGTGATTGGTCAGAAAGCAAACGCTCATTATCATATCTGAATCTCAGCTCTTGATCACAGTGATACGAACAGTAACGATGGCGTGGGTTTTACCGTATCAATCTCAGAAAACAGCGTCTTCTCGACACGAACAACACGAACCAAACTCTTCCAGTCTCAGATACACTACAGTGTTTGAGGGCGGAGCTAAGAGACGCTGCTCAGCCAATCAACACCACAGACGGGCATTATGCTAATTAGTTACTAACCTGCACAGGATCAGCAGGAAGTGAGACTGAATTACTGACGACTCGTTTCAGAATCGCTTCTTTTAGGAGACCAAAACTTCATTTGAGCTTTCAGAGCTTTTACAGTCACACACAGCTCTATCACACACTATATGACAGGGAACATCTGAAAAATTATAATATATATCATTGCGTTATATCATATAACTGGCTGTGGACGCTTTACTCTGGTCAGATGTCATTATTTCTGATGTTCTGTTCTCCGTCAGTTTGCTGACGCCCCCGAGGAGCCTGTCGACGCTGCGGGACGGGAGCTGGCGGGACGGCTGTTACTGAGGTCATGAGGTCACTTCCTGCTGGTCAGGAAGTCCTCACACACACACACACACACATGCACTGATCATCAACACCTGCTGCTAAAGCTGTTCCTGCTGCGTTTCTTTCTCAAAAAAACACTGGAACTCAATGAGTTTGTACGATTGTTTGAAATTGGAATATTTTTGTGATTTCAAATGGTTTTAACCAAATTTCCACACTTTTTAACTCTTTACAGGCTTGAACACTTTATTGTCCCCATGTTTATATGATTAATATTCCTTTTTAACTTGATAGAAGACGACATGCACTCTAATCAATGATCCAGTTATTGCACCTTTAAAAACGTATTTGACTTAAATTATTGTTTCGTTTATAATTGTTCTTGTGTTCATTTGATGTTGCACTTTCACTGTTAGTGTTTATTTTGTCATTGATTATTTCAGGATGAATTTCTATGCACTGTATTTATTTTCTTCTATTGTTTTCTGATTTTATTGTGTGACATATATTTAAAAGAGTGTTCTCCATATTTGCACATTGTTTGTGTATATGCGGCACAGTTTTCTTCTTAAATCATTCTTTATGACTGATATTTTAAAGGCTGTGTCTGTGTTTAAAGTCCAAATAAACTTCAGTTTGTTTTGTAATGGAGATATTGTGTTCTAGAGTCAGCTTTACTGATGTCATCTCGATTAAATGAGTAATGATGAACGTGTCTCTTCTGCTGATGCTCTCAGACATTTAAACATTTATTGAGTCGAACTCTGGATTTGAGCCTTTTTACAATCTATTATTGAAGATCACCTCATGCTTTCATAAGATTTACTCTTTTTCTCCATATCTGAGTGAAATATGTCCATTAATACCACATAAGAAACATTTTTGTAAATCAGTGATTTGATGAGGAGTTGTATAAATTATGACATTAAAAAGTCAAAATTAACAAAAAAGTATGAATTACTTACTTAAAAACATACTTAAAAACGTTTTTATTATGACATTAAAAAGTCAGAATTAAGTAATAATTATGACAAAAAGTCTAAATTATGACAAAAAGTCTAAATTAAAATTATGACGGTACGTCATAATTACGAGATGAAAAGTTGAAAAAATTTTATAAATTGACAAAAAAGTATAAATTAAGTCATAATTTGGTAACACTTTATTTTGAGGGTCCTTTTGAACGTGCTGTTGACTATAAGTAACTTTGCAACTATTGCAACAACTTTGCTTAATATCTGCTAACTGTTTATAGTGATGCTCCTTAACAGATATTCTACTGACTATAAGTAACTCTGCAACTATATCTCAACTTATTCTAACCCTAACCCTACCAGTCCACTAATACTCTCTAATGGCAGTTTACTTTATATACTCTGACTCTCACATGCGGGTTAGAAGACATGCAAGGTTACTTATAGTCAACAGAATGTGTTAAAGGGACCATCAAAATAAAGTGAAACCAAATTATGACTTAAAAAACGTTTTAATTATGACATTAAAAAGTCGTAATTGACAAAAATTGTAATTCTGAATTAAGTCATAATTAAGACAAAAAGTCGAAATTAAAATGATGACTGTTTGTCATAATTGTGAGATGAAAATTTTAAATGATGACATACTAAATTGAAATTATGATACATAAAGTAAACATTCCATAGTGATTTTTTCTGAGTTCAATGAATATATTTGTGAAAATGATTCAGTACTGAAACAGCATTTATGAGTTACATATTTAGGTGTTCAAGCACTTTAGTGATGAAAAAAAAATTCTTCTAAAACGCATCGTGCAGCCCAAACCGTAAGGCCTAGAGACGTGAAACTCGGCCAGATGGTAGGCCACACTTTTGGGGAGAACCTATCAGAGTATGACCCCGATTGGCCCATAGGTGGCGCTACAGCAACCAAAAGTACTAAATTGTGCATAACTCCTCGACTGTTTGACTTAGAATCAGGTCCGATTTAAGGAAAAATCAGAACTTCACAAAAATTGGTGAGCATATGTGTCATAACATGGTGAAGAAGCCTGCAAAGTTTCATGGAGATCGGACCATAGGTGGCGCTATAACTGTTAAAAAGCTTCAAAACCATGTATTTCCTATGGTAAATTGCCTGTATTAGCTGTAAATGGTCTTTTCCATCTACAATCATATAATGTTCATATCATAATGTTCAAAACCATCATAAATCATTCTAGAATGTGGTATATCATGGTAAATCATCCTATAACATGGTAAATCATGCTAGAATCATATTAAATCATACTAGAATGTGTTCAATTGTGGTAAACCATGCTAGAGCCGGGTAAATCATGGTGAATCATACTAGAACTTGGTATATCATGGTAAACTATGGTAAATCATGCTAGATTCATGGTAAATCATACTGGAACATGGTAAATCATGAAAAATCACACTAAAATTTGTTTTTCATGGTAAATCATGCTAAAACAAGGTCTATTCCATCTATGATGTCAGTGGTTAAATGCTTGCTACATAAAACTTAATGTCTTTTGATGCTTTTGAGCTTAACTGCTTGAACACCGCTAAATGCTGCTAGCAGCTTTAATTTTTTCTTGTTTCTGTAGTTCGTCTAGGCCTCTAATACTATGACTAACTAAAAATGATTAATGATGAACTTGAATAGCTTGAATTATGTTGGCAAATCTAAAAAAATTGTCTTCCCATACCGGGAGTCGAACCCGGGCCGCCTGGGTGAAAACCAGGAATCCTAACCGCTAGACCATATGGGAGGCGCTGATAACTAGGGCGCCTGACGCTCTCTTATACTCACACAGTCATTCACAAGCGTGTTTGTGTACAGTGAGACATCCATTTATGGTTTTAATGTTGTTTATGATTATGGAGTATTCATTCAGCATCATATTTGTCAGTCTTGTTTTAATTGTAAATTTCCAATCCTTCATCACGGTTTGTCGCGCGATCAGTGACGTCATTTTGAAGTGACAGCAGTGAGTACTCACCAGTGAGCATGTAGAATGAGTAAAACATTTATGTACATTTAAGGGAAGAAATTTGATATTTTCGTCCTTCGTAATGTAAGTAATCACGTGGATTTTGATCAGACATTCCACGAACTCGCGCCTCTTGAGCTCGAACTGTAAACGAAGCGCTAATGCAGTGAAGTATCTCTCTGTGTGTGTGTGTGTGTGTGTGTGTGTGTGTGTGTTTGTAATGCAGGGCTGATTACTGGAAATCCCAGCCGAAGAAGTTCTGTCAGTACTGCAAGTGCTGGATCGCAGATAACAAGCCCGTGAGTAAATCCTAACTATAACCCTAATCCTTCTCTTCCACACTCGATCTGAATGTGTTTCTGTGTGTTTTTCACGCAGAGCGTCGAGTTTCACGAGAGAGGAAAGAATCACAAAGAGAATGTCGCTGCCAAAATCGCTGAGGTAAGAAACAATAACAACACTAGAGTACTGCATACTACCTGAGATTATGTGCACTGACTCTCCTTTTTGACTATACTGTGCGTCATACTCGTCCTGCACTCAGTATGCACTCAGTATGTGATCATTGGGCCTGTCCAAATACCTGCACTTGACTACTTGTCTACTTGCATGATGTATTCCCTGTATTTGGCACAAGTGTTCAAGTAGGCATGAAGACTGCAAGTGTGTAAAACTTTTGATTACCCGATGGGACACACTAATAGTGTTGCAAAAATGCAAGGTTTTATAGAGCTTTTTTTTGATTTTCAATACTTTCCATGTCAAAGTAACCTTCTAAATTATGTAACAGAAGACACAATTTAAAATTGTGGTGCTTCTAATTAAGTGATAAAAAGCAGTTGAAAAAAAAACAGTCTACTCATCTGTGCACTAGAGATGCGCGGTTGGCGGTTATAGCCGCGGATAAACCGCGGATCGGGCGGATGACGTGACGAAAAAAATATTTTAATTAAATTCGGGCGGGTGGCGGGCGGTTTCTAGTCTCGCGGCTGTCATCAGCAGCGCCTTGTATCAGCGGATGGCGGGCGGGTGCGGTTTTGAAAAGTGGTCAAAAACATTGGTGCGGATGGATGGCGGACGGATGATGAGTTTTGTGATGCGGTTGCGGATGAAATAATAGCCCATCCGCGCATCTCTACTGTGCACCAGTAAAATGTGCAACACTTCATTTTACTACCAAATTATATGAAATATCTAATTAATTTAATTAATTTAATTTACAGTGGAATGTGTTCCTCAACATCTAGCGATTTCAGGGCATGTGGTCTCCTGATCCTAATGCATGATGGGATATGCTTAGCCTCGAATACTGCTTCAAAGCGGTATTAGCAAACCTGTGGGTTTAGTGTGCGTTGAGGGCACTGCACTTTGGCATTTTTAAGACATGGGACAGTTTTGCGCACTTTCATTCTGTCTCATGGACACTCTCTCTCTCTATCTCAAGTGGCCAAGACTGTAGGTATTTTGACAGGCTCATTGTGTACTCAGTATGCACTCGGTATGTACTCGGTGTGCACACAGTGTGCACACAGTGTGCACACAGTGTGCACTCAGTGTGCACTCAGTGTGCACTCAGTGTGCACTCAGTGTGTACTCAGTGTGTACTCAGTGTATACTCAGTGTGTTCTCAGTGTGCACTCAGTGTGCACTCAGTGTGCACTCAGTGTGCTCTCAGTGTGCACTCAGTGTGCACTCAGTGTGTACTCAGTGTGCTCTCAGTGTGCTCTCAGTGTGCACTCAGTGTGCACTCAGTGTGTTCTCAGTGTGCACTCAGTGTGCACTCAGTGTGCTCTCAGTGTGCACTCAGTGTGTACTCAGTGTGCTCTCAGTGTGTACTCAGTGTGCACTCAGTGTGTACTCAGTGTGCACTCAGTGTGCACTCAGTGTGTACTCAGTGTGCACTCAGTGTGTACTCAGTGTGAACTCAGTGTGCTCTCAGTGTGCTCTCAGTGTGTGCTCTCAGTGTGTACTCAGTGTGTACTCAGTGTGCACTCAGTGTGTACTCAGTGTGTTCTCAGTGTGTTCTCAGTGTGTTCTCAGTGTGTACTCAGTGTGCACTCAGTGTGCACTCAGTGTGCACTCAGTGTGCACTCAGTGTGCTCTCAGTGTGTTCTCAGTGTGTACTCAGTGTGCTCTCAGTGTGCTCTCAGTGTGCTCTCAGTGTGCACTCAATGTAACCTCAGTGTGCACTCAGTGTGCACTCAGTGTGCACTCAGTGTGTTCTCAGTGTGTTCTCAGTGTGCACTCAGTGTGCACTCAGTGTGCACTCAGTGTGCACTCAGTGTGCACTCAGTGTGCTCTCAGTGTGCACTCAGTGTGCACTCAGTGTGCTCTGTGTTTACTCAGTGTGCTCTGTGTTTACTCAGTGTGTTCTCAGTGTGTTATCAGTGTGCACTCAGTGTGCACTCAGTGTGCACTCAGTGTGCACTCAGTGTGCACTCAGTGTGTACTCAGTGTGCACTCAGTGTGCACTCAGTGTGCACTCAGTGTGTACTCAGTGTGTTCTCAGTGTGTTCTCAGTGTGCACTCAGTGTGCACTCAGTGTGCACTCAGTGTGCACTCAGTATGCTCAGTGTGTTCTCAGTGTGCACTCAGTGTGCACTCAGTGTGCACTCAGTGTGTACTCAGTTTGTTCTCAGTGTGTACTCAGTGTGTACTCAGTGTGTACTCAGTGTGCTCTCAGTGTGCTCTCAGTGTGCTCTCAGTGTGCTCTCAGTGTGCTCTCAGTGTGTACTCAGTGTGTACTCAGTGTGCACTCAGTGTGCTCTCAGTGTGCACTCAGTGTGCACTCAGTGTGCTCTCAGTGTGTACTCAGTGTGTTCTCAGTGTGTACTCAGTGTGTTCTCAGTGTGTTCTCAGTGTGCACTCAGTGTGCTCTCAGTGTGTACTCAGTGTGTTCTCAGTATGCACTCAGTGTGTACTCAGTGTGCTCTCAGTGTGCTCTCAGTGTGCTCTCAGTGTGCACTCAGTGTGCACTCAGTGTGTACTCAGTGTGTTCTCAGTGTGTTCTCAGTGTGTTCTCAGTGTGCTCTGTGTGCTCTCAGTGTGCTCTCAGTGTGCACTCAGTGTGCACTCAGTGTGCACTCAGTGTGCTCTCAGTGTGTTCTCAGTGTGCTCTCAGTGTGCTCTCAGTGTGCACTCAGTGTGTACTCAGTGTGTACTCAGTGTGCTCTCAGTGTGCTCTCAGTGTGCTCTCAGTGTGTACTCAGTGTAACCTCAGTGTAACCTCAGTGTGTACTCAGTGTGCACTCAGTGTGCACTCAGTGTGCACTCAGTGTGCTCTCAGTGTGTACTCAGTGTAACCTCAGTGTAACCTCAGTGTGTACTCAGTGTGTTCTCAGTGTGTACTCAGTGTGCTCTCAGTGTGCTCTTAGTGTGCTCTCAGTGTGCTCTCAGTGTGCTCTCAATGTGTACTCAGTGTGCTCTCAGTGTGCTCTCAGTGTGCTCTCAGTGTGCTCTCAGTGTGCTCTCAGTGTGCTCTCAGTGTGCACTCAGTGTGCTCTCAGTGTGCTCTCAGTGTGCTCTCAGTGTGCACTCAGTGTGCACTCAGTGTGTTCTCAGTGTGCTCTCAGTGTGCTCTCAGTGTGCACTCAGTGTGCACTCAGTGTGCTCTCAGTGTGTTCTCAGTGTGCTCTCAGTGTGCTCTCAGTGTGCTCTCAGTGTGCTCTCAGTGTGCTCTCAGTGTGTACTCAGTGTAACCTCAGTGTAACCTCAGTGTGCACTCAGTGTGCTCTCAGTGTGTTCTCAGTGTGCTCTCAGTGTGCTCTCAGTGTGCTCTCAGTGTGCTCTCAGTGTGCACTCAGTGTGCTCTCAGTGTGTACTCAGTGTAACCTCAGTGTAACCTCAGTGTGTACTCAGTGTGTTCTCAGTGTGCTCTCAGTGTGCTCTCAGTGTGCTCTCAGTGTGCTCTCAGTGTGCTCTCAGTGTGCACTCAGTGTGCTCTCAGTGTGCTCTCAGTGTGCTCTCAGTGTGCACTCAGTGTGCTCTCAGTGTGCTCTCAGTGTGCACTCAGTGTGCTCTCAGTGTGTTCTCAGTGTGCTCTCAGTGTGCACTCGGTATGCACTCAGTGTGTACTCAGTGTGCTCTCAGTGTGCTCTCAGTGTGCACTCAGTGTGCACTCAGTATGTACTCAGTGTGTACTCAGTGGCAAAAGGTGATAAGAATCATGCATAATTATAATTATGAATGCATAACTAAAAATTATGACAGAGTAGGTGATATTTATGATATAGGAAGTTGAAATTATACTTAAACAATACATCTTTTTCTTGACTATATTTAAAGTCACCATGAAATCAAAATGTACAATTCTTATTTTTGGGATATTGAAATTCGATATATTATTCGTTTATAGTTCATGTGCCTCGTCAATAAGCGTTTCACTCGGATACACGTCACAATATGGGGAAAAACAGCCTTATAAAAGTTGAGATGTTTTAACACAAAAATTGATTTAATAGGCAGAATAACTTTATTTCTGGGATAACAACGGAATATGATGAGATCATGTGACACAATGCATTTCACATTGTATGGTGAATAATGCACAGTATTCTGAGTAAAGCATCCTGAACACAGTCACATTATATATTACGTTTAAAATTGTTATGAAAGGGAAGTTGCGCTGGTCTTTTCTTCCCTATAGTGCTGTATATCCCAGTAAAACAATGAGGATTCACACTTTATTGGATGAGAACAAAACACTGAACTGAATTGATCTGAATAATGACACTATTGTCTTCTGAAGTTGTCTCATATCTGGTGAAGTTTGCATCATTGATTCTGTTTATTACTGTGAAATCATGTGTACTGTAGAAAGCGCTGTAGAATGAGCTGGTAAACAGAATGTTGGCGCTGCTGTCAGAGCTGCATGTGTGTGATGATAAGAGTGTGTGAGACGCTCTCTGACGCTCTGACAGATTAAGAAGAAGAGCGTTGCGAAGGCCAAACAGGAGCAGAAGATGTCGAAGGAGTTCGCAGCGATGGAAGAAGCGGCTCTGAAGGCGTATGAGGAGGATCTGAAGAGACTCACGGCTCAGTCATCAGGTCTCGTTAACAGTTACTTTTACAAGTAATGTGTTACAATATTGTGTTACTCTCTAAAAAAGTAACTATTTGCGTTGAGTTTTCATGTAATGTTACTTTTGCGTTACTTTTTCTCTCCTGGCAGAGACTCGCTCTCTTTTAGTCCTTGCAGGTGTTTTTTTAATGTGTTTAACTTAGTAATGCATTCATAGCTTATATAGTTTTCTTTTAAAAACACATTTAAAATATTATATTCTGAGCATATAGAATATTTCCTGAGCCCTAGAGCGATGTATGACATATAAAATATCTCCTAACATTACCTATTATAGTCAAGTCAAGTCAAATATATTTATATAGCGCTTTTCACAATACAGATTGTATCAAAGCTGCTTCACAGTATCAATCAAAACAACTTAACAATGTTTGTTTATTACTGGAAAAAAGACATCCAAGTTTGGTAGAGCTGATCAATGGTATGATTGGTTAATTAATTTGAATATCCCCAACTGAGCAAGCCAAAGGCAACTCTTTTTTTATTATACAACTCTTTTTATTAAAAGTAATGTTTTGTTACTTATGTACTTTTTGTCTGTTCCTGCACATGCATGAGTGACTGTTATGAAGAAGAGAGAGAATTTTAATTCAGTGTTTTAAAAACGTTTAAGCAAATTGATTAAACTGAAAAGTAATGTGCATAACTAAAATTACATACAAAGTAATGCGTTACTTTACTCGTTACATCAAAAAGTAATCTTATTACGTAATGCACGTTACTTGTAATGCGTTACTTAACTCATTACATAAAACAAGTAATCTGATTATGTAATGCACGTTACTTGTTACATCAATGTAATCTGATCATCTAATGCATGTTGTAATGTATTACTTTATTCGTAACAAGAAAATTAATCTGATTACATGTTGCATGTTACTTGTAGCTTGTTACTTAACTTGTTAAATCAGAATAGTAATCTGGTAACGTAATGCACGTTACTTGTAATGCTATACTTGTTACATCAAAGTAATCTGATTACATAATGCACGTTACTTGTAATGCTTTACTTGTTACATCAAAGTAATCTAATTAAGCAATGCATGTTACTTGTAATTTGTTACTTGACTCGTTACATCAAAAAGTAATCTGATTACATAATGCACGTTACTTGTAATTCTTTACTTGTTACATCAAAGTAATCTGATTACATAATGCACGTTACTTGTAATGCTTTACTTGTTACATCAAAGTAATCTAATTAAGCAATGCATGTTACTTGTAATTTGTTACTTGACTCGTTACATCAAAAAGTAATCTGATTACATAATGCACGTTACTTGTAATTCTTTACTTGTTACATCAAAGTAATCTGATTACATAATGCACGTTACTTGTAATGCTTTACTTGTTACATCAAAGTAATCTGATTACATAATGCACGTTACTTGTAATTTGTTACTTAACTCGTTACATCAAAAAGTAATCTGATTACATAATGCGTGTCACTTGTAATGTGTTACTACCCCAACACTGATTTTCATTATGTTTACAGTCTCGTATGTGATCAGCTGATGTTCTTGTGTCTCTGTGCAGGCGTGAGTTTGCCTCCACCAGAACCTCCGGCAAAAACACAGAAAAAACCCAAAAAACGTGCCGCAAACGTGCCGTCAGGAACCAGCAGCCGGCCCGATGTTTGGGTGGGGGGAACCACAGGCGACGGTCAGGTGTATTATTACAACACCACCACAGGAGGTGAGACGCCACACATGACCCTCACATGCACACGCGTGTCCGTGTTCTCAGTGTCACTGTGTGTGCTTGATCTCAGAGTCGCAGTGGGAGAGACCGGACGGGTTCCTGGACGAGAGCTCGTCATCATCAGCCGCGGGACACATGCAGGTGAACTACACTCCTCCGTCTGAGTGTGTGTGAGTCTGAGGATGTGTGTTACAGATTTAACGTCACGTTTCCATGCGCAGGATCCGTCAGCCGCTGCGTGGATGGAGGCTGTGAGTCCTGATGGATATATGTACTACTACAACACTGAGACCGGCAGTAAGAGACATATTCACAAACATCTCTAAACACACCTTCTCTTCTCTTTCCCTCTGTACTAATAAAACCTTATCAAAATGATTCCAGTGGATATGTGGAAACGACTAAAATTTCTGTATTATGCAGCCGGACAAGTAATTTGGCACTTTCTAAAGAAAGACTGAGCCTGTGCACATATATATTCAAACCCTCATATCTATAGACTAAACACGTGATACACATGTGCGCCGTCACATTTTTGAAGTTTACACTGAGATGATCACGTTTTTCCACCATTGTCAAAACTTGCACCTTGGATCCTGTTTCAAAGTGTGTGTTCTCGAGCTCAAACACTGTTGTGTGCGAATAAACTGCCAGAACACATTAAAAGTTTCTGTTTTCTATTAGAACGGTGTGTGTTAGCGCCCGCTAAGTTAATAACTAATGATCTTTACAACGGAAGTGAATCAATCAAAACTAACTTTATCTGGACAATAACTTTATTCTAGATCTGCTGTAAAACCTAAACACTTGTCCAGTCCGTCTGTCGTTTGATTGAGAGTTTAGACTGCTTTATCAAGTAAAATCTTTTAGTATAATTGTACAAACATAAAAAATATATACATTTATAACGTCAGGCTGTACAGAAAAACCTGTTTAAAAGATTAAAATCCTGTTTGATTTCTCATCCTGACCAGAATCCAGCTGGGAGAAACCGGATGGCTTTAGTTCGGAAGAGATTTCTCCTCCTGGTGTTGAATCTCCTCGTGACGAGATGATAACGGCTGAAAACTCTTCTCCTGTTCATCCCGAGCCTCCGTCTGCAGAAGAAGACTCGTCTGACCCTCCCAAAGACACACCAGAACCAGAACCAGAGCAAACCACAGACACCAGCGGCGTGAAGATCAGTTTCAGAGTGAGACGCGGCGGACACACAAACACTCAGAGCTGTTTCCCGAAAGCATCGTTAGCAACTATAGTCACAAGTTCAGTCGTTATCATCAGTTCAACGAGTCGTGTTTCCCGAAACCATCGTTCTAACGAAGATTCACACACAGCATCGCAGAGTTGTGTGTGTGAGCGACAGATCTCCGCCTGTGATTAGAAGAGTTTCTTGTTTTCATGACATGTGACTCAATAAATCCTGATCTTGAGGAAAATAATCAAGCTGACATTCATACAATCATATCTTTTATTTAGAATACATACAAAAGTCATTCATGTCTTTTAGTTTGTCAGGAGATTTAAAGAGTAGTTTTTGAAGAGTGCGCATGTGTGAACGAGCTCGAGTGCGTAAGAACGAGTCTATGAGTGAATCTGGAAATAAAGCAAAATAACTTGAGAAAAATGAGAATTATTCCTCAGATGCCATCTCTAATTTATAGCAAAACATCTTGCGTTAATTCAATCTCAAAGTAGTGAAGTAGTGTAGCCGCGAGTGACAGCGCTGTACGGGAAACACACACACTCCTGTACGGGAAACACACACACTCCTGTACGGGAAACACACACACTCCTGTACGGGAAACACACACACTCCTGTACGGGAAACACACACACTCCTGTACGGGAAACGCACACACTCCTGTACGGGAAACGCACACACTCCTGTACGGGAAACGCACACACTCCTGTACGGGAAACGCACACACTCCTGTACGGGAAACGCACACACTCCTGTACGGGAAACGCACACACTCCTGTACGGGAAACGCACACACTCCTGTACGGGAAACGCACACACTCCTGTACGGGAAACGCACACACTCCTGTACGGGAAACGCACACACTCCTGTACGGGAAACGCACACACTCCTGTACGGGAAACGCACACACTCCTGTACGGGAAACGCACACACTCCTGTACGGGAAACGCACACACTCCTGTACGGGAAACGCACACACTCCTGTACGGGAAACGCACACAAACGCACACACTCCTGTACGGGAAACGCACACACTCCTGTACGGGAAACGCACACACTCCTGTACGGGAAACGCACACACTCCTGTACGGGAAACACACACACTCCTGTACGGGAAACGCACACACTCCTGTACGGGAAACACACACACTCCTGTACGGGAAACGCACACACTCCTGTACGGGAAACACACACACTCCTGTACGGGAAACGCACACACTCCTGTACGGGAAACGCACACAAACGCACACACTCCTGTACGGGAAACGCACACACTCCTGTACGGGAAACGCACACACTCCTGTACGGGAAACACACACACTCCTGTACGGGAAACGCACACACTCCTGTACGGGAAACGCACACACTCCTGTACGGGAAACGCACACACTCCTGATCTGACATTCTCCTGAATGTGTTTGTTCTCCACACAGAAAAGAAAAGACGAGCCGATCCAAACGTCATCAGACGACGGAGGAGAGAAAAACTCCGATGATGGAGGGAACGCTGAGGAGAAGGAGGAAACGAGCGCTCCTGCCGCAGTGACGGAGATCCTGATCCCTGTGAAGAGAGCCAGGAAGATCAATCCATACGGATCCTGGGAGCGGATCACGCCGGTGCAAGATCCATAGTAAGACGAATGTGTTCTTATGAGATACTTGCTGTAAACTCATCAGATGCGAGTCAAAATAACACTGTGTTTGTGAGCTGAATTACACTTAAAAAACAAATTATTAAAGTTTCTATTTTAGTTTTATTCATATTTTAAATTAGCTTTTAGTTTTAATTTATAATGTTAATTTTAGTTTAATATTTAGTCTGTTAGGGTTTAGTTAGGGGTGACAGTCTGAACATGAACCACAGCAATCCTGGACTCTGTAACTCCATCGCTCTAGCGCCACCAACTGTCCAAAGTTCCACTCACGTTTATGCTAATGACTTTTGAATCGTAAGTGCTAGAAACAAAACATATTTCCTCTGATTGGCTCAAGATGATTCGATTGCACCCTATGATGTCAAATTCTGTCATTTAAAATTCTTTCGCCATTTCGAATTTTCCAAAAAATGACTTTTTCAAACTTTTTGCCAACAAAAAAACATGGAATTCAAGTCGATTCATCAAACCGTTCTCGAAATAACGTGTGAATGAATTAAACGAAGTGCATGTTAAAATGGATATGATGCTATATCTCCGCAACACTTCAGCGTATTCTGATCAAACTTGGTGTGTGTTATGACAACCATAACCTGAGGAATCCTGCTCAGTTTCAGCGCAGTGCCACCTAGTGGTCAGGAGAAATGCAAAATTGCTATTTTTGCTTATAACTTCTGAACAGTTTGGCCTAAAATCACGAGACTAGATTCCGTTCATGCCTAAATATTAATATCCACTTTTTGTGAATCCACTATTAAAATCCACTATTTTCTAAATCTATAACATGCATTTAGAATCTATTTTCTAAATGCGTTATTAATTTTATTGTGAACAACTTATTTGCGCATATATTTCATATTTTTAAAAATTTTTTGACCTTGTAATGTTTAATCAGACTGTCGTAACTGGATCTTCTGGTGACGTATGCAGGATTCTCCAGTCATTTAGTGTGTTTAAGCTCCGCCCCACAAGCTCACGCTCATCTGCATACACTTCTGAGTGCCACGCCCACATCTCAACATCCAATCAGCAACTGATGCGCACAACCAAGTCCCGTTACACCCGAATGTACGTCACAATACAGAAGAAAATATCTGATGCTGCTTCTGTTTCATAAACGCTTGACTTTTAGGACATATTACTTTGTGTAATTTCAGCAAAACCAGCCGAAGCGTCAGAGATGTCATGTCACCTTCACTTATATAGCGCTTTTAACAATATAAATTGTAGTGTTAAGGTTTGTTGCAAAGATCATTAGTTATTAACTTAGCGGCCGCTAACACACACCGTTCTAACAGAAAACAGAAACTTTTAATGTGTTCTGGACGATTATTTGCACACAACAGTGTTACAAAACATTATTTCTGTGTAAACTTAAAAAATGTGAATCTGTGAAAACGCTGACGGCGTGCACATTCGTATTACATGTTTAGTCTATAGGTATGCGCATTTGAATATATACAGTACTTAGCATAAGTGAACACACCCATGCTAAAGTTGACTAAAAAGAGGAATAAAAAATCATCTTTTGGAAATTGATCTTAATGCCTTAATTAAAAAAATGAGGAAAAATCCAACCTTTAAGGACACCAATTTTCTTTGTGAATGAATAATGTATCGTAAATAAATGTTAAATTCCCATAGAGGCAGCAGATTTTTATTTTTAAAGGATAATATGCATACTGATAAAGTTCCCTTGGCTTTTGGAATTAACATATCCCACATCATCACACCAGAACAATCTCTGTTACTGTATCTCCTATTATCACTGTAAAGCTGCTGTGAAACATCTGTATTGTTAAAAGCGCTGTATAAATGAAGGAGACTTGACTTCACGTGTGTGTGTGTGTGTGTGTGTGTGTGCAGTGAGAAGGTGGATCTGCAGCTTCCACAGGTGGACAGTTTCGCTCCGGCTCCATCCGTCGCCCCCCCGGAGCCCCGGCCCCGGTTTAAGGAGCGCACCATCACGTCTCTGGGGCCCGAAGCCAGCGCCGGAACCACTTTCAGGAAGAGGAAAACCGAGAACGGCAAATCCCGGATCCTCCGGCAGAGAGGGAAGGACGAGTAGATTCTCCACTATAGACACGAGTCTTTAGAGCTTCTTCGCTTTAGAATTTTTTGTATTTTATAAATTGTTGGCAGGCGAAGTTTTAACTGCCTTTAAATACTTTTTTTGTGAATATTTCCAGGAATCAGTTTTGCTTCTATATGTTTAAGTGATATTATGTCTGGTGTATGAAAGCTAGTTTGAAACACGGAATAAAAAATTATTCAATTGTAACTTTTCTCACAAGATATAAACTCACAATTGTAAGATTTGTTTTTATTCCATGGCAGAAATGAGCTTCCATACTGTTGTGTGAGTGTTTAAGGATAATTGTAATTGTTGGCTTTGAAGAATTAAAGCCATAGTTTACCACTTAATGTCTTAAAGATGAATCGAGACTTTCACTGCTCACGACATTCACCTCAAATGACATTAAAACTTTTTACATTAAAATTTCAGTTCCTTTCCTGTGTTTTAGTCAAGTCAGCTTTATTTATAAAGCGCTTTTTACAACACAGAGTGTTTCACAGCAGCTTTACAGAGATAACAGGAAAATAATGCAACAAAGTTTGTTTCTGCTGTACAGCAGATCTAGAAAAAAAAAATGCAATTTCATTTCAGTCCCGTATCAACATGATTCACCCTGAATAAGTGTTTTGATGATAGCGTGTCATCAGGAGTGTTTCTGTGAGCGTCTGATATCAATATCCAGTTGATAGTCTCTCCACACCCACATCAGAAACACTCAATATTACAACCGTTTCATGATGAACACTTAAAATGAAAACTTAAATTGTGTTTATATACAACTTTTACACACATAAATGTGATACGTACTCAACAAAATATAGGCCAAAATATCACCCAGGCTGATTGTCATGTGACCTGCAGTGATCTGTCGTTCTTGCATATCTTAGTCTTATTTTTAACATTTAATGTTGATGTTTGACCTTCAGAATTTGTGTATTAATGAGTCGAGACATGAAGCTGCTTATACATATATAGAGTATAGTTTAATGACAGGAAATATGTGAACAACAGAGACAGTATGAGGAAGTGTGTCTGTGGATCAGCTGATGTCGTTGAGTTTGAGCAGGTCGTGTTTCTCCTGAAGGATTCGGATCAGATCCTCCAGATCCTCGCCCCCCCGCAGGAACGCCTGCAAACACCAAACACATCTGAGACGGGAACTGATTTGGGGAAATTTAGACAATTTTGCTGTTGAGCCACTTAATAGTCAAAAAAAAATATTTTTTTTAAATGGAACATGTTATTGAACCTTTACATGAAATATAAAAATGTAAAAAAAAAAAAAAAAATACTAAATTTTTTTTTTATGTTAGTATTATATCCATCAGGCTTTTATGGCTCATATAGTCTGATATTGTGAGAATATGGAGGAAAACTGAGCAAAAATATGCTGTTTGCTGCAGATGCTTGTAAATCAATGAGATCTTTATAACATTATAGCAGATACTGACATAAAATGCATATCAATATCTGCCAATAATATGTCTTAGTCAGATGATATTTAAAGTCAAGTCGCCTTTATTTCTATAGCGCTTTTTACAACACAGTGTTTCAAAGCAGCTTTACAGAGATAACAGGAAAATAATGCAACAAAGTTTGTTTCTGCTGCGTCAAAGTCCAGCTTATGTAAATTCACTGATGGTTAATTTCTGTTGTAAAAAAAAGGTTATTAATTTAGTTTATATTTATTTATATATAGCCGCTCTGGAGAAAACAGTGATGCTTAGTTTATGATCAAATCTCTTTCGTTTTAAAACATATATAATGCAATGCAATGATGATTGAGAGATGAACAAATAAATCTTCCTCAAAAGCCTGATGATCATATTTGATACTCATGACTTTTATAATAAATTATGATGGATAATCAAGTAAACCTGCTTCAGTCCAGCTGAAATATTACTAACAATATCAAAGTTATTTTCATGTTTACATGATAAAATTCAGTGCAGATTTCAGATCATAAAGACACTAGCTGAAGGACGTTTGTACAATTAAACTGAAAGACTTTTACTTTATAAAAGAGTGTAAACTGTCAATCAGAGACAGAAGGACTGGAGGAGATTGACAGGTTTATCAGATCATGTTCAATATTTAGAGCTCATATCAGATATGATACAGTAGCTTTATAGGGTTTTTAATCACACGGCTCTGAGGAATACTTGATTCTGATTGGTCAATCGTGTTCCTGATCCCCCGTCAAGGTTTATTCTGAGATAACAACCAGCCGGATGTTCATTATCCCTTACATATCAACAGGATTCAGGACGTTACCTTGATGTCACGCGTCACATGACCAATCCTGTGGTCCGTCACTCGATCTTGACTGAAGTTATAAGTGCGTATTCTGTCCGACTGACATCGAGAGCCCACCTGAGACACACAAACACATGTTATTAAAAGTGTTAATATCAAACCTGGACTGCAAACAATGATGTTGTTCCTCAGGGTCTCGTTTTCCAGCACAAATATCAAAACATCCTTCAATCAAGATACATTTACTGGAGAACCAAAATGACTGAAGATATTCAGCTGATGTCATCAGTTGTGTTTGGGTGGATGGTGAACTGGCCTGTTGTCTGCGAGCGCTGTGCGTTTGCTCTCTCTGCTGTCCCATGATGCACTGGTACAGTCGCGCTCGGAGAACACGCAGCGCCGTATCGCGGTTCTTCAGCTGAGAGCGAAACTGCTGGCACTCAGCGACCGTTCCTGAACACAGAAGAATAAACTGAGTCCAGGTTCACCGTGAGAAACAGGAAAATAATAGAATCAATGATGCAAATTCAGCTGTAAAAAGACAATAGTGTCGTTATTCAGATCAGTTCAGTTTTGTTCTCATCTGATGCAGTCAAATCAGTAATATTACTGGGATAGTTCACCCAAAAATGAACATTAGCCCATGATTTACTCACTCTCAACTCCTCCTAGGTGTATATGACATTCTTCTTTCAGACGAATACAATCAGAGTTATATAAAAAAATGTCCTGGATCTTCCAAGCTTTCTAATGGCAGTGAATGGCTGTTTCTGTTTTGAAGTCCATAAAAGTGCATCTATCCATCATAAAAGCACATCTATTCATCATAAAATTGCATCTATCCATCATAAAAGTGCATCTGTCCATCATAAAAGTGCATCTGTCCATCATAAAAGTGCATCTGTCCATTATAAAAGTGCATCTGTCCATCATAAAAGTGCATCTGTCCATCATAAAAGTGCATCTGTCCATTATAAAAGTGCATCTGTCCATCATAAAAGTGCATCTGTCCATCATAAAAGTGCATCTGTCCATCATAAAAGTGCATCTGTCCATTATAAAAGTGCATCTGTCCATCATAAAAGTGCATCTGTCCATCATAAAAGTGCATCTGTCCATTATAAAAGTGCATCTGTCCATCATAAAAGTGCATCTGTCCATCATAAAAGTGCATCTGTCCATCATAAAAGTGCATCTGTCCATTATAAAAGTGCATCTGTCCATCATAAAACTGCATCTGTCCATTATAAAAGTGCATCTATCCATCATAAAAGGGCATCTATCCATCATAATATACAATATTTTTTAATATAACTCCGATTGTATTCGTCTGAAAGAAGAATGTCATATACACCTAGGATGACTTGAGGGAGATTAAATCATGGGCTAATTTTCATTTTTGGGTGAACTATCCCTTTAAGTGTCATAACTCTGTGTCGTGTCATAACCCTGTGTCGTGTCATAACCCTGTGTCGTGTCATAACCCTGTGTCGTGTCATAACCCTGTGTCGTGTCATAACTCTGTGTCGTGTCATAACTCTGTGTCGTGTCATAACCCTGTGTCGTGTCATAACCCTGTGTCGTGTCATAACTCTGTGACCCTGTGTCGTCTCATAACTGTGTCGTGTCATAACTGTGTCGTGTCATAACCCTGTGTCGTGTCATAACCCTGTGTCGTCTCATAACTCTGTGTCTTGTCATAACTCTGTGTCGTGTCATAACCCTGTGTCGTGTCATAACTCTGTCGTGTCATAACTCTGTGTCGTGTCATAACTCTGTCGTGTCATAACTCTGTGTCGTGTCATAACTCTGTGACGTGTCATAACTCTGTGTCGTGTCATAACTCTGTGTCGTGTCATAACTCTGTGTCGTGTC
Organism: Gila orcuttii; assembly: GCA_026230005.1. Lineage (NCBI taxonomy): Eukaryota > Metazoa > Chordata > Actinopteri > Cypriniformes > Leuciscidae > Gila > Gila orcuttii. The sequence goes on along the minus strand of JAPDVR010000011.1, from coordinate 49,775,513 downwards.
ATAACTCTGTGTCGTGTCATAACCCTGTGTCGTGTCATAACTCTGTCGTGTCATAACTCTGTGTCGTGTCATAACTCTGTCGTGTCATAACTCTGTCGTGTCATAACTCTGTGTCGTGTCATAACTCTGTGTCGTGTCATAACCCTGTGTCGTGTCATAACTCTGTCGTGTCATAACTCTGTGTCGTGTCATAACTCTGTCGTGTCATAACCCTGTGTCGTGTCATAACTCTGTCGTGTCATAACCCTGTGTCGTGTCATAACTCTGTCGTGTCATAACCCTGTGTCGTGTCATAACTCTGTCGTGTCATAACTCTGTCGTGTCATAACTCTGTCGTGTCATAACTCTGTGTCGTGTCATAACCCTGTGTCGTGTCATAACTCTGTCGTGTCATAACTCTGTCGTGTCATAACTCTGTGTCGTGTCATAACTCTGTCGTGTCATAACTCTGTGTCGTGTCATAACTCTGTCGTGTCATAACCCTGTGTCGTGTCATAACTCTGTGTCGTGTCATAACTCTGTCGTGTCATAACTCTGTCATGTCATAACTCTGTCGTGTCATAACCCTGTGTCGTGTCATAACCCTGTGTCGTGTCATAACTCTGTCGTCTCATAACTCTGTCGTGTCATAACTGTGTCGTGTCATAAACCTGTGTCGTGTCATAACCCTGTGTCGTCTCATAACTCTGTCGTGTCATAACCCTGTGTCGTCTCATAACCCTGTGTCGTGTCATAACTCTGTCGTGTCATAACTCTGTGTCGTGTCATAACTCTGTGTCGTGTCATAACCCTGTGTCGTGTCATAACTCTGTCGTGTCATAACTCTGTGTCGTGTCATAACTCTGTCGTGTCATAACCCTGTGTCGTGTCATAACTCTGTCGTGTCATAACTCTGTGTCGTGTCATAACCCTGTGTCGTGTCATAACTCTGTCGTGTCATAACCCTGTGTCGTGTCATAACTCTGTCGTGTCATAACTGTGTCGTGTCATAACCCTGTGTCGTGTCATAACCCTGTGTCGTCTCATAACTCTGTGTCGTGTCATAACTGTGTCGTGTCATAACTCTGTGTCGTGTCATAACCCTGTGTCGTGTCATAACTGTGTCGTGTCATAACTGTGTCGTGTCATAACTCTGTGTCGTGTCATAACCCTGTGTCGTGTCATAACTCTGTCGTGTCATAACTCTGTGTCGTGTCATAACTCTGTCGTGTCATAACCCTGTGTCGTGTCATAACTCTGTCGTGTCATAACTCTGTGTCGTGTCATAACCCTGTGTCGTGTCATAACTCTGTCGTGTCATAACCCTGTGTCGTGTCATAACTCTGTCGTGTCATAACTCTGTCGTGTCATAACCCTGTGTCGTGTCATAACTCTGTGTCGTGTCATAACTCTGTCGTGTCATAACTCTGTGTCGTGTCATAACTCTGTCATGTCATAACCCTGTGTCGTGTCATAACTCTGTCGTGTCATAACTCTGTGTCGTGTCATAACTCTGTCGTGTCATAACTCTGTCGTGTCATAACTCTGTCGTGTCATAACTCTGTGTCGTGTCATAACTCTGTGTCGTGTCATAACTCTGTGTCGTGTCATAACCCTGTGTCGTGTCATAACTCTGTCGTGTCATAACTCTGTGTCGTGTCATAACTCTGTGTCGTGTCATAACTCTGTCGTGTCATAACTCTGTCGTGTCATAACTCTGTCGTGTCATAACTCTGTGTCGTGTCATAACCCTGTGTCGTCTCATAACTCTGTCGTGTCATAACTCTGTCGTGTCATAACTCTGTGTCGTGTCATAACTCTGTCGTGTCATAACTCTGTCGTGTCATAACTCTGTCGTGTCATAACTCTGTGTCGTGTCATAACTCTGTGTCGTGTCATAACTCTGTGTCGTGTCATAACCCTGTGTCGTGTCATAACTCTGTCGTGTCATAACTCTGTGTCGTGTCATAACTCTGTGTCGTGTCATAACTCTGTCGTGTCATAACTCTGTCGTGTCATAACTCTGTCGTGTCATAACTCTGTGTCGTGTCATAACCCTGTGTCGTCTCATAACTCTGTCGTGTCATAACTCTGTCGTGTCATAACTCTGTGTCGTGTCATAACTCTGTCGTGTCATAACTCTGTCGTGTCATAACTCTGTGTCGTGTCATAACTCTGTGTCGTGTCATAACTCTGTGTCGTGTCATAACCCTGTGTCGTGTCATAACTCTATCGTGTCATAACCCTGTGTCGTGTCATAACTCTGTGTCGTGTCATAACTCTGTGTCGTGTCATAACTCTGTGTCGTGTCATAACTCTGTCGTGTCATAACTCTGTGTCGTGTCATAACCCTGTGTCGTGTCATAACTCTGTCGTGTCATAACTCTGTGTCGTGTCATAACCCTGTGTCGTGTCATAACTCTGTCGTGTCATAACTCTGTGTCGTGTCATAACTCTGTCGTGTCATAACTCTGTCGTGTCATAACTCTGTGTCGTGTCATAACCCTGTGTCGTCTCATAACTCTGTCGTGTCATAACTCTGTCGTGTCATAACTCTGTGTCGTCTCATAACTCTGTCGTGTCATAACTCTGTGTCGTGTCATAACTCTGTCGTGTCATAACTCTGTCGTGTCATAACTCTGTGTCGTGTCATAACTCTGTGTCGTGTCATAACTCTGTCGTGTCATAACCCTGTGTCGTGTCATAACTCTGTGTCGTGTCATAACTCTGTCGTGTCATAACTCTGTCGTGTCATAACTCTGTCGTGTCATAACTCTGTGTCGTGTCATAACTCTGTGTCGTGTCATAACTCTGTCGTGTCATAACCCTGTGTCGTGTCATAACTCTGTCGTGTCATAACTCTGTGTCGTGTCATAACTCTGTGTCGTGTCATAACTCTGTGTCGTGTCATAACTCTGTGTCGTGTCATAACTCTGTCGTGTCATAACTCTGTGTCGTGTCATAACTCTGTCGTGTCATAACTCTGTCGTGTCATAACTCTGTGTCGTGTCATAACTCTGTGTCGTGTCATAACTCTGTCGTGTCATAACCCTGTGTCGTGTCATAACTCTGTGTCGTGTCATAACCCTGTCGTGTGTGTCGTGTCATAACCCTGGTCGAGTCATAACCCTGTGTCGTGTGTGTCGTGTCATAACCCTGTGTCGTGTCATAACCCTGTGTCGTGTGTGTCGTGTCATAACCCTGTGTCGTGTGTGTCGTGTCATAACCCTGTGTCGTGTGTGTCGTGTCATAACCCTGTGTCGTGTGTGTCATGTGTGTCGTGTGTGTCGTGTGATAACCCCGTGACGTGTGTGTCGTGTCATAACCCTGTGTCGTGTCATAACCCTGTGTTGTGTCATAACTCTGTGTCGTGTGTGTCGTGTCATAACCCTGTGTCGTGTCATAACCCTGTGTTGTGTCATAACCCTGTGTCGTGTGTGTCGTGTCATAACCCTGTGTCGTGTGTGTCATGTGTGTCGTGTGTGTCGTGTGATAACCCCGTGACGTGTGTGTCGTGTCATAACCCTGTGTCGTGTCATAACCCTGTGTTGTGTCATAACCCGCACCTGTGGGCAGGTGAACCACACGTACGGCGCTGTCGGTGGTGTTGACGCTCTGTCCGCCGGCGCCGCGAGACCGGAACGTGTCGATACGCAGGTCTTTAGCCGCGATGTGGATGTCAACCTGCAGTTATTACACGTCACACACATCAGAACACACACACACAAGCACAACACAGCTGAACAGCGATAGACTGTGTCTCACACTGAGTCGAACGTTGTCGATCCTTTTTGAACACTATCACTTGGGAATAATGTCTCTAGTGTTCACTAAACCCTGACAGCATTAACTAGACAGACTCCAGACAACGCCTTAGAATATGCTTTAATCACAATTCTCAGACCAATTTCAGAGAGAGTCCCACCAGCAAAAAGAATACAACCGTTATTTTAGAATACGAGCATGGCAGAGGTGACATGATTCATTACATAACTTTTCTACAATGTGATTGGTTCTTATTCAGCAAACCCTTCTGTTACTAGGCAGAAGCTTTGTTATTCAAAGTCATACGTTTGTAAACCTAAACCTCCGTCTAGTTTCATTTCCCCTTTAGTTATATTCGGACATGATTCACTAACACACACACACACACTGACTGAGTGGTTTGAAAACATTTAGGATTCAAAAGCATATAAATGTTATTCCTGCAAGAAAAATAAATATTAGTTATGATTAATTAAAAATCCTTCACAACTGACCTCGCGTGGCTGCGGCAGAACTATAACCGTCACGGTTCCCGTGTGGATTCGCTGCATGCGTGACGACAGACCCACTTCAGGAATCCTCTGCACTCGATGAGTCCCTCCCTCGAACCTCAGCCAGCGGAACACAGCGTCCCCCGAGATCCTGACGGCGGCGTGATGAAGCCCTCCTGACGCACACACATTTACATTTTACATTTATTCATTTAGCTGACGCTTTTATCCAAAGCGACTTACAATTGCTATATTTCAGAGGTCGCACGCCTCTGGAGCAACTAGGGGTTAAGTGTCTTGCTCAGGGACACATTGGTGTCTCACAGTGGATTCGAACCCGGGTCTCTCACACCAAAGGCATGTGTCTTATCCACTGCGCCATCACCACACCCACTGCGCCATCACCACCCACACACACACACACACACACACGCACACACACACACACAAACACACAGTCACGCGCACACACACACACAGACACGCACACACACACACACACGCACACACACACGCACAGTCACACACACACACACACACACACACACACACACACACACACACACACAGTCACGCACACACAGTCACGCACACACACACAGTCACACACACACACAGTTGCACACACACAGTCACACACACAGTCGCACACGCACACACACGCACACGCACACGCACACGCACGCACAAACACATGCACACAGTCACGCACACACACACACACACACACAGTCACGCACACACACACACACACACAGTCACGCGCACACACACACACAGTCACGCACACACAGTCACACACACAGTCACACACACACACACACAGTCACACACACACAGTCACACACACACACACAGTCACACACACACACACACACAGTCACACACACACACACACACAGTCACACACACACAGTCACACACACAGTCACACACACAGTCACACACACACACAGTCACACACACACACACACACACACACACACAGTCACACACACACAGTCACACACACAGTCACACACACAGTCACACACACACACACACACACACACAGTCACACACACACAGTCACACACACAGTCACACACACAGTCACACACACACACACAGTCACGCACACACACACACACACACACAGTCATGCACACACACACACACACACAGTCACGCGCACACACACACACAGTCACGCACACACAGTCACACACACAGTCACACACACACACACACACAGTCACACACACACAGTCACACACACACACACAGTCACACACACACACACACACACACACACAGTCACACACACACACACACACACACACAGTCACACACACACAGTCACACACACAGTCACACACACAGTCACACACACACACACAGTCACACACACACACAGTCACACACACACACACACACAGTCACACACACACAGTCACACACACAGTCACACACACACAGTCGCACACACACAGTCACACACACACACAGTCGCACACACACAGTCACACACACACACACACACAGTCACGCACACGCACACACACACACACACACACAGTCACGCACACGCACACACACACACACAGTCACGCACACACAGTCACACACACAGTCACACACACACACACACAGTCACACACACAGTCACACACACACAGTCACGCACACGCACACACACACACAGTCACGCACACACAGTCACACACACAGTCACACACACACACACACAGTCACACACACAGTCACACACACAGTCACACACACACACACACACACACACACACACAGTCACACACACACACAGTCACACACACACACACACAGTCACGCACACACAGTCACACACACACACACACACACACAGTCAAACACATACACACACAGTCACACACACACACACACACACAGTCACGCACACGCACACACACACACACACACACACACACACAGTCACGCACACACAGTCACACACACACACACAGTCACACACACACACACACACACACACACAGTCACACACACACACACCGTCATTTACGGTTGACACAGAGAAACAATGAAGCAGAGCTAAAAAATAAATATATATTTATTTATTTTAGTCTAATTTAATCTATTTAATAAAATAATAACTACATATTATTTATTATTTATTTATATATATTTTTTTATTTATATCTAATTTAATCCATTTAATATCTTAGTAACCGATAATATTTTATTGATCATAATCTGTGAGTGTGACACAGATTAGATTAATAATAGATTTATAACTATTTTATTCATTTTAGTTTATATTTAATAGATTTTATATATATAATTTAATAAATGAATTTAATAGATTCATTACAAACTAATATTTATTATAAATAATATTTTAATTATTTATATTAATAATTTAATAATGATATTTATTTAACAATAATTTTTATTTATTTATTTTTATTCAATAGATTAATAACGAATTTATTTTTATTGCATGTTTTTACTCTAATCTAAATCTAATTTACTCTTTAAAATTACTCTTCTAAATCTAATTTTATCCATAATATTTCGTAATAACATGTTTTTCATTCATTTATTTTTATTAGCTTACTTCACTTAACTACTTTAATCGTGTGGTTTGTTGAGTCTGAGGACCCCTGTGCCGGTGTACGAGTGAGGCGTACCGTAATCTGCCGGAGTGTAATTGCAGACCTCAAAGTCCCAGTGTTTATAGCAGGCGAAGCCTTGGTACATGTCGAAGATCTCTCGCGTGAACTGCTGGCAGACGTCTCCTACACACACACACACACACACGTCACACACACACACACGTCAGCGAACCTCTGGTGTCTGATGGGAATGTGATCAAACCTCCTGTGGTCCGTCCCGATGCGACCTCGAGCACAACACTCCTGTCGTCCAGATCCTCGACGGGAACCAGCGTCTCCATCAGCTGCAACCGGAACACAACATTTGACTTTCTCCGGACACCAATCCTGAAGGATGAGTGAAGGAACAATCCAAACCTTCGTGTTGAGCTGCTTTATTCTTCTGCTCAGCTCTTCATGTTCCTCTCGCAGGAGCTCAAGCATCGGCTGCTCTTCAGCACTGGTGTCTGGAACACATGAAGAACACTGAGAATATGGAGAACACTGAGAATATGGAGAACACTGAGAATATGGAGAACACTGAGAATATGAAGAACACTGAGAATATGGAGAACACTGAGAATATGGAGAACACTGAGAATATGGAGAACACTGAGAATATGAAGAACACTGAGAGAATATGGAGAACACTGAGAATATGGAGAACACTGAGAATATGGAGAACACTGAGAATATGAAGAACACTGAGAATATGGAGAACACTGAGAATATGGAGAACACTGAGAATATGAAGAACACTGAGAATATGGAGAACACTGAGAATATGGAGAACACTGAGAATATGAAGAACACTGAGAATATGGAGAACACTGAGAGAATATGGAGAACACAGAATATGAAGAACACTGAGAATATGGAGAACATTGAGAATATGAAGAACACTGAGAATATGGAGAACACTGAGAATATGAAGAACACTGAGAATATGGAGAACACTGAGAGAATATGGAGAACACTGAGAATATGAAGAACACTGAGAATATGGAGAACACTGAGAATATGAAGAACACTGAGAATATGGAGAACACTGAGAATATGGAGAACACTGAGAATATGAAGAACACTGAGAATATGGAGAACACTGAGAGAATATGGAAAACACTGAGAATATGAAGAACACTGAGAATATGGAGAACACTGAGAATATGAAGAACACTGAGAGAATATGGAGAACACTGAGAATATGGAGAACACTGAGAATATGGAGAACACTGAGAATATGAAGAACACTGAGAGAATATGGAGAACACTGAGAATATGGAGAACACTGAGAATATGGAAAACGCTGATAATATGGAGAACGCTGAGAATATGGAGAACGCTGAGAATATGGAGAACACTGAGAATATGGAGAACGCTGAGAATATGGAGAACACTGAGAATATGGAGAACACTGAGAATATGAAGAACACTGAGAATATGGAGAACACTGAGAATATGAAGAACACTGAGAATATGGAGAACACTGAGAATATGAAGAACACTGAGAAAATTGAGAACACTGAGAATATGGAGAAAACTGAGAATATGAAGAACACTGAGAATATGAAGAACACTGAGAATATGGAGAACACTGAGAATATGGAGAACACTGAGAATATGAAGAACACTGAGAATATGGAGAACACTGAGAATATGGAGAACACTGAGAATATGGAGAACAAAACACTAAGAATATGGAGAACACTGAGAATATGGAGAACACTGAGAATATGGAGAACAAAACACTAAGAATATGGAGAACACTGAGAATATGGAGAACAAAACACTAAGAATATGAAGAACGCTGAGAATATGAAGAACACTGAGAATATGGAGAACACTGAGAATATGGAGAACACTGAGAATATGGAGAACACTGAGAATATGGAGAACGCTGAGAATATGAAGAACACTGAGAATATGGAGAACACTGAGAATATGGAGAACACTGAGAATATGGAGAACGCTAAGAATATGAAGAACACTGAGAATATGGAGAACACTGAGAATATGGAGAACACTGAGAATATGGAGAACAGAACGCTGAGAATATGGAGAACACTGAGAATATGGAGAACACTGAGAATATGGAGAACACTGAGAATATGAAGAACACTGAGAATATGGAGAACACTGAGAATATGAAGAACACTGAGAATATGGAGAACACTGAGAATATGAAGAACACTGAGAATATGGAGAAAACTGAGAATATGGAGAACACTGAGAATATGAAGAACACTGAGAATATGGAGAACAATATGGAGAACACTGAGAATATGGAGAACACTGAGAATATGGAGAACGCTGAGAATATGGAGAACGCTGAGAATATGAAGAACACTGAGAATATGGAGAACACTGAGAATATGAAGAACACTGAGAATATGGAGAACACTGAGAATATGAAGAACACTGAGAATATGAAGAACACTGAGAATATGGAGAACACTGAGAATATGGAGAACACTGAGAATATGAAGAACACTGAGAATATGGAGAACACTGAGAATATGAAGAACACTGAGAATATGGAGAACACTGAGAGAATATGGAGAACACTGAGAATATGGAGAACACTGAGAATATGGAGAATGCTGAGAATATGGAGAACGCTGAGAATATGGAGAACACTGAGAATATGGAGAACAGAACACTGAGAATATGGAGAACGCTGAGAATATGGAGAACACTGAGAATATGGAGAACACTGAGAATATGGAGAACACTGAGAATATGGAGAACACTGAGATTATGAAGAACACTGAGAATATGGAGAACACTGAGAATATGAAGAACACTGAGAATATGGAGAACACTGAGAATATGGAGAACATTGAGAATATGAAGAACACTGAGAATATGGAGAACACTGAGAATATGGAGAACACTGAGAATATGGAGAACGCTGAGAATATGGAGAACACTGAGAATATGGAGAACAAAACACTAAGAATATGAAGAACGCTGAGAATATGAAGAACACTGAGAATATGGAGAACACTGAGAATATGGAGAACGCTGAGAATATGGAGAACGCTGAGAATATGAAGAACACTGAGAATATGGAGAACGCTGAGAATATGGAGAACGCTGAGAATATGGAGAACGCTGAGAATATGGAGAACACTGAGAATATGGAGAACACTGAGAATATGGAGAACACTGAGAATATGGAGAACAGAACACTGAGAATATGGAGAACACTGAGAATATGGAGAACACTGAGAATATGGAGAACACTGAGAATATGGAGAACACTGAGAATATGAAGAACACTGAGAATATGGAGAACACTGAGAATATGAAGAACACTGAGAATATGGAGAAAACTGAGAATATGGAGAACACTGAGAATATGAAGAACACTGAGAATATGGAGAACAATATGGAGAACAATATGGAGAACAATATGGAGAACACTGAGGATATGGAGAACACTGAGAATATGGAGAACGCTGAGAATATGGAGAACGCTGAGAATATGGAGAACGCTGAGAATATGAAGAACACTGAGAATATGAAGAACACTGAGAATATGGAGAACACTGAGAATATGGAGAACACTGAGAATATGGAGAACACTGAGAATATGGAGAACACTGAGAATATGGAGAACAAAACACTAAGAATATGAAGAACGCTGAGAATATGAAGAACACTGAGAATATGGAGAACACTGAGAATATGGAGAACACTGAGAATATGGAGAACACTGAGAATATGGAGAACACTGAGAATATGGAGAACACTGAGAATATGGAGAACAGAACACTGAGAATATGGAAAACGCTGAGAATATGGAGAACGCTGAGAATATGGAGAACGCTGAGAATATGGAGAACGCTGAGAATATGGAGAACGCTGAGAATATGGAGAACACTGAGAATATGGAGAACGCTGAGAATATGAAGAACACTGAGAATATGGAGAACACTGAGAATATGGAGAACACTGAGAATATGGAGAACGCTAAGAATATGAAGAACACTGAGAATATGGAGAACACTGAGAATATGGAGAACACTGAGAATATGGAGAACAGAACACTGAGAATATGGAGAACGCTGAGAATATGGAGAACACTGAGAATATGGAGAACACTGAGAATATGGAGAACACTGAGAATATGAAGAACACTGAGAATATGGAGAACACTGAGAATATGAAGAACACTGAGAATATGGAGAACACTGAGAATATGAAGAACACTGAGAATATGGAGAAAACTGAGAATATGGAGAACACTGAGAATATGGAGAACAATATGGAGAACACTGAGAATATGGAGAACACTGAGAATATGGAGAACGCTGAGAATATGGAGAACGCTGAGAATATGAAGAACACTGAGAATATGGAGAACACTGAGAATATGAAGAACACTGAGAATATGGAGAACACTGAGAATATGAAGAACACTGAGAATATGCAGAACACTGAGAATATGGAGAACACTGAGAATATGGAGAACACTGAGAATATGAAGAACACTGAGAATATGGAGAACACTGAGAGAATATGGAGAACACTGAGAATATGGAGAATGCTGAGAATATGGAGAACGCTGAGAATATGGAGAACGCTGAGAATATGGAGAACACTGAGAATATGGAGAACAGAACACTGAGAATATGAAGAACACTGAGAATATGGAGAACACTGAGAATATGGAGAACACTGAGAATATGAAGAACACTGAGAATATGGAGAACACTGAGAATATGGAGAACACTGAGAATATAAAGAACACTGAGAATATGGAGAACACTGAGAATATGGAGAACACTGAGAATATGGAGAACGCTGAGAATATGGAGAACACTGAGAATATGGAGAACAAAACACTAAGAATATGAAGAACACTGAGAATATGAAGAACACTGAGAATATGGAGAACACTGAGAATATGAAGAACACTGAGAATATGAAGAACACTGAGAATATGGAGAACACTGGGAATATGAAGAACACTGAGAATATGGAGAACACTGAGAATATGGAGAACACTGAGAATATGGAGAACACTGAGAATATGGAGAACACTGAGAACACTGAGAATATGGAGAACACTGAGAATATGGAGAACACTGAGAATATGGAGAACACTGAGAATATGGAGAACACTGAGAATATGAAGAACACTGAGAATATGGAGAACACTGAGAATATGGAGAACACTGAGAATATGAAGAACACTGAGAATATGGAGAACAATATGGAGAACACTGAGAATATGGAGAACGCTGAGAATATGGAGAACGCTGAGAATATGGAGAACACTGAGAATATGGAGAACACTGAGAATATGGAGAACGCTGAGAATATGGAGAACGCTGAGAATATGGAGAACGCTGAGAATATGGAGAACACTGAGAATATGGAGAACGCTGAAAATATGGAGAACACTGAGAATATGAAGAACACTGAGAATATGAAGAACACTGAGAATATGGAGAACACTGAGAATATGAAGAACACTGAGAATATGTAGAACGGAGAACACTGAGAATATGGAGAACACTGAGAATATGAAGAACACTGAGAATATGGAGAACACTGAGAATATGGAGAACACTAGGAGTATGAAGAACACTGAGAATATGAAGAACACTGAGAATATGAAGAACACTGAGAATATGGAGAACACTGAGAATAAGAAGAACACTGAGAATATGAAGAAAACTGAGAATATGGAGAACAATATGGAGAACACTGAGAATATGGAGAACACTGAGAATATGGAGAACACTGAGAATATGGAGAACAAAACACTGAGAATATGAAGAACGCTGAGAATATGGAGAACACTGAGAATATGGAGAACACTGAGAATATGGAGAACAGAACACTGAGAATATGGAGAACAGAACACTGAGAATATGGAGAACAGAACACTGAGAATATGGAGAACGCTGAGAATATGGAGAACGCTGAGAATATGGAGAACGCTGAGAATATGGAGAACGCTGAGAATATGGAGAACACTGAGAATATGGAGAACGCTGAGAATATGGAGAACACTGAGAATATGGAGAACGCTGAGAATATGAAGAACACTGAGAATATGGAGAACACTGAGAATATGGAGAACGCTGAGAACACTGAGAATATAGAGAACAGAACACTGAGAATATGGAGAACGCTGAGAATATGGAGAACACTGAGAATATGGAGAACAGAACACTGAGAATATGGAGAACGCTGAGAATATGGAGAACACTGAGAATATGGAGAACACTGAGAATATGAAGAACACTGAGAATATGAAGAACACTGAGAATATGGAGAACACTGAGAATATGAAGAACACTGAGAATATGGAGAAAACTGAGAATATGGAGAACACTGAGAATATGAAGAACACTGAGAATATGGAGAACAATATGGAGAACAATATGGAGAACACTGAGAATATGGAGAACACTGAGAATATGGAGAACGCTGAGAATATGGAGAACGCTGAGAATATGAAGAACACTGAGAATATAAAGAACACTGAGAATATGGAGAACACTGAGAATATGGAGAACACTGAGAATATGAAGAACACTGAGAATATGAAGAACACTGAGAATATGAAGAACACTGAGAATATGGAGAACACTGAGAATATGGAGAACAGAACACTGAGAATATGGAGAACGCTGAGAATATGGAGAACACTGAGAATATGGAGAACACTGAGAATATGGAGAACACTGAGAATATGAAGAACACTGAGAATATGGAGAACACTGAGAATATGAAGAACACTGAGAATATGGAGAACACTGAGAATATGAAGAACACTGAGAATATGGAGAAAACTGAGAATATGGAGAACACTGAGAATATGGAGAACAATATGGAGAACACTGAGAATATGGAGAACACTGAGAATATGGAGAACGCTGAGAATATGGAGAACGCTGAGAATATGGAGAACACTGAGAACACTGAGAATATGGAGAACACTGAGAATATGGAGAACACTGAGAATATGGAGAACACTGAGAATATGGAGAACACTGAGAATATGAAGAACACTGAGAATATGGAGAACACTGAGAATATGGAGAACACTGAGAATATGGAGAACGCTGAGAATATGGAGAACGCTGAGAATATGGAGAACACTGAGAATATGGAGAACACTGAGAATATGGAGAACGCTGAGAATATGGAGAACGCTGAGAATATGGAGAACACTGAGAATATGGAGAACACTGAGAATATGGAGAACGCTGAGAATATGGAGAACGCTGAGAATATGGAGAACGCTGAGAATATGGAGAACACTGAGAATATGGAGAACGCTGAAAATATGGAGAACACTGAGAATATGAAGAACACTGAGAATATGAAGAACACTGAGAATATGGAGAACGCTGAGAATATGGAGAACGCTGAGAATATGGAGAACACTGAGAATATGGAGAACACTGAGAATATGGAGAACGCTGAGAATATGGAGAACGCTGAGAATATGGAGAACGCTGAGAATATGGAGAACACTGAGAATATGGAGAACGCTGAAAATATGGAGAACACTGAGAATATGAAGAACACTGAGAATATGAAGAACACTGAGAATATGGAGAACACTGAGAATATGAAGAACACTGAGAATATGTAGAACGGAGAACACTGAGAATATGGAGAACACTGAGAATATGAAGAACACTGAGAATATGGAGAACACTGAGAATATGGAGAACACTAGGAGTATGAAGAACACTGAGAATATGAAGAACACTGAGAATATGAAGAACACTGAGAATATGGAGAACACTGAGAATAAGAAGAACACTGAGAATATGAAGAAAACTGAGAATATGGAGAACAATATGGAGAACACTGAGAATATGGAGAACACTGAGAATATGGAGAACACTGAGAATATGGAGAACAAAACACTGAGAATATGAAGAACGCTGAGAATATGGAGAACACTGAGAATATGGAGAACACTGAGAATATGGAGAACAGAACACTGAGAATATGGAGAACAGAACACTGAGAATATGGAGAACAGAACACTGAGAATATGGAGAACGCTGAGAATATGGAGAACGCTGAGAATATGGAGAACGCTGAGAATATGGAGAACGCTGAGAATATGGAGAACACTGAGAATATGGAGAACGCTGAGAATATGGAGAACACTGAGAATATGGAGAACGCTGAGAATATGAAGAACACTGAGAATATGGAGAACACTGAGAATATGGAGAACGCTGAGAACACTGAGAATATAGAGAACAGAACACTGAGAATATGGAGAACGCTGAGAATATGGAGAACACTGAGAATATGGAGAACAGAACACTGAGAATATGGAGAACGCTGAGAATATGGAGAACACTGAGAATATGGAGAACACTGAGAATATGAAGAACACTGAGAATATGAAGAACACTGAGAATATGGAGAACACTGAGAATATGAAGAACACTGAGAATATGGAGAAAACTGAGAATATGGAGAACACTGAGAATATGAAGAACACTGAGAATATGGAGAACAATATGGAGAACAATATGGAGAACACTGAGAATATGGAGAACACTGAGAATATGGAGAACGCTGAGAATATGGAGAACGCTGAGAATATGAAGAACACTGAGAATATAAAGAACACTGAGAATATGGAGAACACTGAGAATATGGAGAACACTGAGAATATGAAGAACACTGAGAATATGAAGAACACTGAGAATATGAAGAACACTGAGAATATGGAGAACACTGAGAATATGGAGAACAGAACACTGAGAATATGGAGAACGCTGAGAATATGGAGAACACTGAGAATATGGAGAACACTGAGAATATGGAGAACACTGAGAATATGAAGAACACTGAGAATATGGAGAACACTGAGAATATGAAGAACACTGAGAATATGGAGAACACTGAGAATATGAAGAACACTGAGAATATGGAGAAAACTGAGAATATGGAGAACACTGAGAATATGGAGAACAATATGGAGAACACTGAGAATATGGAGAACACTGAGAATATGGAGAACGCTGAGAATATGGAGAACGCTGAGAATATGAAGAACACTGAGAATATGGAGAACACTGAGAATATGAAGAACACTGAGAATATGGAGAACACTGAGAATATGAAGAACACTGAGAATATGCAGAACACTGAGAATATGGAGAACACTGAGAATATGGAGAACACTGAGAATATGAAGAACACTGAGAATATGGAGAACACTGAGAGAATATGGAGAACACTGAGAATATGGAGAATGCTGAGAATATGGAGAACGCTGAGAATATGGAGAACGCTGAGAATATGGAGAACACTGAGAATATGGAGAACAGAACACTGAGAATATGGAGAACGCTGAGAATATGGAGAACACTGAGAATATGGAGAACACTGAGAATATGGAGAACACTGAGAATATGGAGAACACTGAGAATATGAAGAACACTGAGAATATGGAGAACACTGAGAATATGAAGAACACTGAGAATATGGAGAACACTGAGAATATGGAGAACACTGAGAATATGAAGAACACTGAGAATATGGAGAACACTGAGAATATGGAGAACACTGAGAATATGGAGAACGCTGAGAATATGGAGAACACTGAGAATATGGAGAACAAAACACTAAGAATATGAAGAACACTGAGAATATGAAGAACACTGAGAATATGAAGAACACTGAGAATATGAAGAACACTGAGAATATGGAGAACACTGGGAATATGAAGAACACTGAGAATATGGAGAACACTGAGAATATGGAGAACACTGAGAATATGGAGAACACTGAGAACACTGAGAATATGGAGAACACTGAGAATATGGAGAATATGGAGAACACTGAGAATATGGAGAACACTGAGAATATGAAGAACACTGAGAATATGGAGAACACTGAGAATATGGAGAACACTGAGAATATGAAGAACACTGAGAATATGGAGAACAATATGGAGAACACTGAGAATATGGAGAACGCTGAGAATATGGAGAACGCTGAGAATATGGAGAACACTGAGAATATGGAGAACGCTGAAAATATGGAGAACACTGAGAATATGAAGAACACTGAGAATATGAAGAACACTGAGAATATGGAGAACACTGAGAATATGAAGAACACTGAGAATATGGAGAACGCTGAGAATATGGAGAACGCTGAGAATATGGAGAACACTGAGAATATGAAGAACACTGAGAATATGGAGAACGCTGAGAATATGGAGAACACTGAGAATATGGAGAACGCTGAGAATATGAGAACACTGAGAATATGGAGAACACTGAGAATATGGAGAACACTGAGAATATGGAGAACAATATGGAGAACACTGAGAATATGAAGAACACTGAGAATATGGAGAACGCTGAGAATATGGAGAACGCTGAGAATATGGAGAACACTGAGAATATGAAGAACACTGAGAATATGGAGAACGCTGAGAATATGGAGAACGCTGAGAATATGGAGAACACTGAGAATATGGAGAACGCTGAAAATATGGAGAACACTGAGAATATGAAGAACACTGAGAATATGAAGAACACTGAGAATATGGAGAACACTGAGAATATGAAGAACACTGAGAATATGTAGAACGGAGAACACTGAGAATATGGAGAACACTGAGAATATGAAGAACACTGAGAATATGGAGAACACTGAGAATATGGAGAACACTAGGAGTATGAAGAACACTGAGAATATGAAGAACACTGAGAATATGAAGAACACTGAGAATATGGAGAACACTGAGAATATGAAGAACACTGAGAATATGAAGAACACTGAGAATATGGAGAACAATATGGAGAACACTGAGAATATGGAGAACACTGAGAATATGGAGAACAAAACACTGAGAATATGAAGAACGCTGAGAATATGGAGAACACTGAGAATATGGAGAACACTGAGAATATGGAGAACAGAACACTGAGAATATGGAGAACAGAACACTGAGAATATGGAGAACGCTGAGAATATGGAGAACGCTGAGAATATGGAGAACGCTGAGAATATGGAGAACGCTGAGAATATGGAGAACGCTGAGAATATGGAGAACGCTGAGAATATGGAGAACGCTGAGAATATGGAGAACACTGAGAATATGGAGAACACTGAGAATATGGAGAACACTGAGAATATGGAGAACGCTGAGAATATGAAGAACACTGAGAATATGGAGAACACTGAGAATATGGAGAACGCTGAGAACACTGAGAATATAGAGAACAGAACACTGAGAATATGGAGAACGCTGAGAATATGGAGAACACTGAGAATATGGAGAACAGAACACTGAGAATATGGAGAACGCTGAGAATATGGAGAACACTGAGAATATGGAGAACACTGAGAATATGAAGAACACTGAGAATATGGAGAACACTGAGAATATGAAGAACACTGAGAATATGGAGAACACTGAGAATATGAAGAACACTGAGAATATGGAGAAAACTGAGAATATGGAGAACACTGAGAATATGAAGAACACTGAGAATATGGAGAACAATATGGAGAACAATATGGAGAACACTGAGAATATGGAGAACACTGAGAATATGGAGAACGCTGAGAATATGGAGAACGCTGAGAATATGAAGAACACTGAGAATATAAAGAACACAGAGAATATGGAGAACACTGAGAATATGGAGAACACTGAGAATATGAAGAACACTGAGAATATGAAGAACACTGAGAATATGAAGAACACTGGGAATATGAAGAACACTGGGAATATGAAGAACACTGGGAATATGAAGAACACTGGGAATATGAAGAACACTGAGAATATGGAGAACACTGAGAATATGGAGAACACTGAGAATATGAAGAACACTGAGAATATGGAGAACACTGAGAATATGAAGAACACTGAGAATATGAAGAACACTGAGAATATGGAGAACACTGAGAATATGAAGAACACTGAGAATATGAAGAACACTGAGAATATGGAGAACACTGAGAATATGAAGAACACTGAGAATATGGAGAACACTGAGAATATGAAGAACACTGAGAATATGGAGAACACTGAGAATATGAGAACACTGAGAATATGGAGAACACTGAGAATATGAAGAACAATATGGAGAACACTGAGAATATGGAGAACACTGAGAATATGAGAACACTGAGAATATGGAGAACACTGAGAATATGGAGAACACTGAGAATATGGAGAACAATATGGAGAACACTGAGAATATGAAGAACACTGAGAATATGGAGAACGCTGAGAATATGGAGAACGCTGAGAATATGGAGAACACTGAGAATATGGAGAACACTGAGAATATGGAGAACAAAACACTGAGAATATGAAGAACGCTGAGAATATGGAGAACACTGAGAATATGGAGAACACTGAGAATATGGAGAACAGAACACTGAGAATATGGAGAACAGAACACTGAGAATATGGAGAACAGAACACTGAGAATATGGAGAACGCTGAGAATATGGAGAACGCTGAGAATATGGAGAACGCTGAGAATATGGAGAACGCTGAGAATATGGAGAACACTGAGAATATGGAGAACGCTGAGAATATGGAGAACACTGAGAATATGGAGAACGCTGAGAATATGAAGAACACTGAGAATATGGAGAACACTGAGAATATGGAGAACGCTGAGAACACTGAGAATATAGAGAACAGAACACTGAGAATATGGAGAACGCTGAGAATATGGAGAACACTGAGAATATGGAGAACAGAACACTGAGAATATGGAGAACGCTGAGAATATGGAGAACACTGAGAATATGGAGAACACTGAGAATATGAAGAACACTGAGAATATGAAGAACACTGAGAATATGGAGAACACTGAGAATATGAAGAACACTGAGAATATGGAGAAAACTGAGAATATGGAGAACACTGAGAATATGAAGAACACTGAGAATATGGAGAACAATATGGAGAACAATATGGAGAACACTGAGAATATGGAGAACACTGAGAATATGGAGAACGCTGAGAATATGGAGAACGCTGAGAATATGAAGAACACTGAGAATATAAAGAACACTGAGAATATGGAGAACACTGAGAATATGGAGAACACTGAGAATATGAAGAACACTGAGAATATGAAGAACACTGAGAATATGAAGAACACTGAGAATATGGAGAACACTGAGAATATGGAGAACAGAACACTGAGAATATGGAGAACGCTGAGAATATGGAGAACACTGAGAATATGGAGAACACTGAGAATATGGAGAACACTGAGAATATGAAGAACACTGAGAATATGGAGAACACTGAGAATATGAAGAACACTGAGAATATGGAGAACACTGAGAATATGAAGAACACTGAGAATATGGAGAAAACTGAGAATATGGAGAACACTGAGAATATGGAGAACAATATGGAGAACACTGAGAATATGGAGAACACTGAGAATATGGAGAACGCTGAGAATATGGAGAACGCTGAGAATATGAAGAACACTGAGAATATGGAGAACACTGAGAATATGAAGAACACTGAGAATATGGAGAACACTGAGAATATGAAGAACACTGAGAATATGCAGAACACTGAGAATATGGAGAACACTGAGAATATGGAGAACACTGAGAATATGAAGAACACTGAGAATATGGAGAACACTGAGAGAATATGGAGAACACTGAGAATATGGAGAATGCTGAGAATATGGAGAACGCTGAGAATATGGAGAACGCTGAGAATATGGAGAACACTGAGAATATGGAGAACAGAACACTGAGAATATGGAGAACGCTGAGAATATGGAGAACACTGAGAATATGGAGAACACTGAGAATATGGAGAACACTGAGAATATGGAGAACACTGAGAATATGAAGAACACTGAGAATATGGAGAACACTGAGAATATGAAGAACACTGAGAATATGGAGAACACTGAGAATATGGAGAACACTGAGAATATGAAGAACACTGAGAATATGGAGAACACTGAGAATATGGAGAACACTGAGAATATGGAGAACGCTGAGAATATGGAGAACACTGAGAATATGGAGAACAAAACACTAAGAATATGAAGAACACTGAGAATATGAAGAACACTGAGAATATGAAGAACACTGAGAATATGAAGAACACTGAGAATATGGAGAACACTGGGAATATGAAGAACACTGAGAATATGGAGAACACTGAGAATATGGAGAACACTGAGAATATGGAGAACACTGAGAACACTGAGAATATGGAGAACACTGAGAATATGGAGAATATGGAGAACACTGAGAATATGGAGAACACTGAGAATATGAAGAACACTGAGAATATGGAGAACACTGAGAATATGGAGAACACTGAGAATATGAAGAACACTGAGAATATGGAGAACAATATGGAGAACACTGAGAATATGGAGAACGCTGAGAATATGGAGAACGCTGAGAATATGGAGAACACTGAGAATATGGAGAACGCTGAAAATATGGAGAACACTGAGAATATGAAGAACACTGAGAATATGAAGAACACTGAGAATATGGAGAACACTGAGAATATGAAGAACACTGAGAATATGGAGAACGCTGAGAATATGGAGAACGCTGAGAATATGGAGAACACTGAGAATATGAAGAACACTGAGAATATGGAGAACGCTGAGAATATGGAGAACACTGAGAATATGGAGAACGCTGAGAATATGAGAACACTGAGAATATGGAGAACACTGAGAATATGGAGAACACTGAGAATATGGAGAACAATATGGAGAACACTGAGAATATGAAGAACACTGAGAATATGGAGAACGCTGAGAATATGGAGAACGCTGAGAATATGGAGAACACTGAGAATATGAAGAACACTGAGAATATGGAGAACGCTGAGAATATGGAGAACGCTGAGAATATGGAGAACACTGAGAATATGGAGAACGCTGAAAATATGGAGAACACTGAGAATATGAAGAACACTGAGAATATGAAGAACACTGAGAATATGGAGAACACTGAGAATATGAAGAACACTGAGAATATGTAGAACGGAGAACACTGAGAATATGGAGAACACTGAGAATATGAAGAACACTGAGAATATGGAGAACACTGAGAATATGGAGAACACTAGGAGTATGAAGAACACTGAGAATATGAAGAACACTGAGAATATGAAGAACACTGAGAATATGGAGAACACTGAGAATATGAAGAACACTGAGAATATGAAGAACACTGAGAATATGGAGAACAATATGGAGAACACTGAGAATATGGAGAACACTGAGAATATGGAGAACAAAACACTGAGAATATGAAGAACGCTGAGAATATGGAGAACACTGAGAATATGGAGAACACTGAGAATATGGAGAACAGAACACTGAGAATATGGAGAACAGAACACTGAGAATATGGAGAACGCTGAGAATATGGAGAACGCTGAGAATATGGAGAACGCTGAGAATATGGAGAACGCTGAGAATATGGAGAACGCTGAGAATATGGAGAACGCTGAGAATATGGAGAACGCTGAGAATATGGAGAACACTGAGAATATGGAGAACACTGAGAATATGGAGAACACTGAGAATATGGAGAACGCTGAGAATATGAAGAACACTGAGAATATGGAGAACACTGAGAATATGGAGAACGCTGAGAACACTGAGAATATAGAGAACAGAACACTGAGAATATGGAGAACGCTGAGAATATGGAGAACACTGAGAATATGGAGAACAGAACACTGAGAATATGGAGAACGCTGAGAATATGGAGAACACTGAGAATATGGAGAACACTGAGAATATGAAGAACACTGAGAATATGGAGAACACTGAGAATATGAAGAACACTGAGAATATGGAGAACACTGAGAATATGAAGAACACTGAGAATATGGAGAAAACTGAGAATATGGAGAACACTGAGAATATGAAGAACACTGAGAATATGGAGAACAATATGGAGAACAATATGGAGAACACTGAGAATATGGAGAACACTGAGAATATGGAGAACGCTGAGAATATGGAGAACGCTGAGAATATGAAGAACACTGAGAATATAAAGAACACAGAGAATATGGAGAACACTGAGAATATGGAGAACACTGAGAATATGAAGAACACTGAGAATATGAAGAACACTGAGAATATGAAGAACACTGGGAATATGAAGAACACTGGGAATATGAAGAACACTGGGAATATGAAGAACACTGGGAATATGAAGAACACTGAGAATATGGAGAACACTGAGAATATGGAGAACACTGAGAATATGAAGAACACTGAGAATATGGAGAACACTGAGAATATGAAGAACACTGAGAATATGAAGAACACTGAGAATATGGAGAACACTGAGAATATGAAGAACACTGAGAATATGAAGAACACTGAGAATATGGAGAACACTGAGAATATGAAGAACACTGAGAATATGGAGAACACTGAGAATATGAAGAACACTGAGAATATGGAGAACACTGAGAATATGAGAACACTGAGAATATGGAGAACACTGAGAATATGAAGAACAATATGGAGAACACTGAGAATATGGAGAACACTGAGAATATGAGAACACTGAGAATATGGAGAACACTGAGAATATGGAGAACACTGAGAATATGGAGAACAATATGGAGAACACTGAGAATATGAAGAACACTGAGAATATGGAGAACGCTGAGAATATGGAGAACACTGAGAATATGAAGAACACTGAGAATATGGAGAACACTGAGAATATGAAGAACACTGAGAATATGAAGAACACTGAGAATATGGAGAACACTGAGAATATGGAGAACACTGAGAATATGAAGAACACTGAGAATATGGAGAACGGAGAACACTGAGAATATGGAGAACACTGAGAATATGAAGAACACTGAGAATATGGAGAACGGAGATCACTGAGAATATGGAGAACACTGAGAATATGAAGAACACTGAGAATATGGAGAACACTGAGAATATGGAGAACACTGAGAATATGAAGAACACTGAGAATATGGAGAACACTGGGAATATGAAGAACACTGAGAATATGAAGAACACTGAGAATATGAAGAACACTGAGAATATGAAGAACACTGAGAATATGAAGAACACTGAGAATATGGAGAACACTGAGAATATGAAGAACACTGAGAATATGGAGAACAATATGGAGAACACTGAGAATATGGAGAACACTGAGAATATGGAGAACGCTGAGAATATGGAGAACAATATGGAGAACACTGAGAATATGGAGAACACTGAGAATATGGAGAACGCTGAGAATATGGAGAAGGCTGAGAATATGGAGAACGCTGAGAATATGAAGAACACTGAGAATATGGAGAACACTGAGAATACTGAGAATATGGAGAACACTGAGAATATGAAGAACACTGAGAATATGAAGAACACTGAGAATATTGAGAACACTGAAAATATGAAGAACACTGAGAATATGGAGAACACTGAGAATATGGAGAACACTGAAAATATGGAGAACACTGAGAATATGGAGAACACTGAGAATATGAAGAACACTGAGAATATGGAGAACACTGAGAATATAGAGAACAGAACACTGAGAATATGGAGAACAGAACACTGAGAATATGGAGAACGCTGAGAATATGGAGAACGCTGAGAATATGGAGAACACTGAGAATATGGAGAACAGAACACTGAGAATATGGAGAACTGAGAATATGGAGAACACTGAGAATATGGAGAACAGAACACTGAGAATATGGAGAACAGAACACTGAGAATATGGAGAACACTGAGAATATGGAGAACAGAACACTGAGAATATGGAGAACAGAACACTGAGAATATGGAGAACACTGAGAATATGGAGAACAGAACACTGAGAATATGGAGAACTGAGAATATGAAGAACACTGAGAATATGGAGAACACTGAGAATATGGAGAACAGAACACTGAGAATATGGAGAACAGAACACTGAGAATATGGATAACACTGAGAATATGGAGAACACTGAGAATATGGAGAACACTGAGAATATGGAGAACACTGGGAATATGGAGAACACTGAGAATATGGAGAACACTGAGAATATGAAGAACACTGAGAATATGGAGAACACTGAGAATATGAAGAAAACTGAGAATATGAAGAACACTGAGAATATGAAGAACACTGAGAATATGGAGAACACTGGGAATATGAAGAACACTGAGAATATGAAGAACACTGAGAATATGGAGAACACTGAGAATATGAAGAACACTGGGAATATGAAGAACACTGAGAATATGAAGAACACTGAGAATATGGAGAACACTGAGAATATGAAGAACACTGAGAATATGGAGAACACTGAGAATATGAAGAACACTGAGAATATGAAGAACACTGAGAATATGGAGAACACTGAGAATATGGAGAACACTGAGAATATGAAGAACACTGGGAATATGAAGAACACTGAGAATATGAAGAACACTGAGAATATGAAGAACACTGAGAATATGGAGAACACTGGGAATATGGAGAACACTGAGAATATGAAGAACACTGAGAATATGGAGAACACTGAGAATATGAAGAACACTGGGAATATGGAGAACACTGAGAATATGAAGAACACTGAGAATATGGAGAACACTGAGAATATGAAGAACACTGAGAATATGGAGAACACTGAGAATATGAAGAACACTGAGAATATGAAGAACACTGAGAATATGGAGAACACTGAGAATATGGAGAACACTGAGAATATGAAGAACACTGGGAATATGAAGAACACTGAGAATATGAAGAACACTGAGAATATGGAGAACGCTGAGAATATGGAGAACGCTGAGAATATGGAGAACACTGAGAATATGAAGAACACTGGGAATATGAAGAACACTGAGAATATGAAGAACACTGAGAATATGAAGAACACTGAGAATATGGAGAACACTGAGAATATGAAGAACACTGAGAATATGAAGAACACTGAGAATATGAAGAACACTGAGAATATGGAGAACACTGAGAATATGGAGAACACTGAGAATATGGAGAACACTGAGAATATGAAGAACACTGAGAATATGGAGAACACTGAGAATATGAAGAACACTGAGAATATGGAGAACACTGAGAATATGGAGAACACTGAGAATATGGAGAACACTGAGAATATGGAGAACACTGAGAATATGGAGAACACTGAGAATATGAAGAACACTGAGAATATGAAGAACACTGAGAATATGGAGAACACTGAGAATATGGAGAACACTGAGAATATGGAGAACACTGAGAATATGAAGAACACTGAGAATATGAAGAACACTGAGAATATGGAGAACACTGAGAATATGGAGAACACTGAGAATATGAAGAACACTGAGAATATGGAGAACACTGAGAATATGAAGAACACTGAGAATATGAAGAACACTGAGAATATGAAGAACACTGAGAATATGAAGAACACTGAGAATATGGAGAACACTGAAAATATGAAGAACACTGAGAATATGGAGAACACTGAGAATATGAAGAACACTGAGAATATGAAGAACACTGAGAATATGGAGAACACTGAGAATATGGAGAACACTGAGAATATGAAGAACACTGAGAATATGAAGAACACTGAGAATATGAAGAACACTGAGAATATGGAGAACACTGAGAATATGGAGAACACTGAGAATATGAAGAACACTGAGAATATGGAGAACACTGAGAATATGAAGAACACTGAGAATATGAAGAACACTGAGAATATGAAGAACACTGAGAATATGGAGAACACTGAGAATATGGAGAACACTGAGAATATGGAGAACACTGAGAATATGAAGAACACTGAGAATATGAAGAACACTGAGAATATGGAGAACACTGAGAATATGGAGAACACTGAGAATATGAAGAACACTGGGAATATGAAGAACACTGAGAATATGAAGAACACTGAGAATATGGAGAACACTGAGAATATGGAGAACGCTGAGAATATGGAGAACACTGGGAATATGAAGAACACTGAGAATATGGAGAACACTGAGAATATGAAGAACGCTGAGAATATGAAGAACGCTGAGAATATGGAGAACACTGATAATATGAAGAACACTGAGAATATGGAGAACACGGAGAACACTGAGAATATGGAGAACACTGAGAATATGGAGAACACTGAGAATATGGAGAACACTGAGAATATGGAGAACACTGAGAATATGAAGAACAGAACACTGAGAATATGGAGAACACTTAGAATATGGAGAACACTGAGAATATGGAGAACACTGAGAATATGGAGAACACTGAGAATATGGAGAACACTGAGAATATGGAGAACACTGAGAATATGGAGAACACTGAGAATATGGAGAACGCTGAGAATATGGAGAACACTGGGAATATGAAGAACACTGAGAATATGGAGAACGCTGAGAATATGGAGAACACTGAGAATATGGAGAACACTGAGAATATGGAGAACACTGAGAATATGAAGAACACTGAGAATATGGAGAACAGAACACTGAGAATATGGAGAACAGAACACTGAGAATATGGAGAACACTGAGAATATGGAGAACGCTGAGAATATGGAGAACACTGAGAATATGGAGAACACTGAGAATATGGAGAACAATGAGAATATGGAGAACACTGAGAATATGGAGAACACTGAGAATATGAAGAACACTGAGAATATGGAGAACACTGAGAATATGGAGAACGCTGAGAATATGAAGAACACTGAGAATATGGAGAACACTGGGAATATGAAGAACACTGAGAATATGGAGAACGCTGAGAATATGGAGAACACTGAGAATATGGAGAACACTGAGAATATGAAGAACACTGAGAATATGGAGAACACTGAGAATATGGAGAACACTGAGAATATGAAGAACACTGAGAATATGAAGAACACTGAGAATATGGAGAACACTGAGAATATGGAGAACACTGAGAATATGGAGAACACTGAGAATATGAAGAACAGAACACTGAGAATATGGAGAACGCTGAGAATATGGAGAACACTGAGAATATGAAGAACACTGAGAATATGAAGAACACTGAGAATATGGAGAACACTGAGAATATGGAGAACACTGAGAATATGGAGAACACTGAGAATATGAAGAACAGAACACTGAGAATATGGAGAACGCTGAGAATATGGAGAACACTGGGAATATGAAGAACACTGAGAATATGAAGAACACTGAGAATATGGAGAACACTGAGAATATGGAGAACACTGAGAATATGAAGAACACTGAGAATATGAAGAACACTGAGAGAATATGGAGAACACTGAGAATATGGAGAACACTGAGAATATGGAGAACACTGAGAATATGGAGAACACTGGGAATATGAAGAACACTGAGAATATGGAGAACGCTGAGAATATGGAGAACACTGAGAATATGGAGAACACTGAGAATATGAAGAACACTGAGAATATGGAGAACACTGAGAATATGGAGAACACTGAGAATATGAAGAACACTGAGAATATGAAGAACACTGAGAATATGGAGAACACTGAGAATATGGAGAACACTGAGAATATGGAGAACACTGAGAATATGAAGAACAGAACACTGAGAATATGGAGAACGCTGAGAATATGGAGAACACTGAGAATATGAAGAACACTGAGAATATGAAGAACACTGAGAATATGGAGAACACTGAGAATATGGAGAACACTGAGAATATGGAGAACACTGAGAATATGAAGAACAGAACACTGAGAATATGGAGAACGCTGAGAATATGGAGAACACTGGGAATATGAAGAACACTGAGAATATGGAGAACGCTGAGAATATGGAGAACACTGGGAATATGAAGAACACTGAGAATATGAAGAACACTGAGAATATGGAGAACACTGAGAATATGAAGAACACTGAGAATATGAAGAACACTGAGAATATGGAGAACACTGAGAATATGGAGAACACTGAGAATATGGAGAACACTGAGAATATGAAGAACAGAACACTGAGAATATGGAGAACGCTGAGAATATGGAGAACACTGGGAATATGAAGAACACTGAGAATATGGAGAACGCTGAGAATATGGAGAACACTGAGAATATGGAGAACACTGAGAATATGGAGAACACTGAGAATATGAAGAACACTGAGAATATGGAGAACACTGAGAATATGGAGAACACTGAGAATATGGAGAACGCTGAGAATATGGAGAACACTGAGAATATGGAGAACACTGAGAATATGGAGAACACTGAGAATATGAAGAACACTGAGAATATGGAGAACACTGAGAATATGAAGAACACTGAGAATATGGAGAACAATATGGAGAACACTGAGAATATGGAGAACACTGAGAATATGGAGAACGCTGAGAATATGGAGAACACTGAGAATATGGAGAACGCTGAGAATATGGAGAACACTGAGAATATGGAGAACACTGAGAATATGGAGAACACTGAGAATATGGAGAACACTGAGAATATGAAGAACACTGAGAATATGAAGAACACTGAGAATATGGAGAACACTGAGAATATGGAGAACAGAACACTGAGAATATGGAGAACGCTGAGAATATGGAGAACACTGAGAATATGAAGAACAGAACACTGAGAATATGGAGAACGCTGAGAATATGGAGAACACTGAGAATATGGAGAACACTGAGAATATGGAGAACACTGAGAATATGAAGAACACTGAGAATATGGAGAACACTGAGAATATGGAGAACACTGAGAATATGGAGAACGCTGAGAATATGGAGAACACTGAGAATATGGAGAACACTGAGAATATGGAGAACACTGAGAATATGAAGAACACTGAGAATATGGAGAACACTGAGAATATGAAGAACACTGAGAATATGGAGAACAATATGGAGAACACTGAGAATATGGAGAACACTGAGAATATGGAGAACGCTGAGAATATGGAGAACACTGAGAATATGGAGAACGCTGAGAATATGGAGAACACTGAGAATATGGAGAACACTGAGAATATGGAGAACACTGAGAATATGGAGAACACTGAGAATATGAAGAACACTGAGAATATGGAGAACGCTGAGAATATGGAGAACACTGAGAATATGGAGAACACTGAGAATATGAAGAACACTGAGAATATGGAGAACACTGAGAATATGAAGAACACTGAGAATATGGAGAACAATATGGAGAACACTGAGAATATGGAGAACACTGAGAATATGGAGAACGCTGAGAATATGGAGAACACTGAGAATATGGAGAACGCTGAGAATATGGAGAACACTGAGAATATGGAGAACACTGAGAATATGGAGAACACTGAGAATATGAAGAACACTGAGAATATGGAGAACACTGAGAACACTTCTGTCTTCTGGGGAGCGGATTCTCAGATCAACGCCTGTCACAATTCATGGAAGCCCATTTTACACCATATGACATAAAACATGCTTCGGTAAATCATAATTATGCAATAATAAAGTCTAAATTATAACATACTAATTCATAATTATGACATAAAAAGTCATAATTATGACATACTGTATAATTATGATACAAAAGTTGAAATTGACAATCGAAATTATGACATACCAATTGAGATAAAACGTCAAAATTATGACAGTATTAAAAAACTGGAAATTATGATATACTAAATTGAAATTTTGACAAAAAGTCATAATTATGGCATACTAAATTGAAATTGTGACAAAAATTCATAATTATGAGAAAAAAGTAGATATGACATTCAATTATGAGGTAAAAAGTCTAATTATGAGATAAAAAGTTGATATGACAATCAATTATGAGATAAAAAAGGTCATAATTATGAGAGGAAAGTCGAAAATATGAAATAAGTCATAATTATAAGACAAAAACGAAATTATGACTTCACATTTTTGTCATCATTATGATTTACCAAAGCACGATTCTTTTTCTTAGTTATGTGGCAGAAATTGGCTACAGTTATTGAACTCATATTTGAAGTTTGAAGTCATTGATTCTGTTATTATCTTCTTTATTAGTGAGAAGCTGCTTTGAAACAATCTGGACTGTATAAAGGGTATAGAGTTAGAGTTAATCATCGGGTAGAGTTAGAGTTAATTATCTGGTAGTGTTAGAGTTAATTATCTGGTAGAGTTAGTGTAATTATCTCTGGTAGTGTTAGTACAGTCTGTTAGAGTGATGCTGGGAAACACTCACTGTGAATGAGAGTCTGTATTTCTGCCAGTTCTCTGAGCGCTAGTTGAGTTTTCTCAAACGCGTTAATGACCCTCGACGCTTCCACTAGTGTCTGGTTTAAAGCTCTCCTGTCAGTCTCCGTCATCTGTCCTCTCTCTAAACGAGCTGTGAGACACTTCTGCTCGTCCATCACGCGTTTAATGCGTCTCTGAACCGCCTCGTTCTTCAGGAAATCCTCAGTTTTGTGGCTGTTTGATCTACAGATTCTCACAGTTTGAAGACGAGGCGAAAGGCGCCTCAGGATCCGCGTCAGAGCCGCCGACATTAGCGCGACCCCGGTGCATTAATCCAGTGTTGTCATTCAGTCTAGGGCGGGCTTCCTTAGCATTTATTAGCAGCAAGCTTTTGTCATGATAACTGATCATTTACTGGTCATCTCTATGAAAGTAAAGGTCAGTGAAGCACAAGCACACGTATGGCCACAGAAAAAAGGAAACCGAAATGTTTAGAGGGCGTGGCTTCGTAGCCGGCGCTGTCTCTGATTGGTCAGACACAAAGTAAGCTGTTGTGATAACCATAGATATCATATAGAGACTAGATGCCCCGCTGGAAACCGAGAAATCCGGCCGCCATCTTGAACCGGTCGTATCCTAGTTTCGTTGCGTGGTGTTACGGATCAACTGGGGATCATGTTAACTGGGGAAGTGCGCGTGCACGCAGACAGTTTTACCTGGATTTCCAGCAGATGTTAAACGGTGACAGATTCGTCACAGCTAATTTTTCACTGAGCATATTTAAAGCTTTCCACGTTATTGTTAAATGTTTGTATCATATTAGGACTCTGTTGTTTACTCTATCACTGCTCCGCTGTATGTTTCAGACGCCTTTAAGCGAAGTTTTAATGTGCTTTAATTTCGCAACACACACCACGCCCACATTATTTTGTTACATTCGTTTCAATAAAATTTGTATCTGATGACAACTGTAAATATATTAAATAAATTATACTATTGACATTGTGTATTTGCAGTCCGTGTGTATTCGCAGATTATTGTTATGATGCCAATTTGTGGCTTAATTTAAATTGAGCAGCAATACTGCTGTGGTTAAAGGGACATGTCAAGCATTTATTTATTTATGTATTTTAATGTTGCTGAGGAATGAGTTAAAGCATAAAGCATACAGTACACTCCATAAATGTTCATAAAGAGTGGTGAAAATTGATAAGCCATAGCTTATGGATCCATTGATTTACCCACAGCATTTATATATAGAGGAATGTTCAACAATCATTAGCTAACAGGTATGAAAGCAACAAAAGAAAAAAAAAATAGTCAAATGTGCATGCATGCAGGATAGCTGTATTTGCCAACTGTGAAGGTCTGACCACACAGTCTCACCTTCTGAACATTCAATCTAAGGAAGGACGAACAAACTATAGAATAAGTTAGAATATAAGTTACATGCTAATGAAGAACAGTTACTTGTTTTGCAATGTGTATACATTTTTCTTATCCATTGGCCAGTTTGGCCTTCATACCTACAGCTCTCCATCTAATGTAATCATGTTATATTAGAAAATAAATGTCACAGTTGTATTACCTTTTTATAGTAAGAGCATTTTAACACACAATCACCCTTCATTGTAAAATTTTCACATCTCCTCTTAATATAATAGTGTTCCTTTATTGAGCAGCTGTCAGGATATTGGTTATCCTACAAAGTTTTTGATTTGTCTAACTTTAATTGCATCAATTTGCTGTGGTAGTCTATGGCCTAACAACAATGACACCAGTAATAATGACACTTAATTTATAGACCTTTTTTTAATCTGTTCCTAACAGATAGCAGATGACAACAATGAATGCACATGATGTGATGAATAACAAGTAAAGAGAATATGTTCAAGGATTAGTTCACTTTCAAAAAAAGATTTTGCTGATAATTTACTCACCCCCATGTCATCCAAGATATCCATGTCTTTCTTTCTTCAGTCGAAAAGAAATTAAGGTTTTTGAGGAAAACATTCCTGAGTGAGTAAATCATCAGCAAAACATTGTTTGAAAGTGAACTAATCATTTAATGAGTTTCATGGTACCAGTCAAATGAAGAGAACTGGCATTATTTATATTACATTAAAAGAGGCCCAAACACATTACATTTTATTTATAAAACTCATAGATCATTGTGTAATATTTCTTTTGTTAAAGAGGTCAGCAAAAAAGTAAACAATAAAGCATTTCCTATTGTTTTAGAGAGGGTCATGCTATTCATGTGAGGTGACAAATGATTAAGAGGTTAGTGATGTGAAAATTAGACATAGAGAATATCAGTAGGCCTATATATTTGTAATAATTCATCATCACTATATCATATGTTCTGCTTATTTCAGTAATACAATTTGTGGTTGCACTTTCCACTCTGTGTTTTTCACAGGACTTTAATCACTAAAGACGAAGTGTTCTCTAAATGTCCAAAACAAGACATTAGATACACAACATTCAAGTTCATGCCACTGAGCATAATGCAGAATGTTTGAGCAACTTACATTGCATTTCAAGGTACACATTTTAAAGTCTTATCAGTTCTTGCTTTCCCTGGGAATCGAACCCATGACTTTGGCGTTGCAAGCACAACACTCTACTGTTTGAGCTACAGGAATGCTTGGTACAATAGTTTGATCACTTGGTTGATATGCTTCTAAGAAGCAGTAGTAAATACAGAAATGTTCTAAAAGAAACAAAGAAATTCTTTTTTATTTTATAAATCTTTTGAAAATGTTACAAGTTCATGAGATAATTAACTTCATGACCCTATAAGCATTGCTGCTTTATATCCAGGGGAAATGATACGGACGCGTCACAGCTGGTTGTTCAAAAAAGAGTTATTTGTGATTAGAACTCATGACAACACAAGAGCGCTGACAAGTCTGTTCATCCAATGAAAGCCAATGACCCTGGTTAACATGGGCGTGGTTTCTGAGCTTGACACTAAAGTATGTTAAACTTGTTTGAAAATGCGTCAAATACGAAGGAGTCATACACTGCAAAAACAAAGCGCTTTAAAAACACGGGTTACAGCTTGCCTGGAACCCAGCATTACAACGCCATTATCACACTAGGCTACATTAATTGTGTATAAAGTTTAATTTAATGAAAAATAACTCAAATTTAAAGTGCCTACATATAACTTATAGCCTAAAAAAATAAAAAAGCGCCGTTAAAATATTAATCAAATGTTATCCGTCATAGAACACGGACGCTCTTTTTCGCTTATTTGGCGACTCTGATGCGTATCCTCGAGAATAACTGTGATCCTCCATCTGCAAACGACTTTCAGGTTTTCAAGCAATCCCCCTCTTCACAATCGACACGGTGCCACTGAGTGTTGAAACGCGAAAGGCGAAGCTTTAATTAACGGGTATGGCCCTCTTTGGCTAATGTACTTTCAAGATGGAGGGGCAACATGGCGACCAACATAGGAACCCCCCACCGTATGTGTTTTTAATTGCATATTATACACTCGCGAGATTCCTTTATTACTTGAACGAAGTAAATATACATTAAAGAGCACATATATTTTTGAAAGAACTAAGTGTTTTTAGCAAAGAATAAACTAAAAAAGTTACACATTGTAGCTTTAACATTACCGTACTATTGGTTGTATTTTGTGAATAGAATATTACCAGATAATCGAGAAGGAGCAAGGATATTTGCTATTACTGTACTGAAATCGTTGTGAAATGCTGTTTACTGCATCAGCCGGTGTTCACCCGGCATGGAGAGGTGGGGTAACTGTTAAAGTAATAATTACAAGAGCTTCTAGGTTATCAGATAAGCATTCAACTGCCCTGTTGTATAGGTTATTTGTGTTTGCGCACATGATATCAGGAAGCAATGTAATACACGCATGACAGCGATGCGCAAATTGAGTTACACCTCCAACTTCTAGTGTTATTGATAACCTATATCTTATCACATGCGATTTGGCTATTGATATTACAGAAGTCCTGTGGTAAAATTACATTATTAACTTACTCCATCTACCCTTGTAAAGTTAATCCGAATAGGGCTTTAGTCTCGACATTTTCCCCTCCCACATCCACATACAATAAAAAAGGTATAGGCTTAATATTGTCCGAATTTAATTAGTAGAAATTACTGATGCAAACACGTTGAATAGCTTCTTCTCAATTTTTATTACAGGTGGCTGCGTTCTGTGTGTGAAAGTGTGTGTGTGTGTGTGTGTGTGAGAGAGAGAGAGAGAGAGAGAGAGAGTGAGAGAGAGAGAGAGTGTGTGTCTGTTCGTGTTTGTTTGTGTGTCTGTTCGTGTGTATGTGCGTGTCACAAACCTATGGTCATAAATTGTTTCTTCAACTTATTAAAATATCTTAATTTACTGCAACTATCTGTTTCTGCTTCTTTATTATATTTATAGTAATACATTTTTAATTGTATTTATAAAATACATTATATCCTTCATCACACATAATGGGTCTGGTCACTTTATATCTTATATCAGAATATTATATTACTGTTAAGCCTACTATGGATATTAAAATACGCCGAACCATGTGTCCTGTATCATAGCTACATGAATGACCTTTGCAGCAAAAAAAAAAAAAAAAAAAACGCGTGAAAATCAGCTCAGTATTCAGTGAGATATGATTAATTTAATGCGCTGACAGCTCATTTCACCTGCCATTCAGATTACACTAAGCGGAGCGGATGACCGGTTTAAAATGGCGGCTCCAATTCTCGTCCGTGCCAATAGGCAGTAGCGGTCGATAGGGCGTCTACCTATATGATGTCTATGGTGATAACCGTTACTTTTCTCAGTGTTGCTCAGGAGGATGGACTAATCACAATCGTTTGAGATTACCGGTTCTCGACGATTCATTTAAAAAAATATTTTTATAGATTGCAGGTAATGATTTCCATTTTTTTGCTAAACCCTTTTAGTTCGTTTTAAACACAATGACTTGCTGTCGTATAAACGTGTATATTCAAACAGAGATGAAACTCTAAGACGACCCCTGGAGGAGAAACCCAGGAACATCACATGGTGATGTTTGACAGGAAACGTCACCAGCGCGTTGGCTCATGGGATGTGTAGTCTACATGAGTAATCGTTATATATGAATCCAAAAAAATGCAGAGGATATTTTGTTCTTAAAAGTCACTGTTGGACATCAGGGGTCGTATTCACAAATCATTTTATCTTACCACTAGGAGTACTCCTAAATCGCACTAAAAGATTTTAGCTAGGAGTTTTCTCTTAAAAGTTATTCACAACGCCTTTCAGACCTACTCTTAGTAAAGAAAAATGACAACTCCTAAACTAAGAGTCTTTGTTGCTATGGATGACGTCATTACTCATGCACGAGCTTGACTGAAGTGACCACCTTGATTGGCTGATGATTGTAACGCGGGAATGATTCCAAACACCTCCCCTACGATGATGAGTGACAGGTCTGAGAATGCGTGCGCTACACAAGTAGTGCGAAGGACGGAAGATGATGAATAACTGAATAAATAGCCTAAATGAATAAAGAGTAAGGGAAAACAAATAGCTTAGTAGCCTAATGAAACATATGGATTGATGCAATATCTTTGCAACATTATTGAATTAATCTGTCACTATATTCCTCTGCATACGTTTGCAAAGAGAACAACATTTTAATTTGATTCACAATGAAATGTTACAATTAGTTTACATGCAGTGTGTAGCCTAGTTTTGGTTGTTGTCGGTGGCGATTGCATCCCTAGTTATGCCTACAATGCAAAATTGTTCCCTCGCGATTGGAAGCTGTAGCCGCCGCATAAGCATTTCAAAACATCGCAACGTGAAATGCCACAAAAAGCGGTTTGTGAATAGGTCTTAGAGAGTTAGCAGTCCTCTCGACTTCTTTTAAGCTGTCCCAGGCTTAGGTGCTACTTTTAGGGCTAAAATGCTTCGTGAATTACTCTTAGTCAAAAAAACTAAGAGTCCTAAAGTTACGAGTGACACGCCCATTATTTTTAGGAGTTGCTCCTAAATTCGCCGGTTAGGAGCTACTTTTAGCCTTAAAATTCTTTGTGAATACAGCCCCAGAACATTTGTTAAGAGTTGCATTTGCTCCTGTAGTGTTATTTAAAGTATGGAAGTTTATTTCCGCCAGGGAATAAAAAGTA
>JAPDVR010000011.1:49715786-49733286 GCA_026230005.1 Gila orcuttii | reverse complement strand
GTCATAAAAAGGAAAATTATGCAAACCTCGTCAATTACGAGACGAATTCAAACGTGATCCTTGTGATGTTTCGTTGCATTATTTTCCTGTTATCTCTGTAAAGCTGCTTTGAAACACTGTGTTGTAAAAAGCTCTGTATAATAAAGCTGACTGGAGTCTCTGCTCAGATTCAGCAGCGCAGATGTGAGGCGGTCCTGAAGCGTCTGCGCAGTCAGCTGATGAAGGCCCAGTCGGGACACTGGCGTCTGCGCAGTGACGTCACACACCTGGAGCAGCAGCTGCGCGACCTGCAGACTCGCCTGGACCAACACCAGCACTGACACAAGTACAGTTCTGACTAATATAAGCAAGCATGCCAGTGCCATTTTTTTTTTTTAAATTCCACTTTTCTGTGGTCTAAAAAATTCCCAAATTCTGGAAAAAAGTCAAAGTCTGGAAAAAAAATCGAATAAAAAAAAAATAAAAAAAAATCCATGGCTTGTTTTAATTGAAAATAGCTACAAACAGAATGGTAGAATGGTTGTGTGCACAAGGTCAAACAGTGTAGTGTGCAGCTTAAACTTCATTGAATTGACATGCACTGACCAATGGCACAAGTGCGGAGTTAAAACTAATATATGCAAGCATGGCATTTTTTGGGGAAATTTTTCCACATTTCTGTTGTCCAAAACATTCTAAAATTCTGAAAAAAGTCAAATTCTAAAAGAAAAATTCAAATTATTTCAAAAAAAAAAAAATAGAGGGTAGTCATGTGACGTCAGCGTTGGCCGGAGTGACTGCGGTTACGCCCACTAAGTGGCAAAAACACTGAGCGGCAGCATTGGTTTTCAGCGTGAATGCTGCGGAAAAACACTCAAAACGCGTCTAAAACGGGAAAGAGCTTTGAGACTGACTGTACAACTAGATTTGACAAGAAATATGAGGTATATTTTTACAGACTACCGAAAGCAACAGAACAGAGAAGCAAATAGATCGCTGCAATTCATAGAAACAACTGGACTCCAGGCAGCGGAAGTTGGATTTGCAGTTTGCAGCAAATTTGCTGTATGTATTTCGCGGTGTCAAAATCAGGCACATATAAATGTCAGGAAACACGATTCCTGGCTGAATGTTAATATCCATGGATCACTGGATCTTTAGTAAGTTGTAAGGAACACTATATTGAGTCCAATCTTTAGTTTAAACTGATAATCGTTTGTTTTACTTGCGTTTTCGCAGTTTCCCCTATTAAATCCAGTCACGCAGCAGCTCTTCTGCCACTCAGTCCGGCTGAGGGGGCGTGTTCCGGCGGGAAGGTGACGTTAATGCATTCCCTCTATTCCATGGCTTGTTCTAACTGAAAATAGCTACAAACAGAAAACATTGGTTGTGTGCGCGAGGTCAAACAATGCAGCGCAGCTTAAACTTATTGAATTGAAGGGAAAGTTCATTAAATGTTTATTAGCCATCACCTAACTGATTTACATGTAAACCTTTAAAACAGGTTTTTAGTGAGATGTTTTTCAATCAGCATTGTGTTGCATTTAAATGCACTTGTAAGTTGAAACTAGCTCAAATTAATCATTTGACAACCTATCCATAACGAATAGCTGCATACAGTGTAATATGAGAAACAGCTTATGTTCAGCACTGTGTGTGTTTGGATGTGAATGTTCAGGGAATGTGTGTTTGATTTACACTGCAGGTTAAAGCAGAACTAGTTCAGTGAGTTTCTCAGCAGTTTTAAAATAAAATGCAAAAAATATAATTTTCCATAAGAGTAATGATTTAAGTTATTATAATATTTTAAACTTTCTGTGTTCAACAGTCCTTCAATAAAACCTTCCCAAATAAACATTCAGTAGGAAGTGTTTCATCATCTGATTGGTTGATGGGAATGTTGCTAAATCGCTGTTACAAAATATCTGTGCAAAACGACTTCTTAAAAAAAGTCATCTTAAAGTCGTCATAACCCAGTTATGAAATCATTATTTTAGAATTTTCTCTGAAAGTTCAAAACATCCAGACATTCTTCTTGGTTATTAAAGGAACATTCCATTCTTCAAACATCACGAGAATGTTATTTCTGAATGATCTCTCAAACTAAAATTTTTTTTTTTTTAAGTTAGACGAACATCCAAATAAAGGTTTCAGAACAAAAAGATGTATAAATAATGTTGCACTAACATTGACATCATCAGCAGATTAACTGCATTTAACATCCGCTGAACAAAGACTTTATTGTTTATGTTGAATAAATCGGAACTGCTGATGGAGAACTTTTCAGGCTGTGAGGAGCAACTTCCTGTTGGGCTGCGAACAAACAGGAAACACATTCAGACACACAAGGCTTCAGACGTTCAAGCGCTGCTGCTGATTGGCTGCTGTGGGGCTTAAAGTCAAAGGTCACACCAGAAGTCCAGTGACCATCAGCAACAGATAAACCCTATAAAGCTTCTGCATCATATCTGATACGGCCTCGCATTCATATTTCATATTCGTATCTGCTGTACTGTTATAAAGATCTAATTGATTTACATTGAGCATCAGCATTTAATATACATTTTTAGTATATTTAGTTATTTAGGACTAATAAAAGACTAATTAAAGCGTCTTAACTAATATATACATCAACATTACTTATCCAAATTCACCACAGCACATTAAGACAACGGATTTATATTTCATGCTCTCTGAAATGCTACGTTTAAAAATGCAAAGGAAGCATTAGCTAATTAAATATGCACTCATTTGCATACATTTTCCTGAAGCCAGGTTCATAACTCTTGTTTGATTTGTCTAAATATTTAAGGATTTTCCAGAGGGGAAATTTGGGATTTCTCTTTTTATCACTTCATAAATCAGAAGATACTGTCAACAGACAGAAACAAATACATTTCACCATGTTTATAGAAGTACAATGTTCTATGATGATGATGTATGAACAATCCTTCAGAATATAAATAATAAAACTGTAAAGTTTGGTGTTTGTAAAGCTGCAGAAGTGGAGATTTCTGATTCAAACTCACAGCAAATAGATAAAGTGCAATGAAATGAACAGTTGAAATGCCCCATGATGCTGTTTTTTTATGTTCGTAATATTGTTTTGGATAGTTTTACATTCATCCAAGATCAATATTCCCTCATAATCTGCACTGCAGCATCAGCTGTTTCTCTCAGTGTCTGAAACGCTTCGATCGAGGACTCAGTCTCTCTAAGCCCCGCCTCTCTGAGAGCTGCTCTGCTGTGATTGGTCAGAAAGCAAGTGAGACTGAATTACTGACGACTCGTTTCAGAATCGCTTTCTTCTCATTCGAGCACAATAGGAACACTTTAGATGTGTATTATGGATGTTTTCTTTCCACTAGTCACGTTATGGAGGCAAAATAGAGCTCAAAACTGAGGTCATGTACAGGTGTTTGGGGTCATGATTGGGTCACAGAAGTAACATTAACAGCACTAACTGACCGACAGCTACTAGAGAACCAGCGGTGTCTATTCCCATGTGAAGGAGCGCAGCAGAACACCAGCTTCATTTCATGGTCATTTATTCATTTCAATGTGCAACTGCATGACGTCACATCGTTTGAAGGAAACATGCATGTACTGTGAGGTCAAGGGTCACGATCACTGACCGGAGCGATGGACTGTAAGGCAAATAACTTAATCGTCCGTGAGGAAGTCTGTCTCTCTGTGTGTGTGTGTGTGTGTGTGTGTTTTTGTTCTCATCGTGAAACTCGATTCACGGCCCCACGATTTATTTTTACACACAAACACTTGAGCCTCTAAACAGTCCCAGATTCCCACAACACTGAGGTCAAAGTTCACATTCGCCCT
This sequence comes from Gila orcuttii, assembly GCA_026230005.1. Taxonomy (NCBI): domain Eukaryota; kingdom Metazoa; phylum Chordata; class Actinopteri; order Cypriniformes; family Leuciscidae; genus Gila; species Gila orcuttii. Next base: position 49,729,470 of record JAPDVR010000011.1, on the reverse strand, counting down.
CGTTTGGCCGTATGTGTCGACTACAAAGTGCTCATTTATTCAATACAGCTAAAACAGAAATAAAAGGCAAACAAAATAAAACCAGTAACGAAATCATCATAAAAACAGGAGGAGAATGTGGCTTCCGGCTCGGCTCCGGTTCGGTCCGGCTCCGGTTCGGTTAGCACTGATTGTCTGAGGCGGTGAAGCTCTTGACGCGTGACAGCAATGTGTGTGATGATGTCAGAGCGTGGCGAATGTTCATGCGTGAGCCGTTCACAGCGTGGGCGGGGTCCGTCACGCGGTGGCCCCGGGGCCCGGGTTGGGCGTGAGGGCCGGCGGGGCCCCTGAGGTGGGAGAACCGGACTGGACCTGCGCCTGGAACTGGGCCAGCTGCTCGGGACTGGCCAGGTTCTTCAGCAGTGTGTTCTCCTGCTCCAGCTGGGAGTTCTTCTCCACCAGCTCCTTGATCTGCTCCTTCAGCACCTCCACCTCCTCGCGCACCGCGTACATCAGGTGACTCTTCACCAGGTCCTGCAGGAACAAAGCACAATATTCAAATATTAGAATCACATTCCTGTACACTAGAGGATCAACTTCTACCCTTAAACATGCATTTTAGAGTCTCAAAATGTAAGCATATTACAACCCGAAGCGATGCCATAAGATTCCAGTGACAAAATCAAATACAAATCACAGCCAATCAGAAGAGTGTGTGGGCGCAGTCTCAGCAAGCACACTTCACTTGCAATCAAATATCACAGCCAATCAGAAGAGCGTGTGGGCGGAGTCTCTCTGCACTCGCAGTCAAATCAATCAAAAATCACAGCCAATCAGAAGAGTGTGTGGGCGGAGTCTCAGCAAGCACACTTCACTCGCAATCAAATATCACAGCCAATCAGAAGAGTGTGTGGGCGGAGTCTCAGCAAGCAGACTTCACTGGCAATCAAATATCACAGCCAATCAGAAGAGTGTGTGGGCGGAGTCTCAGCAAGCACACTTCACTTGCAATCAAATCAATCAAAAATCACAGCCAATCAGAAGTGTGTGTGGGCGGAGTCTCAGCAAGCACACTTCACTTGCAATCAAATATCACAGCCAATCAGAAGAGTGTGTGGGCGGAGTCTCTGGAAACGCACTGCACTTGTAATCAAATTAATCAAAAATCACAGCCAATTAGAAGAGTGTGTGGGCGGAGTCTCTAAAGGACGCTGCCCTCGAAACCAAATGGATCAGTAGATGATAAAAAGTCATATTACACCATTTTAACATTAGGGCTGTCACTTTTGTGAAAAAATCCTGTTCGATTTTTGAGACATATGTGTTCATTGAATCGATTGTAAAATCGATTTTTCCATGTCTAAAGACGTTTCCATTTTCAACACCAAATATTGGCAAATCCACGGACAACTAACAGGCATTAGGACGAACGTAAAGAGGGCGCTTGAGACGCGCACAAGTCAGCAATATTTCTGATGATTTATTGGCGTGAAGTGTTTTGCACAATGACAAACAGGAGTGCAACATTCAAGGATTGAAATGAACACCCGCCAAATTCGGATAAAAATGAACTTTGGCGGGTAACGCTGTCATATCACGAGCCAATTTGGCGTGTTTCTATGTTTACTCACTTTGCTGGGGAAGTTCGTGTAAGCCAAATCTGCGTGGATTTAGCGCAAATACGCAACTCGTGAGTCCTCATGATATATTAAATACAGCGTATTGCGCAGAATCTGCGCATTTCTGGCTTGCTTGAACACACACGTCACTAAGCAACAAATAACGGCGCGCTTGTTCACTTGCACTGAAGTAATAGCGAATATTAAAAAAAAATTTGGTTAACAGAAAAGACATTGTTATTTTCCAACATCCTACATGTTCTGTGTACTGTATTGATCTGTCTACCTAGAACACATTTTTGGTTAAAAAAAAAAGGCAGTTAAAATCGATTCCCTATTTTCGTTTTCGAAACTTGTGTTGGTTGGTCCGATCGATTGTGCAATCGATTTTCGAACGTAAAGTGACAGCCCTATTTAACATTATTAAAAATACATACTGAGTGACTGAAACAATCTCTAGTCATATAGAACACATTTGTTTGTTTACAGTTTGTTTGAAACTTCTTGTTTCCTCTCATGTATTTTCAAGATTTGAGGTGAATTATGTATTGTCGCTTTCAGAACGGCTATAAATGATATTCAGACTCGCATTCAATTCTTTAATCAGTACCTGAAATTATGATATTTTGTTTGATAATCGACGTTGCAGAAATAGAAACCTGACATTATGGATGCAAAATCAAAGTTGTATCAAAAGTAAAAAAAAATAATTATTATTTTTAGTTTAATTTAATTTTAGCAATTTACTTGGATGAGGAGGATTTTCCAACCCTAAACGATTTAGAGCAGAAACATCTACTGTATAATCCTTATAGAAATTCCCAATCACAGTTTTATATTTCCGTGAGAATAAAGTCCCTAAATCACCTACAGCTTTACTCTGAGATTCGAAAGCGTTCCATCACGGATTCTGCCTGTATAATATATAATATATAATCTTTGCATCCAGTCAGAAAGAGGAACAGAATGTTCTTCATCCAGAGGGAGGAGCGGCTCAGTTATTCAGGGCATCAGTGTCACTGTTTGCCTAGCAACAGCCACAGGCCACACACACACACACACACACACACACACACACAATATATATAAACACTGTGGGAAACATCACGACAAAAACGAGGAGTTTCAAATAACGGTTCCCAACTTGCCTTCAGAGAAAACTATAGATGCATGTCATTACATTGCAATCCACATTATCATAAACAATAACCCAATTATTTTGCATAGCAAGCATCTATAAAGGCGTGTTAAATGCAGTATGACTCCATTATTAAATCTGTCAGAATCGCAGGTTATGTAAAGATGATGTTCACGCGCAGTGAAGCAGAATAATGATCTTAATCGAGAGAAATATCAAAGTAAACTCACCATGGCTTGCTCGATCTTGTTGTCTATGGCCACTACACTGGCTCCTGAAGAACTGCGGGAGAAGAGAAGAAAAAGAGGAAGAAGAAACACATTTATTCATTCATTCATTCGCGGTTCTGATGGTGTTGCATAACATCTAGTCCTCAATAAAGAAGAAGATTCCAGGCAACCGAAACTGAAAGGCTCGAGCACCAGACGAGGGGTTTTCCGCTCATTACATTACATCATATTTACACCCGCTGCTCAGCATACGATGATGATGATGATGATTAATATCTTCATATTCACCTGTTCTCGAGACTGACGGATGACGAGCTCAGAACCGACGACAGAAACGAGATGGAAAAACTCCTCAGCTGACAAACACCGACATCCATCGCCACCGTGTAACACGGAGAATTCATGCTATTCCGCCCATAAACGCGTCGAATAGAACAGAAAAACACGCTAAATGTCACATTCTCGTGGTTTATTCGGTGAGGCGCCGGTGTTTTCGACACAAAGGCTCTGAATGAGAGACTCACATCAGCGAGTCTGCAGCCACGGCAGCATTTGCATAATAGCAGGCTCAGCGCACGGCGGCACGCCATTGGCTGAGAGCGCGGGCTATTTGCCTAATGTATGCAAAGCCCCGCCCCTCCTGCTGCTTCTGAAGCGTCACGAGAGGGGCGTTTATTTCACTGTTTGAAAACACAATCACTGCTTTTCATCAGAATACCTTCACGTTCACTTTTACACCATTTGAAGTCATTTGAAATCAAAACAGACCATTCTTATTTTTTATGGAATATTGCTGTATTTATTATAAATTATTTATCTGTGCAACGTCATTCATTTTTTAAATTCATATGCCCTCGTAATTTTTAAACTCATCATGAAAGGGAATTTGTACTAGTCTTTTCTTCTCTATAATGCTGTATATCCGAGTGAAACAAGAACAGATGTGGGCGGGGCTTGATTGTGTCCGTGTGGAATTGATTGGATGGTTGTGGTTTGCTATTGGCTGATCTCATGTGAGTGACAGGTTATAGCCCCACCCACATCATCAGAGAAGAGAAGAGATGCTGCAAGAGGAACTTATTCTGATTCAACATTATTAACACAATAATGATGTGCACAGATCAATACTCCATTAAAAATAAGCCAATTTTGATTTCATAGTGACTTTAAATTGGTTAAACAAATGGCAGAACATGCATATCATATGTGAACCAACACATATGATGAACCGAATGAATGGTCATGTTCAGATATCAGATTCAGCACACGTTTTGTTCGCCGCACATCTATCCCAGTGAACAAAGAAACAAGCTTTTCTGAAAACCACGTCAGCTTGCAGCAAATCTCACCGTAAACAACGTTTCTCAACCGGTTCAGATGTAAAAGCCAAACTCTCTGCGGTGAGAACGAGCATCAGACACGAGTCTCATTACTTCACTATCCTTCAACAGAACCGTCATCCAGAGACTGCAGCATTAATCAACAGCTTCATTAATCATAGCATTAATCAAGAGATGAGGAGTGTGTTACACATCTCACACACACATCTGTGTTTTCAGAAGGGATGCACGATATATCGGCCACCATATCGCTATGATCAATATATGTTCATTTTTATTGTTATCGGCCTGATTAGAAAATTTGTCTGATATATTAAAGTCAATAAATAATGTATTATTTCCTTCCGCTGAGACGCTTCAGATGCAGATGTTCAACATCATGATTTTAAATTGAAATATGATTGAAATCACTTCAAAAAAGGAAAATACTGAAGTTCAACACAAGTCTGTCATATCGGCTCCATAACATCATTATAATCGTGTGTTTGGGTCATGGTTTATAATGGTGAGACTTGTTTTTGTAATCAGGCTTTCAGAAATTATAGAAAAATTTGAATTTAGATTTTTGGGCCAATATATCGGTTATCGGCTTGCAAATATAAAGAATTATCGGTTATCGGACAACATTTTCATATCGGTGCATCCCTGGTTTTCAAATTCTTTTTTGTTCAATTAAAAAAATGCTCTGATCATTTAGAAATAAATGCAAAATATTCCTGAAGGAAAAGCTAAAACAGTCAAATCAAACACGAGGAGTTAAACCGCTGATATAGCAAATATCCACAAAAAAATGAATGCAATGTAAGTCCCTTTAGATAAAAGCATCTGCCAAATGCATAATGTATAAATGCACATGATATTTTGTATTTTTACATTTTGAATCTACAAAGCAAATTTGGTTTAAATGACGGTTCCTTCGATGAACAACACACTAAAAACACTGTAAAAATATTACAAAAAATAAATCAAATATATATAAAAATAAATATTGTCACTAATCCGGTGTTCCTGATTCGGTTCATCAGAGTGTGTTTTACCTGCGGATCTCCAGTTCCCAGAAGAGCATCTTCATCATCTTCATCAGAGCTGTCAATCAAACCAGCCTCACGTAAACCACAGAGCGCTAAAGGTGTGTGTGTGTGTGTGAGAGAGAGAGAGAGACTGTGTGTGTTTATGTGAGCGCTGCTTACTGAAGCTTCACAGTGGAGCTGTGATGTCACTGCGGTCACATGATCAGTCATTGTTACATAAACAGTCCGAAAAGATCAACAGCCAATCATGTGCTCAGGAGTGGACACACACCATACACCTCTCTCTCTCACACACACACACTCACTCACTCACACACACACACTCACACACACACACTCTCTCTCTGTCTCCCTCCCTCACACTCACTCACTCTCTCTCTGTCTCCCTCACACACACACACAAACTCACTCACTCTCTCTCTGTCTCCCTCACACACACACACAAACTCACTCACTCTCTCTCTGTCTCCCTTACACACACACACACACACACAAACTCACTCTCTCTCTGTCTCCCTCACACACACACACACACACAAACTCACTCACTCACTCTCTCTCTGTCTCCCTCACACACACACACACACACACAAACTCACTCACTCACTCACTCTCCTTCACACACACTCTCTCTCTGTCTCCCTCACACACACACACACACACACACACACACACACACACACACACACACACACACACACTCACTCACTCTCTCTGTCTCCCTCACACACACACACTCTCTGTCTCCCTCACACACACACACACACACACACACTCACTCACTCTCTGTCTCCCTCCCTCACACACATACACACACAAACACACACACTCTCTGTCTCCCACACACACACACACTCACTCTCTGTCTCCCTCACACACACACACACTCTCTGTCTCCCTCACACACACACTCGCGCACATGCACACACACACACACACAGTCTCTCTCACACACACACACACACACAGTCTCTCTCACACACACACAACAGAAGAGAGCACACGCACAGAGAAACACGTAAACCACACATGTTTGCACTGTTGTGAATGTTACACACACTCTCTCTGGTGTTTGCCTCGGACTCCACATGTGATGCACAGTGTTATTAATGAGCTACTTTGATTAATGACTGATTGGTTGGTTCACACAAACAGCACATCTCCTGAAACTCAGATCCTGTGAATCTGACCAGCAGAAACACACAACCAAACACTAACGAGATTACACGAGAGAAGAAGAGAAGACATGATGTCATCAGCGGCTCCTGTGATCTGTTGCATTGTGGGACATGAGCTCCACTAACGGCTGATTAATCTGATCAGCTGATGATGCGTTACAACCAGGACAAGCCTCTGACAAACTCAAAAATATTAAATCCTGTCAGCAATGATGAGCTTTGAATAACAATCAAACATCCAAATAAAGGAATTTTAGGTGAATATAAATGTATTTCTGTATTGTGGCGTTCTACACTGTATGGTGTCGTTCTACACTGTATGGTGGCGTTCTACACTGTATCGTGGCGTTCTACACTGTATGGTGTCGTTCTACACTGTATGGTGGCGTTCTACACTGTATCGTGGCGTTCTACACTGTATCGTGGCGTTCTACACTGTATCGTGGCGTTCTACACTGTATGGTGTCGTTCTACGCTGTATCGTGGCGTTCTACACTGTATCGTGGCGTTCTACACTGTATGGTGGCGTTCTACGCTGTATCGTGGCGTTCTACACTGTATCGTGGCGTTCTACACTGTATGGTGTCGTTCTACACTGTATCGTGGCGTTCTACACTGTATCGTGGCGTTCTACACTGTATCGTGGCGTTCTACACTGTATGGTGTCGTTCTACACTGTATCGTGGCGTTCTACGCTGTATGGTGGCGTTCTACACTGTATGGTGGCGTTCTACACTGTATGGTGGCGTTCTACACTGTATCGTGGCGTTCTACACTGTATGGTGTCGTTCTACACTGTATCGTGGCGTTCTACACTGTATGGTGGCGTTCTACACTGTATCGTGGCGTTCTACACTGTATGGTGGCGTTCTACACTGTATGGTGGCGTTCTACACTGTATCGTGTCGTTCTACACTGTATGGTGGCGTTCTACACTGTATCATGGCGTTCTACACTGTATCGTGGCGTTCTAGACTGTATCGTGGCGTTCTACACTGTATCGTGGCGTTCTACACTGTATCATGGCGTTCTACACTGTATCGTGGCGTTCTACACTGTATCGTGGCGTTCTACACTGTATCGTGGCGTTCTACACTATCATGGCGTTCTACACTGTATCGTGGCGTTCTAGACTGTATCGTGGCGTTCTACACTGTATCGTGGCGTTCTACACTGTATCATGGCGTTCTACACTGTATCGTGGCGTTCTACACTGTATCGTGGCGTTCTACACTGTATCGTGGCGTTCTACACTGTATCGTGGCGTTCTACACTGTATGGTGGCGTTCTACACTGTATCGTGGCGTTCTACACTGTATGGTGGCGTTCTACACTGTATGGTGGCGTTCTACACTGTATCGTGGCGTTCTACACTGTATCGTGTCGTTCTACACTGTATCGTGTCGTTCTACACTGTATGGTGGCGTTCTACACTGTATCGTGGCGTTCTACACTGTATCGTGGCGTTCTACACTGTATGGTGGCGTTCTACACTGTATGGTGGCGTTCTACGCTGTATGGTGTCGTTCTACGCTGTATGGTGGCGTTCTACACTGTATGGTGGCGTTCTACACTGTATGGTGGTGTTCTACACTGTATGGTGGCGTTCTACACTGTATGGTGGCGTTCTACACTGTATCGTGGCGTTCTACACTGTATCGTGGCGTTCTACACTGTATGGTGTCGTTCTACACTGTATCGTGGCGTTCTACACTGTATGGTGGCGTTCTACACTGTATGGTGGCGTTCTACACTGTATCGTGGCGTTCTACACTATATCGTGGCGTTCTACACTGTATGGTGTCGTTCTACACTGTATCGTGGCGTTCTACACTGTATGGTGGCGTTCTACACTGTATGGTGGCGTTCTACACTGTATCGTGGCGTTCTACACTGTATGGTGGCGTTCTACACTGTATCGTGGCGTTCTACACTATATCGTGGCGTTCTACACTGTATGGTGTCGTTCTACACTGTATCGTGGCGTTCTACACTGTATGGTGGCGTTCTACGCTGTATGGTGTCGTTCTACACTGTATCGTGGCGTTCTACACTGTATCGTGGCGTTCTACACTGTATCGTGGCGTTCTACACTGTATCGTGGCGTTCTACACTGTATCGTGTCGTTCTACACTGTATGGTGGCGTTCTACACTGTATCATGGCGTTCTACACTGTATCGTGGCGTTCTACACTGTATCGTGGCGTTCTACACTGTATGGTGGCGTTCTACACTGTATCGTGGCGTTCTACACTATCATGGCGTTCTACACTGTATCGTGGCGTTCTAGACTGTATCGTGGCGTTCTACACTGTATCGTGGCGTTCTACACTGTATCATGGCGTTCTACACTGTATCGTGGCGTTCTACACTGTATCGTGTCGTTCTACACTGTATCGTGGCGTTCTACACTGTATCGTGTCGTTCTACACTGTATGGTGGCGTTCTACACTGTATCGTGGCGTTCTACACTGTATGGTGGCGTTCTACACTGTATGGTGGCATTCTACACTGTATCGTGTCGTTCTACACTGTATGGTGGTGTTCTACACTGTATCGTGGCGTTCTACGCTGTATGGTGGCGTTCTACACTGTATCGTGTCGTTCTACACTGTATCGTGTCGTTCTACACTGTATGGTGGCGTTCTACACTGTATGGTGGCATTCTACACTGTATCGAGGCGTTCTACACTGTATGGTGGCGTTCTACACTGTATCGTGGCGTTCTACACTGTATCGTGTCGTTCTACACTGTATGGTGGCGTTCTACACTGTATGGTGGCGTTCTACACTGTATCGTGGCGTTCTACGCTGTATGGTAGCGTTCTACGCTGTATCGTGGCGTTCTACACTGTATGGTGGCGTTCTACACTGTATCGTGGCGTTCTACACTGTATCGTGGCGTTCTACACTGTATCGTGTCGTTCTACACTGTATCGTGTCGTTCTACACTGTATGGTGGCGTTCTACACTGTATGGTGGCGTTCTGTTCTACACTGTATGGTGGCGTTCTGTTCTACACTGTATGGTGGCGTTCTACACTGTATCGTGGCGTTCTACACTGTATGGTGGCGTTCTACACTGCGTTCTACAGTGTATCGTGGCGTTCTACACTGTATCGTGGAGTTCTACACTGTATCGTGGCGTTCTACACTGTATCGTGGCGTTCTACACTGTATCGTTGCGTTCTATGCTGTATCGTGGAGTTCTACACTGTATCGTGGAGTTCTACACTGTATCGTGGAGTTCTACACTGTATCGTGGAGTTCTACACTGTATTAGGGGTCGACCGATATGTGATTTTCAGGGCCGATGCCGATACCGATTATTACAGATCAAGTAGACCGATAACCGATATTTTAAAACCGATATATATATATATATATATGTCTGGTGTAAAAATGTAAGTTAATGTCAAAATTAAGAATAACAAAGAGTTTTGACAAATGCTTTCTTTAAATTATTTTAAACATATCTTTAAATCTGAGAACTGTTAATAATAACATTATTATTATTATTATTAATAATAACTAAAAAAATGTGCAGGGAGCACCCAGCAGCATTCTGTAAAACTTAAAGACTCTATTTTAATGGTTAAATTAAATTTTAGTAATCAAAAAGCATTTCTAATTAATTTAAATCATCAAACTTATTCAATTTATTTACAGTTTAACAAAAATTACTTGTTCAGGGCCCTATGAAAAAACGAACTTTTATTTTGACGGGTTGCCGTGGAGTTCTTTGAGTTTCTGTGTGTTTATGATATGACGATAACTTTTCTCAGTTGAAGCCTGAAAAAGCTCATGAAGTGACTAGGCGGCTCTGGAGATGATGTTTATGCAATCATGTCCTCATATAATGATGCGGCTGAGGCTGAAAACAGCGCAAGCGTCACGCGTGCTCCAGTGTGTGTGTGTGTGTGTGTGGTAAATGAAATCACGCGTCTGCACTATTCATTTAGAGACATGCAGGATTCATATTTAAATAGTCTTTTTGCGGTTTGAAATTCGATTTGATTTGTACTGACCTGCTTTTTATTAATTCATCAAGAAGTTGACAAATTCCGTGACATTCCGCTTTATACAGTAAATTCCGTTTTTATTACTGGATTCCGCGATTCCGTCTGTGTATTCTGCATCGCGGACATCACAGGACCCTATTATATTGAGGTGTTTTGCAACTTCAGTGTAGTAATTTATTGCTACTTCAGCAAAGTCTGCTGCTGCCTTAACTTCGAGAGACAAGACAACGTATGCGTGATCAGTGCAGCAGCTCCAGTGTTGCCAACTATTTTCAAAGGAAAGTAGCTAAGGCCTTCCCTAAATGTCGCTAGGTGACGTCATACGTAAATTAGCATATTAATGACGTCATTGCGTCATACTTGCGTTCTGTCAGCCTAGTGCGTTTTCTCTTTAAACTGTATCGTGGCGTTCTACACTGTATCGTGGCGTTCTACGCTGTATCGTGGCGTTCTACGCTGTATCGTGGCGTTCTACGCTGTATCGTGGCGTTCTACGCTGTATGGTGGCGTTCTACGCTGTATGGTGGCGTTCTACCCTGTATGGTGGCGTTTTACGCTGTATCGTGGCGTTTTACGCTGTATCGTGGCGTTCTACGCTGTATCGTGGCGTTCTACGCTGTATCGTGGCGTTCTACGCTGTATCGTGGCGTTCTACCCTGTATGGTGGCGTTCTACGCTGTATGGTGGCGTTCTACACTGTATGGTGGCGTTCTACACTGTATGGTGGCGTTCTACACTGTATGGTGGCGTTCTACACTGTATGGTGGCGTTCTACACTGTATGGTGGCGTTCTACACTGTATGGTGGCGTTCTACACTGTATGGTGGCGTTCTACACTGTATGGTGCCGTTCTACGCTGTATGGTGGCGTTCTACGCTGTATGGTGGCGTTCTACGCTGTATGGTGGCGTTCTACGCTGTATGGTGGCGTTCTACGCTGTATGATGGCGTTCTACGCTGTATGGTGGCGTTCTACCCTGTATGGTGGCGTTCTACACTGTATCGTGGCGTTCTACACTGTATCGTGGCGTTCTACGCTGTATCGTGGCGTTCTACGCTGTATCGTGGCGTTTTACACTGTATCGTGGCGTTTTACACTGTATCGTGGCGTTTTACACTGTATCGTGGCGTTTTACACTGTATCGTGGCGTTCTACGCTGTATCGTGGCGTTCTACGCTGTATCGTGGCGTTCTACGCTGTATGGTGGCGTTCTACGCTGTATGGTGGCGTTCTACCCTGTATGGTGGCGTTCTACGCTGTATCGTGGCGTTCTACGCTGTCTGGTGGCGTTCTACACTGTATGGTGGCGTTCTACACTGTCTGGTGGCGTTCTACACTGTATGGTGGCGTTCTACACTGTATGGTGGCGTTCTACACTGTATGGTGGCGTTCTACGCTGTATGGTGGCGTTCTACGCTGTATCGTGGCGTTCTACGCTGTATCGTGGCGTTCTACGCTGTATCGTGGCGTTCTACGCTGTATCGTGGCGTTCTACACTGTATGGTGGCGTTCTACACTGTATGGTGGCGTTCTACGCTGTATCGTGGCGTTCTACGCTGTATGGTGGCGTTCTACGCTGTATGGTGGCGTTCTACACTGTATGGTGGCGTTCTACACTGTATCGTGGCGTTCTACACTGTATGGTGGCGTTCTACACTGTATGGTGGCGTTCTACACTGTATGGTGGCGTTCTACACTGTATGGTGGCGTTCTACACTGTATGGTGGCGTTCTACACTGTATGGTGGCGTTCTACACTGTATCGTGGCGTTCTACACTGTATCGTGGCGTTCTACACTGTATGGTGGCGTTCTACACTGTATGGTGGCGTTCTACACTGTATGGTGGCGTTCTACACTGTATGGTGGCGTTCTACACTGTATGGTGGCGTTCTACGCTGTATGGTGGCGTTCTACACTGTATGGTGGCGTTCTACGCTGTATGGTGGCGTTCTACGCTGTATCGTGGCGTTCTACACTGTATGGTGGCGTTCTACACTGTATGGTGGCGTTCTACGCTGTATGGTGGCGTTCTACACTGTATGGTGGCGTTCTACACTGTATGGTGGCGTTCTACGCTGTATGGTGGCGTTCTACACTGTATGGTGGCGTTCTACGCTGTATGGTGGCGTTCTACGCTGTATCGTGGCGTTCTACACTGTATCGTGGCGTTCTACACTGTATGGTGGCGTTCTACACTGTATCGTGGCGTTCTACACTGTATCGTGGCGTTCTACACTGTATGGTGGCGTTCTACACTGTATGGTGGCGTTCTACACTGTATGGTGGCGTTCTACACTGTATGGTGGCGTTCTACGCTGTATGGTGGCGTTCTACACTGTATGGTGGCGTTCTACACTGTATGGTGGCGTTCTACACTGTATGGTGGCGTTCTACGCTGTATGGTGGCGTTCTACGCTGTATGGTGGCGTTCTACGCTGTATGGTGGCGTTCTACGCTGTATGGTGGCGTTCTACACTGTATGGTGGCGTTCTACACTGTATGGTGGCGTTCTACGCTGTATGGTGGCGTTCTACACTGTATGGTGGCGTTCTACGCTGTATGGTGGCGTTCTACACTGTATGGTGGCGTATGGTGGCGTTCTACGCTGTATGGTGGCGTTCTACACTGTATGGTGGCGTTCTACACTGTATGGTGGCGTTCTACGCTGTATGGTGGCCTTCTACACTGTATGGTGGCGTTCTACGCTGTATGGTGGCGTTCTACGCTGTATCGTGGCGTTCTACACTGTATCGTGGCGTTCTACACTGTATGGTGGCGTTCTACACTGTATGGTGGCGTTCTACACTGTATGGTGGCGTTCTACACTGTATGGTGGCGTTCCGTGGCGTTCTATGCTGTATGGTGGCATTCTACACTGTACCGTGAGCACAAAAAACATACACTTACCTCGGCCTGAAAATAACTCCAACTGGCAACTTTACTTTGGCTGTGAATGAACTCAAAGAGAAAGCTCAAAGGGCTTTCTATGCCATAAAAAGATCAATCAAAATTGACATCCCAATCCAAATTTGGCTCAAACTTTTCAAATCAATAATTGAACCAATTGTTTTATATGGCAGTGAAGTGTGGGGTCCTTCTATCAAATTTGAATTTTTAAATTGGGAAAAGCATCCGATTGAAACTCTA
>JAPDVR010000011.1:49690786-49713286 GCA_026230005.1 Gila orcuttii | reverse complement strand
ACACACTCACTCACAGCCTAAGACCTACACACACACTCACTCACAGCCTAAGACCTACACACACTCACAGCCTAAGACCTACACACACACACTCACAGCCTAAGACCTACACACACTCACACACACTCACTCACAGCCTAAGACCTACACACACTCACTCACAGCCTAAGACCTACACACACACTCACTCACAGCCTAAGACCTACACACACTCACTCACAGCCTAAGACCTACACACACTCACTCACAGCCTAAGACCTACACACACTCACTCACAGCCTAAGACCTACACACACACTTACTCACAGCCTAAGACCTACACACACACTCACTCACAGCCTAAGACCTACACACACTCACTCACAGCCTAAGACCTACACACACACACTCACAGCCTAAGACCTACACACACTCGCTCACAGCCTAAGACCTACACACACACTCACTCACAGCCTAAGACCTACACACACACTCACTCACAGCCTAAGACCTACACACACTCACAGCCTAAGACCTACACACACTCACACACACTCACTCACAGCCTAAGACCTACACACACACTCACTCACAGCCTAAGACCTACACACACTCACTCACAGCCTAAGACCTACACACACTCACACACACTCACTCACAGCCTAAGACCTACACACACTCACTCACAGCCTAAGACCTACACACACACTCACTCACAGCCTAAGACCTACACACACTCACTCACAGCCTAAGACCTACACACACTCACTCACAGCCTAAGACCTACACACACACTCACTCACAGCCTAAGACCTAAACACACTCACTCACAGCCTAAGACCTACACACACTCACTCACAGCCTAAGACCTACACACACACACTCACAGCCTAAGACCTACACACACACTCACTCACAGCCTAAGACCTACACACACTCACTCACAGCCTAAGACCTACACACACACACTCACAGCCTAAGACCTACACACACTCACTCACAGCCTAAGACCTACACACACACACTCACAGCCTAAGACCTACACACACACTCACTCACAGCCTAAGACCTACACACACACACTCACAGCCTAAGACCTGAACACACACTCACTCACAGCCTAAGACCTGAACACACTCACTCACAGCCTAAGACCTACACACACACTCACTCACAGCCTAAGACCTACACACACTCACTCACAGCCTAAGACCTACACACACACTCACTCACAGCCTAAGACCTGAACACACTCACTCACAGCCTAAGACCTACACACACACTCACTCACAGCCTAAGACCTACACACACTCACTCACAGCCTAAGACCTACACACACTCACTCACAGCCTAAGACCTACACACACTCACTCACAGCCTAAGACCTACACACACTCACTCACAGCCTAAGACCTACACACACACTCACTCACAGCCTAAGACCTACACACACTCACTCACAGCCTAAGACCTAAACACACTCACTCACAGCCTAAGACCTACACACACTCACTCACAGCCTAAGACCTACACACACTCACTCACAGCCTAAGACCTCCACACACTCACTCACAGCCTAAGACCTACACACACACTCACTCACAGCCTAAGACCTACACACACACTCACAGCCTAAGACCTACACACACACTCACTCACAGCCTAAGACCTACACACACTCACTCACAGCCTAAGACCTACACACACACTCACTCACAGCCTAAGACCTACACACACTCACTCACAGCCTAAGACCTACACACACTCACTCACAGCCTAAGACCTACACACACTCACTCACAGCCAAAGACCTCCACACACACTCACTCACAGCCTAAGACCTCCACACACTCACTCACAGCCTAAGACCTACACACACACTCACTCACAGCCTAAGACCTACACACACACTCACAGCCTAAGACCTACACACACACTCACTCACAGCCTAAGACCTACACACACTCACTCACAGCCTAAGACCTACACACACACTCACTCACAGCCTAAGACCTACACACACTCACTCACAGCCTAAGACCTACACACACTCACTCACAGCCTAAGACCTACACACACACTCACTCACAGCCTAAGACCTCCACACACTCACTCACAGCCGAAGACCTACACACACACTCACTCACAGCCTAAGACCTCCACACACTCACTCACAGCCTAAGACCTACACACACTCACTCACAGCCTAAGACCTACACACACACTCACTCACAGCCTAAGACCTACACACACTCACTCACAGCCTAAGACCTCCACACACTCACTCACAGCCTAAGACCTACACACACACTCACTCACAGCCTAAGACCTACACACACACTCACAGCCTAAGACCTACACACACACTCACTCACAGCCTAAGACCTACACACACACTCACTCACAGCCTAAGACCTACACACACTCACTCACAGCCTAAGACCTACACACACACTCACTCACAGCCTAAGACCTACACACACACTCACAGCCTAAGACCTACACACACACTCACTCACAGCCTAAGACCTACACACACTCACTCACAGCCTAAGACCTACACACACACTCACTCACAGCCTAAGACCTACACACACTCACTCACAGCCTAAGACCTACACACACACTCACTCACAGCCTAAGACCTACACACACACTCACTCACAGCCTAAGACCTACACACACACTCACTCACAGCCTAAGACCTACACACACTCACTCACAGCCTAAGACCTACACACACTCACTCACAGCCTAAGACCTACACACACACTCACTCACAGCCTAAGACCTACACACACACTCACTCACAGCCTAAGACCTACACACACACACTCACAGCCTAAGACCTACACACACTCACTCACAGCCTAAGACCTACACACACTCACTCACAGCCAAAGACCTCCACACACACTCACTCACAGCCTAAGACCTCCACACACTCACTCACAGCCTAAGACCTACACACACTCACTCACAGCCTAAGACCTACACACACACTCACTCACAGCCTAAGACCTACACACACTCACTCACAGCCTAAGACCTACACACACACTCACTCACAGCCTAAGACCTACACACACACTCACTCACAGCCTAAGACCTACACACACACACTCACAGCCTAAGACCTACACACACACACTCACAGCCTAAGACCTACACACACACACTCACAGCCTAAGACCTACACACACACACTCACAGCCTAAGACCTACACACACACACTCACAGCCTAAGACCTACACACACACACTCACAGCCTAAGACCTACACACACACACTCACAGCCTAAGACCTACACACACACACTCACAGCCTAAGACCTACACACACACACTCACAGCCTAAGACCTACACACACTCACTCACAGCCTAAGACCTACACACACACACTCACAGCCTAAGACCTACACACACACACTCACAGCCTAAGACCTACACACATGTATAGAATGTTCAATATCGTTTGCTTTTTTTTATTTTTTGTTTTTTATATAGATGATTTCTAAATCTTTTATTTTATTTATTAAAATTTATTTTATTATTATTGTTTCATGCTATCAGTATTATTATTTTGTGTACTAAATGTTCTAAATCATTTTCTATGTTGTTTTGATGCTTTGGCAATACAAAATGTATTTTTTTGTCATGCCAATAAAGCTTTCTGAATTGAATTTAATTGAATTGAGTGTGAGTGTGTGTGTGAGAGAGAGAGAGAGAGAGAGAGTGTGTGTGTGAGAGAGAGAGAGAGAGAGAGAGAGAGAGAGAGAGAGAGAGAGAGTGAGAGAGAGAGAGCGTGTGTGAGAGAGTAAGAGTGTGTGTGTGTGTGAGAGAGAAAGAGAGCGAGAGTGTGTGTGAGAGAGACAGAGTAAGAGTGTGTGTGTGTGTGTGTGTGTGAGCGAGAGAGAGAGTAAGAGTGTGTGTGTGTGTGTGTGTAAGAGAGAGAAAGAGAGAGCGAGAGTGTGTGTGTGAGAGAGAGCGAGAGAGAGAGAGAGAGCGTGTGTGAGAGAGTAAGAGTGTGTGTGTGTGTGTGTGAGAGAGAGAGAGAGCGAGAGTGTGTGTGAGAGAGAGAGTAAGAGTGTGTGTGTGTGTGTTTGTTTTTGTGATTTGTGAGGACACAAATGTGTATAATGACATGGGTATTACACTGGTATTACAACTTGAACTGATTTATGAGGACATTTCATGAGTCCTCATATTTCAAATGGCTTTAAAAACATACTAAGCAGTGTTTCATTAAAAATGTAAAAAAAGGAAATGTCAACTACACTAAAGCAATCACAGCCATCAAACCCTGAGTAACGAGCAGGTGACGGAGTTAACCCTTACCTGTCCTCGTCAGCACCGGTGGAGCCAGCGAAGGCGGCGGCGGCCCCGTCGGGTCCAAGCGCGACCGTAGCATCCGGCGCAGCGAAGCCTCCCGCGGTCAGAGAGAGCAGCGAGTGATGCTGTAGCAGCAGCCGGTGCGCATCTTCCAGCTGCGACGCCGTAACGTACGCGGCGGGAAACATGGCTCTCAGCGGCGCGACGGCTGAGGAGAGCGGCGGCTCCGTGGGGAACGTCTGGGGCCGCGGAGAGACCGGCGCTGGAGGGAGTCCTGCTATCCCGACGGACACGGCCGCGGCTCGGGGTGACACCGGCGGCATCACAGCGTACTCCGGCGGAGCTAGCGAGACAGCGGGCGCTGGAGGTTTGGTGTGAGCAGGGGGTCGCGGGACAGAAACACTCTCCATCAGGACGCTAGCGGGCGGAGGCTCTAGCGGGTGACTAGCGTGGGCGTCTCCTCCGCCGCTCAGCGTGCTTCCAGAGGAGCTGCTGCTCGTGCTCTCGAGCTCTGCCTGCATGACGCTCTCCACGGCTCTGTGTGCAGCCGCGTCTCCCGGCGGCGCATCTTTCTCGTAATACTCCGCGCAAGTCCAGCGCCCCTTCCGGAACGGCTCCGAGTTCGAGTCGAGCTTCACCACGCGGAAGCGAGAGGCTGTGCTAATCGGAGGAACCGCGGATACACTTTCCGGAGCGGCGGCGGATACGCCAGTCTCGACTAGCACAGATCCACTTGGGACGGCGGGAATCGTCGTAGCTCGCCCTTGAGCAGTCTTATGATGATGCACTCCGTTGACCATGTAGCCCTGGTGCAGTAGCGGTTCGTTAGGCGACGTGACTCCGGGCGTCTCGCCTCCATGCAAACTATTGAGCGTCTCCTCCGACGAGCTACGCACCGGGACGCCGGTGTCCGCGGTTCGGTCGAGGATATCGGAAGAGGAAAGATCCTCCGTGTGCGACTCGTCCATGTCGTCGTAGCTCTCCGTGTCGTCGGCGATGCTGTTGTTCCCGCTAGCGGACACCTGCGCCGGGAGGACGCTCGTGATCTGGAAGCCGCTCTTCTTCTTGCCTTGCGTCACGATGGATTGGACGTTGAGGCTGTGTGGCGGGTGATGATGCGGGCCTGGCGAGGACGAGCCGGAGGCCGCCGGATGGGAGATTAGCGCTGCCATCTGGTGCTCATCGGATGGGACGGCGACTCCGCTTCCCCGGCGTCCGGCGAACACCGATGGGTGCGACATCCGCCTGCTCTCGCCACTGGACTCTGAGTGATGCATTCTGGGAAATACACTCCTATACAGATGTAGATATGCCCAAGTGAATACTGGAGCTGATGAACACACTACAGTCTGTGCGGTGAGGTCAAGAAACCGCTTATAGTCCCCATTTAAAGAGCAAACAAGACTTTGACAGCTTCAGTTCTCACAGCGTTGCTTATAATCAATGAGTGTTTATAATAAACAATACAGGCTAAGCTCTTGGTTAGCACATTAAAAGAGCATGTTATTTAAATGACACCTAACTAAATCCATCAGAAGCATATATCCTGACTGAAACACATATTCACGAGTTTGTATCAGCGACACCCGTCAGTTACTCCTCAATGCCGGCTAATAAATGAACATAAACACAGTCGACATCACCTCAGCACTGCAGACGCTCATCCGAACTCATGATTTGACTGAATATTGACTCAAACGCGGTTTAAATCCTCTTTAGTGGCGTTTTCTAATCACAGGCCTGAGAGAAGAGGGTGAAATGGCTTCATTCGCAGGTTTGCTGTCTCATCCTGTCTCTGTCTCATCATCACTGCTGAGAATGTTAGCACGCTAGCCGACGAGCTAGCAGCTGTGGTGACGCAGGCGGGGGCGGAGCCATGGCGCGCAGGACACGCCCATCACGAGGCTGCGGCGGAATATTAAATAATTGTATTATTGTCTTTCAGTGATCCTTTCCTTAACACATAATATTGCAGCAGGGCATCTGTAAAAGTATACATTACGTCTAAAAATAAACAGGAGCAACACAAGGAGATAATTCACCTCCACTAACCACACCAGTAAACACGTAGCCTATTCTTTACTTGTATGAGATCATTGTTTCTGCCATAAATAATTACGTTGATTAAATTAATAATTTTTTCGCTGACTGTGACTTTGTATATGTACATTTTTGAAATACATAACTTAGAGTTTCCTCTAATTTCAGATCACTCTAAATTGTAATATGAACTCATGCATTTTCTGTAAAGCTGCTGTGAAACGATGTGTATTATGAAAAGCGCTATACAAATAAATGTGAATTTAATTGAATTGAATGATCTTAAAGTGCTCTTTACCAGGGCTATGCATTAACTAGCAATGAGCAATACAGTTGTTACAGTATTTATTAATGTTGGTAAACGTTAGTTTGCTAGATAAACATAGGCTACTTTCAATTGTTAGTTCATGATAGCTCAGATCCATTAAATAATATTAACAGATGTAGCTTTTGCTTTTTATAAAATGTTGAAATTAACATAAACTAAGATTATGACGCTTTAGAAGTGTTTTGGGTTAGACTTTATTGTAAGGTGTCCCAGTTACAGTGTAATAATAATTTTCATGTTAACTAATGGTACCACATTATAAAGTGTTTAATATCGTTTTGTGTACGAAACAACAACAATGAGAACTAGTCCACAGGCAGTAATGCCAAATTTGATATTTATTCATTTTAATTGCATAATAAAAGTCACTTTGAGACTGAGTGCGTTCTGATTTATGTGACGTGTTGAAGAGCTGATGAAGGTTTGTTGTGTTTGTTACAAGACGATCCTGAAGAACTTCTCAACATTAAACACTTCAGCTTCTCCACCCTTGATGGATGTGACACATGAACATCTGCAGGTGAAGACAGATCCAGAGTCGATGTCAAGTCGAATCAATCACCTTTACTTTTATAACGCTTGACAACACCTTTATACAGAGAAACCTGTTCTCTTTGACCAACGAACGAACGCGGTGTTATTATGATTTAGGTTGCATTACAGGTCTACACCTCGGGATAAACAAAAGACTAGTATCAGTGTAGATGCCATTCTTCTAATGATGTAGCGAGTACATCGGGTGTTTTAGGAAGTGTTTCCGGCTGACCTAATTTATGCAGCCAAATAATCATTTAACTGTTTTGAATAATAGGAATGTATAGTGTTATGTGTTTTTAGGCTAGATTTGAACTGACAGACTGTGTCTGCTTCCCGGACAATGTTAGGAAGATTGTTCCAGAGTTTTGGTGCTAAATAGGAAAGGATCTACCGCCAGCAGTCGATTTAGATATTCTAGGTATTATCAACTGGCCGGAACTTTGAGATCGCAATAGACGTGAAGGACTATAATGCGTTAAGAGCTCGCTCAAGTAGGCTACTGGGGAGCTAAACCATTTAGTGCTTTGTAAGTAATCAGCAATATTTTAAAATGTATACGATGTTTAATAGGGAGCCAATGCAGTGTTGACAGAATCGGGCTAATATGGTCATACTTCCTGGTTCTGGTAAGAACTCTAGCGGCTGCGTTTTGGACCAGCTGTAGTTTGTTTATTAAGCGTGCAGGGCAACCACCCATAAGAGCATTACAATAATCTAGCCTTGATGTCATGAGCGCATTAACTAATTGTTCCGCATTTGTCATTGAGAGCATATGGCGTAATTTAGATATATTTTTAAGATGGAAGAATGCGGTTTTACAGATACTAAACACGTGACTTTCAAATGAAAGATTGGCATCAAAGAGCACACCCACACACACACACACACACACACACACACACACAGGTTCCTAACCGACGACTTGACAGAGCAGCCATCAAGTGTTAGACACACACACACACGCGTCCAAGCACTTCCTTTATTGACCTCCTTTACAGTGCAGAAAACTACTGGAAATGTTACACAGATCAAATTCATTTGTATTGTTTTCATCTTTTCTTTTGAAAGAACAAACGTATGATTAGTAAATAAAAAAAAAAAATCTATGGAAGCTTGTTTTCGACAGAATTAAAAAAAAAAGTTAATTGCAACTTTTTCCTCGCAATTCAGACAGTCATAATTGTGAAACAAAGTTCAAGATATACAATTGGAATTACTAGTAAAAAAAGTCAGAATTGCCAGTTTATATCTCACAATTCAGATTTTTCTCACAATTCAGATTTTTTTTAAGTCAGAATTGTGAGCTATAAACTTTCAGCTGCAAGTTTCAAAGTCGGAATTGGTAGTTAAAAAGTCGCAGTTGCAAAAAAAAAAAAGTCCAAATTGTGAGGGAAAAAAAAAGTTGCGATTGCGAGAAATTCTGAATTGTGATATAAAAAGTTTATATCTTGCAATTTCATGTTTATGTCTCGCAATTCTGACTAATAAACTCAGAATTATGTCAATTCAGAATTTTTTCACTGCAATCGTGAGTTCTCACAATTTAGACATTATAACTTGCAATTCCAAGATTGTATCTCATAATTCTAAAAAAAAGTCAGAATTGTGAGTTTATATCTTATAATTAAGATCTTTCTCTCAGTTCCAACTCAATTCTGAGAAAAAAAAAAAAGAAGTGTGCAATTGCAAGTTGCAAGTCCGAATTGTGAGATAAAAACTCCCAATTCACCTTTTCATGTTTTATTCCGTTGCGGCAACAAGCTTCCATAGGGATCAGCTTTGGATTGTCTTTGAATCTGAGCAGATTCATCACACGCTTCAAGCACTTCAGTGTCTTTCCCCATTGATCACGTGTTCGTCACATGACCTGGTGAGTTTAGCGTGTTCTGATCCCGGTGTGTGTGTGATGTTGAGTCTGGATCATCACGTCTGCTCTGGATCGTCACACACCAAACCCCGAGCGAACAGTTGCTGGAACACACTCGCTCTGACCGGACTCTCATCCACACAGCCGAGGGTTTCGGAGCGCTTCTGCGGATCCCAGAATCCTCCATCTCTAGTGACGTCATCTGACGCGTCCTCGTGGTTATCCTCAACACACACTTCGATTTCATGGTGGTTTTTACCAGCCAGACCGAAGAACCCATTGCGGACGACGTAGCGAACGCACTGCAGAACGACGTTCCTCTCGTGACGGATGTCAGGAGCCAGAAGCTGCACAACAAACAGAAGATTAACATCTGCAGAAAAACACCTTCAGCCTCATCAGCGGGACGTTACGTCTCATTTGTGCTTCTGCAGGTTCAAATGTGGTTTCAAAACACACCTCATCCTTCCCTCGGGTCATTTTGACCCAGAAAATATTTAATAATAATAAACAAAAATTACAAATTGAGTGTCCATCAGAGGGACTTTTGAACTTTTTCCACGAATACACAAAAAAAATTTAGGTTTGAGATTGAAATTTTAAAAAGTAACAAATCTTTCACTAACAGGTCAATTTGACCCCCTTAGGAATTAATGGAATGCGAGGAATGCTTCAGTACACAGAAAAACCTAAAACTTTACTAAAAAAATTATTTTATAATGTCTACATGTGTATCTGAATGCACACTGAAGTGGAACTGGCTTTAGGACCCAGCGGAGCAGCTCATTAACTCCATATAGAGATATAACGTCATCTAGAGTTATGAAATATCTTGTTTCATCTTATATATTATATATTAAATATCTTGTTTCAAAAATATATTTTTTTTTTCCACAAGAAGTCGTCAAAGACACACAATGTAAGATATTTTGAGCTGAATTAAAAGGGTTTTGCATTAAATTGTGAGTTATTTGGAATTTAAGTTGAAAGAATGTGAGGAATGTGCTTAAATTATAATTTATTTAATAATTATTGATCAAATCTAATAATTTAAAGGTAAATAAAAAAAATTATCAAAATAAAATAATATAAGTATAATTTCTGGGCTTTGGGTCATTTTGACCCGTGAGGGAAGGATTGGCAAACCTGATGTTATGAGCATTTTTTTAGTGAATCTGGGTTAAAATGTGTGTCACTCACCATCTCCAGAAGTGTCGCTCGATGTCGCTGTAGTTCAGCAGGGTTTCCTCTTCCTCTTCCTCTGCCTCTTCCTCTTCCTCTGCCTCTTCCTCTGCCGGCTGGTGCATGATGGGATTGCTGCTGTGGGGCATGATGGGATTGCTGCTGTGGGGCATGATGGGATTGCTGCTGTGGGGCATGATGGGATTGCTGCTGTGGGGCATGATGGGATTGCTGCTGAGGGGCATGATGGGATTGCTGCTGTGGGGCATGATGGGATTGCTGCTGTAGGGCATGATGGGATTGCTGCTGTGGGGCATGATGGGATTGCTGTGGTCTGTCTGTGTGTTTCTCTGTGTTCCTCTGGACAGGAAGCGCATCATCAGCCAGTAACGTCTTGTTCTCCAGTACAGCCAGAGTCGCTCTCATCACAGCAGCGTCTGAGAGTCACACAACACAAGAGTTCAGATGTTTTATGACGGACAGCACTAGAAAATATAACAACACTACTGGAAAACATGACATTTGTAGCAGTTTGTGACTGTAAAAAGTCTGTTAAGTGCAGATAAATAGTTTTGGTCTCCTAAAAGAAGCGATTCTGAAACGAGTCGTCAGTAATTCAGTCTCACTTCCTGCTGATCCTGTGCAGGTTTGTAACTAATTAGCATAATGCCCGTCTGTGGTGTTGATTGGCTGAGCAGCTTCTCTTAGCTCCGCCCTCAAACACTGTAGTGTATCTGAGACTGGAAGAGTTTGGTTCGCGTTGTTCGTGTCGAGAAGACGCTGTTTTCTGAGATTGATACGGTAAAACCCACGCCATCGTTACTGTTCGTATCACTGTGATCAAGAGCTGAGATTCAGATATGATAATGAGCGTTTGCTTTCTGACCAATCACAGCAGAGCAGCTCTCAGAGAGGCAGGGCTTAGAGAGACTGAATCCTCGATCGAAGCGTTTTATAATTAGTCAGAACTGATGTTGTACCGTCTGGTTCTCCGTCGCTGTCGCTGCTGGTCATGGCGTCCCCGTAGCTGGACATCAGTGACCCGAGGGCAGAGGTCACGCACCGGGGGGCGACAGTGAGTCCCGTCTGCGGCTCGTCCTTATCCGACTCTGAAAGAACAAAAGTGAAACTGAGTGAAACCAAGCAGGAACCTTCCCGTCTTTCTCTTGAATCCAACACTTGAGTGACTTAAACTGCAGTTCATGTACTGGCCACTAGAGGCCGGCTGCAGAAGAGACTCAATCCCATAGACCCGCATGTTAAAATGCCCAACTTTACAGCAGAAAAACACGTTTACAGTCTGGTGCAAAAAGTGTTTTTGGTCTATATTGCTAATTTTGCCCTTCATGACGACTGTGAGGGGATGAATGTTTTTATAACTAATCGGTTTAAATTATATTAAGCCTTAACGTTCTGCATAATTAAGGGCGTAACCACTTGAGTGACAGGTGGATTGCCGCTGATGTCACTACTAGCCGTTTGTCTGCTGTCTGTTAGCGTCACGTCACCTCAGCTAATCCACCTCACTGTACATGTTCGTTTATCCGGGAGTGACGCTGCCAAGATGGCGACGGCCGGCTCCGCCCACTTTGGGCTTCAAAACGCTCTTCAGAAACACTACGGGTGACGTCACGCTACACACATATTATTTAACAGTCTATGAGTGAAACACATGAGGAGATGTGAGTGAATGTTTCTGACCGGGTTCACTGTCGGCTAGCACTGCTAGCGGGTCTCGCTCCTGCGTTGGTCGCTTCTGACTCGATCCGCCACGGCTCCTCATGTGCCTGCACACAGATCACGTGTCAATCACTCAGATCACGTGTCAATCACTCAGATCACGTGTCAATCACTCAGATCACGTGTCAATCACTCAGATCACGTGTCAATCACTCAGATCACGTGTCAGTCACTCAGATCATCTGTCAATCACTCAGATCACGTGTCAATCACTCAGATCACCTGTCAATCACTCAGATCATCTGTCAATCACTCAGATCATCTGTCAATCACTCAGATCACCTGTCAATCACTCAGATCACGTGTGTCAATCACTCAGATCATCTGTCAATCACTCAGATCACCTGTCAATCACTCAGATCACATGTCAATCACTCAGATCACGTGTCAATCACTCTGATCATGTGTCAATCACTCAGATCATCTGTCAATCACTCAGATCACGTGTCAATCACTCAGATCACGTGTCAATCACTCAGATCACCTGTCAATCACTCAGATCATGTCAATCACTCAGATCACCTGTCAATCACTCAGATCACGTGTGTCAATCACTCAGATCACGTGTCAATCACTCAGATCATCTGTCAATCACTCAGATCACATGTCAATCACTCAGATCACGTGTCAATCACTCAGATCACGTGTGTCAATCACTCAGATCATCTGTCAATCACTCAGATCATCTGTCAATCACTCAGATCACGTGTCAATCACTCAGATCACGTGTCAATCACTCAGATCACGTGTCAATCACTCAGATCACCTGTCAATCACTCAGATCATCTGTCAATCACTCAGATCACCTGTCAATCACTCAGATCACGTGTCAATCACTCAGATCACGTGTCAATCACTCAGATCACCTGTCAATCACTCAGATCACCTGTCAATCACTCAGATCATCTGTCAATCACTCAGATCATCTGTCAATCACTCAGATCACCTGTCAATCACTCAGATCACCTGTCAATCACTCAGATCATCTGTCAATCACTCAGATCATCTGTCAATCACTCAGATCACCTGTCAATCACTCAGATCACCTGTCAATCACTCAGATCACGTGTCAATCACTCAATCACTCAGATCACGTGTCAATCCCTCAGATCACGTGTCAATCACTCAGATCACGTGTGTCAATCACTCAGATCATCTGTCAATCACTCAGATCACGTGTGTCAATCACTCAGATCATCTGTCAATCACTCAGATCACCTGTCAATCACTCAGATCACGTGTCAATCACTCAATCACTCAGATCACGTGTCAATCCCTCAGATCATGTCAATCACTCAGATCACCTGTCAATCACTCAGATCACGTGTGTCAATCACTCAGATCATCTGTCAATCACTCAGATCACGTGTGTCAATCACTCAGATCATCTGTCAATCACTCAGATCACCTGTCAATCACTCAGATCACGTGTCAATCACTCAGATCACGTGTCAATCACTCAGATCATGTGTCAATCACTCAGATCATGTCAATCACTCAGATCACATGTCAATCACTCAGATCATCTGTCAATCACTCAGATCATCTGTCAATCACTCGCAGTTGAAAACAGCACTCGCAGCGACGGTCAGAAACGCACCCGAACTGCGGCGTCTCCAGCACGTCTCCTCTCTGCTCCTTCACCTCCACCAGCTTCTGCTTCTTCTCCAGGTTCCTCAGCGTCGGATAGTGTCTGCGCACATGAGGAGTGTTTAATCCAGCGACTCCTACCAGCAGCATACTCAATCATGCTAATCGTGCTAGCAACATGTTATATCATGCTAGTAACATGCTTACAGAGGTGTAAAGTCCAGGTTCAGAAAGTAAAAGTCCTCCTCAGTATTTTGTTCCAATCACCTGGATTTGCTAATTAGCACAGTTTTTCAGCTAGCAGAACTAATGAGTGAAATCAGCTGGATGAGTTCATGAGTGGAATAAACATATGGCAGGACTTTTACTTTCTGACCCCTGGACTTCACACCTCTGCATGCTTATGTTAGCAACATGCAAAATCATGTTAACAAGGTGTTAAATCATACTAGCAACATACTAGCAATGTGTTAAATAATGCAAACATGTTAAATCATGTTAGCAATGTGCTTAGTCATGCTAAATCAAAACAGCAAAATGCATGCTAACAACATGCTTAATACTGTTAACATGCTAAAGCATAACAGCAAAATGCTAAATCATGCTAACAACGTTAAAACATGCTAGCAACATGTTAGCAATGTGCTAATTCGTGTTAGAAACGTGCTAAAAACGAAAGTACTGGCTTCAAAACATTCAAACTACTTCAAACTGAAAACCTTCAACCTAGCCAACTTCAAAGTTTCTTTTTGTCTAGTGACATTTAGTTTTCAGACATTTGCCACCGTCACCTTAGTATGGAAGCTTGTTTCCACCGCGAAATAAAAAATAAAAAGGTAATTGTGACTCTCTCACAATTCTGATTTTTTTTTTGCAATTCTGAGAGTTATAAAATTGGAATTACAAGAAATAAAGTTACAATTGCAAAGGCAAGTTATAAAGTCAGAAATCAGAGATAAAAAGTCGCAATTACCGTTTTTATTTGAGTTTCTATCACACAGTTCTTAGATAAAAACGTATGAATTGGTCATTAACTCGAAAAATATATGAATTAGTCATTAACTCGAAAAATATAAAGTCAGAATAGCAAGTTCATATCTAAGAAGCAACCTGTTATTTTCCTGTTTATTACTGTGAGCTGCGTTGAAACGATCTGTTAGCTGTTAGCTGACTGTGAGTGTGAGCGTCTCTTACCGGCGTCGCTCTTCTCTCCACTTGGCGATGTCCTCTACCGAGTCCAGTCGGATCCGCTTGGCTCCCGGCGCGTGATTCTGCGGGAGAACATCAGCGTCAGCGTCAGCGTCAGGTTTAAACATTTAAGACCCATAACTACACTAATGTCCACACCGACACATGATATCATTCTGTTTATTATCGTCTGTCTCTTTAAATGTTTGAGCTCTTTAAAGCAGGATGGATTCTGATTGGCTGTCAATGTTTTTTTTAGTGCTGGGCAACGATTAATCGCATCCAAAATAAAAGTTTGTGTTTACATAATATATGTGTGTACTGTGTATAATTATTTTGTGTATATATACACACACACATACATGTATATATGTAAATAAAAATTGTTATTTATATATAATATAAATTATGTATAAACATATACACATGCACATATTTCTGAAATGTATACATGCATGTGTGTGTGTTTATATTGGATTTTATTTTGGATGCGATTAATCGTTTCCCAGCACTAATATTTATCATACATCAGCTGGAAAGTAATTGTAACAATATGGTTAAAGTTGCTCTAACTGTATCCTCTTAAAGGGATAGTTCACCCAAAAATGTAAATTCTGTCAGTAATTACTCTCCCTCATGTTGTTCAACCCCGTAAGACCTTCGTTCATCTTCGGAACACAAATTAAGATATTTGTGATTAAATCTGAGAGCTGGATCACTCCTCCATAGGCTTCTAAGGGATTGAAACTTGTTCCCCGAAAAGTTATTAAAGACATCGTTAAAATAGTCCAAGTGACTACAGTGACTCAATCTTAAGTTTATCAAGCGACGAGAATACTTTTTGTGCGCAAAAAAAACGACTTTATTTCAACTATTGATTTCCTTCTCTGTGGGCCTCGAGTCAGTTAACGTAGTGTGATAGCGTAGTGCTACATCAGACTTAGGCTCACTATTGGCCGACGCTGGTCATGTGATGCGTGTGACGTACAACACAGAAGCGCTGCGCTGTTACACTAGTGAACTCACTCGACGCCCACAGAGAAGGAAATGAAGAGTTGAAATAAAGTCGTTATTTTAGTTTGTTTTTGCGCACAAAAAGTATTCTCGTCGCTTGATAAACTTAAGATTGAGCCACTGTAGTCACTTGGACTATTTTAACGATGTCTTTAATAACTTTTCGAGGCCGGCAAGTTTCAATCCCTTAGAAGCCTATGGAGGAGTGATCAAGCTCTCAGATTTAATCACAAATATCTTAATTTGTGTTCCGAAGATGAACGAAGGTAGCCTGGATGCCAGCCTGAACCCGCCCACAAAATTTCTAGGTCGGGAAGTTCGGTCTTGACTCGATCCGTTGAGGAGCTATTATGCCCGAACAAAAATTGTTCGGACCAATCAAATTGTCAGGGCGGGCTTTATACGATGATGGACAGATGAGCAACGGTAACGTAACCATTCACGTCATCAGAGCGCTTGAGTTGAAGTCATGGCTGCCGCTGGAGAATTGAGTTGTGTATACTCCGCTATCGCGTGTGTTATAGAAGATAATACAGCGCATTCATTTTAGAAGAGGAACAGAGAACCGCGATCAAGGCATTCGTCGATGGGAAAGATGTTTTTGCCGTCCTTCCTACGGGATTCGGAAAAAGTTTATTCTATCAACTTTAATCTATCTCTCAACATATGTCACTTACTCCGTTGCTCTGATTGGTTCTAGGTCTATCCAATTGAGTGCAGAGGCCTTTTATTTCCTGGTTCGGTTGACACACGCCCCATAATCACAGCCCAATCTGACTAGAATCTGAGTATGACGACGTCAGGCTAGAACGAAGGTCTTACGGGGTTGAACAACATGAGGGTGAGTAATTACTGACAGCATTTACATTTTTGGGTGAACTATCCATTTAAGAGTTAGAGAGATTATGAAAACATTATGGTTATTGTTCTCTCTGGACGGACGCCTACGTTTCTCCAGTGGATCTTCACCAGCTTCTCATGTGCAGTGAAGTGACAGTCTTCAACAGAGCACTGTAAACAGAAGATCACACCATAAACCCTCCGTACACACACTCACACACACACACACCTGATGCTGATTACCTTCACGTGCTGAGAGATGTGCTCATCATATTTGCCTTGAGTTTTGAAGCCTCGATCACACGTGTCACAGAAATGACTGAACTCAGGCTCTTTCTGCTGCTTCTGCTCAAAGAAACAAGCAAAACAGTCATATTTGATGGACATAAGCAGTAATACTATATTTAAATAACATTTTTATTACCTTTCTACCCCTCTGGTGCTGCCCTGATCCCCGCCAGACACCTCGCTGATGATGATGACCTGATGGAAATTACATGGTCAAACCGAACATATGAGAAACATTATATCTGGGCATTTTGACTCAGACCCCACAAACGAAAATATGTTTTGTTATTAATTTCATTTTACAAATTTTACATTCATAAATGTAAATTTTCAAACTGTAAACCTGTCTTCTTAAAAATAATGGAAAATTATTTAAATGTGATTTCATTATCTACTAATAAGCAAGTTATAAGGACTGTTAGGATTTGCTCTGCCTTTGATCTCTTCTCTTCATGCGAACATTTTTGTGTGATGTAATGATCCTCTCTCTCTTTTTCTCTTTCTTTTGCATTTACCTGATTTTGTATGCATGTCGTAACCGACACTTTAATACTATATAACCTGAATGTGTTACCGACACTTTAATACTATATCATCTGAATGTGTTACCGACACTTTAATACTATATCATCTGAATGTGTTACCGACACTTTAATACTATATCATCTGAATGTGTTACCGACACTTTAATACTATATCATCTGAATGTGTTACCGACACTTTAATACTATATCATCTGAACGTGTTACCGACACTTTAATACTATATCATCTGAACGTGTTACCGACACTTTAATACTATATCATCTGAACGTGTTACCGACACTTTAATACTATATCATCTGAATACATTACAACACTTTAATACTATATCATCTGAACGTGTTACCGACACTTTAATACTATATCATCTGAATGTGTTACCGACACTTTAATACTATATCATCTGAATGTGTTACCGACACTTTAATACTATATCATCTGAATGCATTACCGACACTTTAATACTATATCATCTGAACGTGTTAGACACTTTAATACTATATAACCTGAATGTGTTACCGACACTTTAATACTATATAACCTGAATGTGTTACCGACACTTTAATACTATACAACCTGAATGTGTTACCGACACTTTAATACTATATCATCTGAATGTGTTACAGACACTTTAATACTATACAACCTGAATGTGTTACCGACACTTTAATACTATATAACCTGAATGTGTTACCGACACTTTAATACTATATAACCTGAATGTGTTACCGACACTTTAATACTATACAACCTGAATGTGTTACCGACACTTTAATACTATATCATCTGAATGCATTACCGACACTTTAATACTATATAACCTGAATGTGTTACCGACACTTTAATACTATATCATCTGAACGTGTTACCGACACTTTAATACTATATCATCTGAACGTGTTACCGACACTTTAATACTATATAACCTGAATGTGTTACGACACTTTAATACTATATCATCTGAATGCATTACCGACACTTTAATACTATATATACCGACACTTTAATACTATATAACCTGAACGTGTTACCGACACTTTAATACTATATCATCTGAATACGTTACGACACTTTAATACTATATCATCTGAACGTGTTACCGACACTTTAATACTATATCATCTGAACGTGTTACCGACACTTTAATACTATATCATCTGAATGTGTTACCGACACTTTAATACTATATATTCTGAACGAGTTACCGACACTTTAATACTATATATTCTGAACGAGTTACCGACACTTTAATACTATATCATCTGAACGTGTTAGTGACTCTTTAATACTATATAACCTTAATGTGTTACCGACACTTTAATACTATATCATCTGAACGTGTTACCGACACTTTAATACTATATCATCTGAATACGTTACAACACTTTAATACTATATAACCTGAATGTGTTACCGACACTTTAATACTATATCATCTGAATGTGTTACCGACACTTTAATACTATATAACCTGAATGTGTTACCGACACTTTAATACTATATCATCTGAATGTGTTACCGACACTTTAATACTATATAACCTGAATGTGTTACCGACACTTTAATACTATATAACCTGAATGGGTTACCGACACTTTAATACTATATAACCTGAATGTGTTACCGACACTTTAATACTATACAACCTGAATGTGTTACCGACACTTTAATACTATATCATCTGAATGCATTACAGACACTTTAATACTATATAACCTGAATGTGTTACCGACACTTTAATACTATATAACCTGAATGTGTTACTGAATGTGTTACCGACACTTTAATACTATATAACCTGAATGTGTTACCGACACTTTAATACTATACAACCTGAATGTGTTACCGACAATTTAATACTATATAACCTGAATGTGTTACCGACACTTTAATACTATACAGCCTGAATGTGTTACCGACACTTTAATACTATATCATCTGAATGCATTACAGACACTTTAATACTATATAACCTGAATGTGTTACCGACACTTTAATACTATATAACCTGAATGTGTTACCGACACTTTAATACTATACAACCTGAATGTGTTACCGACACTTTAATACTATACAACCTGAATGTGTTACCGACACTTTAATACTATACAACCTGAATGTGTTACCGACACTTTAATACTATACAGCCTGAATGTGTTACCGACACTTTAATACTATATCATCTGAATGTGTTACCCAAACTTTAATACTATATCATCTGAATGCATTACCGACACTTTAATACTATATCATCTGAATGTGTTACCGACACTTTAATACTATATAACCTGAATGTGTTACCGACACTTTAATACTATATAACCTGAATGTGTTACCGACACTTTAATACTATACAACCTGAATGTGTTACCGACACTTTAATACTATATCATCTGAATACGTTACGACACTTTAATACTATATAACCTGAATGTGTTACGACACTTTAATACTATATCATCTGAACGTGTTACCGACACTTTAATACTATATCATCTGAATGTGTTACCGACACTTTAACCCTTTACCTGTCACCCCCCCCCCTTTTGATAATTGACATTAAAATGCACTATACAAACTTAAATGGTTGTAATTCAAGAATGCTTTGGAATATAGACCTAAGTTTGGTCTTGTTTTAAAGAAAACAATCAGCAGATTATTACTGAAGTGAAAGCACTTTAAAGTATTAAAGTATGAAAAAGTTATGGAAGTTATAATTTACAGTAAATCAAATATACTTTATTAATATTTTTTTTTATATATAAAATAAATATTTTACAAAATATTTTTTACTATAAAATTACTATAAAATGAAAGCTATATATCTAACCAAGTTGTGTTCCAAATTTAAAGTTGATATCACAAAAATTGAAGTTCCCATGAAATTTTGTTTAGGCGTTATACCAAAAATAGCCACCGGGTGCCATTGAATTCCATTGAATTTAATTGTATGCATTCTGCCATAACAAATTAATAAATTTCTATCCAAATATCACTTCTGTCACTAAATATGGAACCTTGAGACTCAGACCTTTCTGACAATATGTGTTTTGTCAAGATTAGAAAAGGTTTTGATAATAAATTATGAAAGATGATGCCCAAAAGGGGAGGGGCCTAATAAAAAATACCGTTTCCATGGTAACGCAACGTCCAATTTCAAAATGGTTTTCACAGGATGAATTCTGAGTTCGTAAGCTTTCAAATGATACCTAATTTATGATAACTACTAAAATATGTGATATAATAATAATAAAAAAATAATATATATAAATAATATATATTATACTTTATAGAGGACTTCTTACTTTACTTTTTAAAATATGTTTTTATTGACAAATACTAGATTATGTCTTATTATGAACTTTTAGCACTAAAAACCAAAGTTTCAATTATTAAAAGTGTGTGCGTCGACTTTTTGTGACAAAGGTCAGAAACTCCTGTAATGACGTTGATTTTTTGAGGCGCACTCTTGTCATAAATTCATATATTACTGTTCATTCATAATTTGTAAGAAAACAACAGCGCTAAAATATCTATTTAGGAGTCTTAGACCTTTCCAACGACATATAGTTTGTCATGATTAAATTGGGATTTAATAGTAATATAGTGAAGTAAATTTAGATTGTCCGTATACGGGCAGATGACAGTTAAGGTTAATACTATATCATCTGAATGCATTACCGACACTTTAATACTATATCATGTGAACGTGTTACCGACACTTTAATACTATATCATCTGAACGTGTTACCGACACTTTAATACTATATAACCTGAATGTGTTACGACACTTTAATACTATATATTCTGAATGTGTTACCGACACTTTAATACTATATATTCTGAATGTGTTACCGACACTTTAATACTATATCATCTGAACGTGTTACCGACACTTTAATACTATATAACCTGAATGTGTTACGACACTTTAATACTATATATTCTGAATGTGTTACCGACACTTTAATACTATATATTCTGAATGTGTTACCGACACTTTAATACTATATCATCTGAACGTGTTACCGACACTTTAATACTATATATTCTGAATGTGTTACCGACACTTTAATACTATATCATCTGAATGCATTACCGACACTTTAATACTATATCATCTGAACGTGTTACCGACACTTTAATACTATATCATCTGAACGTGTTACCGACACTATAATACTATATAACCTGAATGTGTTACGACACTTTAATACTATATATTCTGAATGTGTTACCTCCGTACTGCTGCTGTCCGCGACCCCGCGGCTGCCTGTTCCACTGGCCGGGGCTCGAGCTCCAAGGTCCGGCGGGCTCGGGTTGAGTCCAGCTCCAGCTCCAGTCTCTGCTCGCCTCGAACCGGCGGCCGGTCCACGGATCCCCCGGTGAAACTGAAGCCTCTGATGCTTCGCTGAAGCTCGGCGGCGGGTACCGCTCTTGTTCAGCCGTCATGACCTGCTCCTGCTCGTGTGTTTTAGATCGGCTTCTCCGTTATACAGTCACATAAACACAAACATGTGCTGCAGAAACATGCTGTGTCCTGCACACGTGTGCGCGTTCACTTTAACGTCACTTCCTGACGCATCGAGCGCGTGCTGACGCTAGAGGGCGCTGTACGTCACACAAACACAACAGCTCCAAACACAACCATTTAAAGTATTTTCTTGCCAAATTTTCAATTCACACGTCATGGTGTAAAACACTTAAGCTAATTTTATATTCTTTGTTGTTTTGTCTTGTAACCCTCATTATTGTCTTTTATTGTATATTATTGCTTTGTCTTGTTTTTTTGTATTTCTTACTGTTGTATACCGTAATAAAAAAATATTAAAAATGATAAAAATGTAAAAAAAAACATTTAAAGTCCCCTGTTAAAACTCTTTTTCTTAGGTTTCGTAGTGATGTAGATGTTAAATGTGATTTCTGTGGGACCGAGAGAAAATGTGGTCCACTTATTTATTTAATTGCATTTATAGCAAAATGTATAGGGTAGATTTGGGATGTTTTCTAGAGATTAAAGTTTATTTTTATG
>JAPDVR010000011.1:49638286-49685786 GCA_026230005.1 Gila orcuttii | reverse complement strand
TCAGGAAGGCGTCGGTGACGTCACTCACGTACAGAAAGTGTCGGGACTGACGGCCGGAGCCCTGGATCGTGCTGGACAACAAACTCAAGCCATTATTAAAGAGCAAAGCTTCTGGATGTTGATTATTTTCCTCATATTCTCCATTGTTGCGGCTCCTCTCTTCCCAGTCTGTCAGTAACGCTCTGGTTTCCCGAAAGCATTGTTAGCAACTATAGTCACAAGTTCAGTCGTTATCATCAGTTCAACGAGTCGTGTTTCCCGAAACCATCGTTCTAACGAAGATTCACACACAGCATCGCAGAGTTGTGTGTGTGAGCGACAGATCTCCGCCTGTGATTAGAAGAGTTTCTTGTTTTCATGACATGTGACTCAATAAATCCTGATCTTGAGGAAAATAATCAAGCTGACATTCATACAATCATATCTTTTATTTAGAATACATACAAAAGTCATTCATGTCTTTTAGTTTGTCAGGAGATTTAAAGAGTAGTTTTTGAAGAGTGCGCATGTGTGAACGAGCTCGAGTGCGTAAGAACGAGTCTATGAGTGAATCTGGAAATAAAGAAAAATAACTGAGAAAAATGAGAATTATTCCTCAGATGCCATGTCTAATTTATAGCAAAACATCTCGCGTTAATTTGATCTCAAACAGATTCATTAACAGTAGTTATTACTGCAATACCTGTGTGACATCATTAACTAACGTGGTTGAACGACCAATACGGTTTCAGGAAACAGTCGTGACTCGCTAGTGGATTTCTTCAGTGATGCGTCGCACTACAGAAGTGAAGCCGCGAGTGACAGCGCTGTACGGGAAACACACACACTCCTGTAAGGGAAACACACTCCTGATTACTTCCTGTCTCTATGAAGCCCCTCCTTCTGAAAAGCACACTGTGCTCTGATTGGTCGGCTGGAGCGGTGTGTTGTGATTGGTCGAGCGCTTCAAGTGTGTTTGGGAAATGTCCCGCCCCTTTCCATAACCGCCAGTTTAACACACTACTAACTAACTCAACCAGGCCCCGCCCCTTTATTCTGCGTATGAATTATTATAATGAGGAATATTGTGACGTGTTCGTTCCCGGAAGAAACTCAAGATACAATGGAGGCGTTTCAGGAGTTCAGAAACACTGACACTGATATAGATTACACACACTGAAGTATTTCAGTATTACTCACCATTTCTGCTCCTGTTGAATGAGTGATAGGAATCTGGGAATGACCTGAACGAACACAATCACATGTTAAATCCGTGAATAACGTCACGCTGGTGTCGCGCTTCTGCTCACGTACCTTCTCATGATACTGACGCGGCCCATAAACGTTACTACTCCTCGTGATCACAGCAGGGAACTGAGGACAGAAATCACACAACATCACATCTTAATCTCACAAAACATTAAACATATCTGGCTCGTTTCAAGACTAATCACACTGAACTCTATTTTAAAGTGTTTGCGGCATTATTTACACAGATTATAAATGCATTGCTTTACAGTCCTTATTCTGTTACACTTTACATTAGTAAACATGAACTAAGAATAAACTAATCTTACTTCATGTTAATCTGTTGTATCTGTTGAGATTAGTTAATACACTGTGAACAAACATGAATATGAACATTTGTATTAATAACAGTTCATGTTAGTTAGTGCATTAACTGAAGTTAACAAATGAGACCTTATTATGAAATGTAATTATTTTCACTACATTACAGTCATGAACAGTTTAAACTACAGAAGATTGTTTCCACACGGAAATAAAAAAGTTAAAAAAGGACTTTTCACTTGCAACTCTGACTTTATATCCTGCAAATTGTTTCTTTCTCAGAATTGTGAGACATAAACTTGCAATTACGAGAGAGAAAAAGACAGAATTACCAATTACCTTTTTTATTTTTCCCCCCCAGGCGGAAACAAGCTTCCATAAACTAAAGAGAATCAGCATTAAAGTGGTGGTAAAACACAATTTCACTTTTCTAACTTTAGCTAGTGTGTAATGTTGCTGTTTGAGCATAAACAACATCTGCAAAGTTACAGCGCTCAAAGTTCAAAGCAAAGGAAGATATTTGCTTTTAAAAAAATCCATTTCTAAGGACTACAGCAAACGACCGGTTATGGACTACACGACATTCCTCTGGGTTTGCTGACGTCAGCATATCCCATTATTTACATAAACCCCTCCTCCGAGAATACTTAAAAAGCGGGGCGAGGCCATTTTATATTGCTGTTTTGGAGATGGGTTGTCGCAATGCTGTCGAAACGCTGCTGTTATTTTCATCCGGATTGCAGGTCCACTTTGTTCAGCCTTCCATAGGGACGAGGGAGTTAGGGATCAATGGTTAAAATTTATTTTTAACTCGTTCCCTCATAATTATGACCCAAATCTCGCTCTCTGTGCTGCACGTTACGGCGGAAAGCTTTCACAATCTTCGCGAACTCAATGCTGGATTCGCACATCGGCTTGTCCTGAAAGATGGAGCAGTTCCAACTTTAAGAACAGAAGCTGTTGTTTACGGGCCACAACCTGTAAGTATGATTTATTTTTCATCGATGTGTTTTCCTGTAATAGGTTGTATTGTTAATTGTACGTTCTAGCAAGGAAGTAAACAAATGACAACGCTGTTTGGTCTCACTCTCGCTCTGGTTTGTTAAATGCTCATTCATACTTAACGTTATCTGACAAACACCTAACGTTACAAACTTTTTTTTAATCTCAACAGCGAACTTAGAATTAGTGTAAATTATTCTTTGATTAGAGCTTTTATGTTTATCTACATGCTTGTTTATCTACAGGCATGCTAAACATGGTTCTGTGTTTGATTTGGCAGCCGATGTTTAGTGTTCGTTTTGGGTTAATAGTTCTGGCGACAGATATTTGTCTACAATCGTTCTAAAAATACAAAAGTAACGGTGGCATACAGTCAGTAACGATCACTATAGATCCGCAGTCTTTACTCAAAAAAATCCCTTTTTTTGAGGACTGTAGTATAATTTGTTAGAACGATTATATGAAATTCTTGTTTATGAAGCTTATTTTTTTGTAGTACAATTAAATAACAGCATATCTAAAAAGTAATGAGAGAACAACAAAAAAACAAACCTTTCTGAAACGTTGTTTAACAGCCGTTCTTGAACAGGTTCTGCTCGATCATCTTCACTAACGTTTCCCCGGGTCCGATTGGTTTTATTGACGCCATTGTTTATAATACACCAAAGCACAAACTACCGGTAAAGGTAAGGGGCGTGACGTTTCCGGAAAACGTGCACTAGACGGTTAGCGAATCAGAACACACTGGGCCAGCTAACCAATCTGAGCCCATTGCGTAGTTTTGAGGGACTGGCTTCATAGAACCCGGAAACCATCAGACCGTTTTTACAAGGAGGGGCAGAGCAGTGTAGAATAAAGGTAAAATATATGAAAAATAATGCAATTTTTAAAAAACGAAGCATGAACACGTTACAGTGCACCCCACAAACACAATCAAGCCTTCGAAAAAATGCATTTTACCACGCCTTTAAAAATAAACGTGAAAAGTAAAACATCTGAACTCACTACAGAAATTAAAAATGAACTTTCTTCATGCAATATTTATGTGATGCATATGTTGTTCTGAGACTCTTCATCATCATCATCTTACCTTGTGCTTGACCCAGTAGGACATCACCATGTTTTCTGCTGCAGCTTTTGAAGCTGAGTACGGGTTGGTGGGTCTTTGTGGACTCAGTTCATCAAATGGCTGAAAACAACAGGAAAATCACACGACTGTAAACACTAACAGCTTCTCTGATGTACACACGACTGTAAACACTAACAGCTTCTCTGATCTACGCACGACTGTAAACACTAACAGCTTCTCTGATGTACACACGACTGTAAACACTAACAGCTTCTCTGATGTACACACGACTGTAAACACTAACAGCTTCTCTGATCTACACACGACTGTAAACACTAACAGCTTCTCTGATGTACACACGACTGTAAACACTAACAGCTTCTCTGATCTACGCACGACTGTAAACACTAACAGCTTCACTGATCCACACACGACTGTAAACACTAACAGCTTCTCTGATCTACACACGACTGTAAACACTAACAGCTTCTCTGATCTACACACGACTGTAAACACTAACAGCTTCTCTGATCTACACACGACTGTAAACACTAACAGCTTCTCTGATCTACACACGACTGTAAACACTAACAGCTTCTCTGATCTACGCACGACTGTAAACACTAACAGCTTCTCTGATCTACACACGACTGTAAACACTAACAGCTTCTCTGATCTACACACGACTGTAAACACTAACAGCTTCTCTGATCTACACACGACTGTAAACACTAACAGCTTCTCTGATCTACACACGACTGTAAACACTAACAGCTTCTCTGATCTACACACGACTGTAAACACTAACAGCTTCTCTGATCTACACACGACTGTAAACACTAACAGCTTCTCTGATCTACACACGACTGTAAACACTAACAGCTTCTCTGATCTACACACGACTGTAAACACTAACAGCTTCTCTGATCTACACACGACTGTAAACACTAACAGCTTCACTGATCTACACACGACTGTAAACACTAACAGCTTCTCTGATCTACACACGACTGTAAACACTAACAGCTTCTCTGATCTACGCACGACTGTAAACACTAACAGCTTCTCTGATCTACGCACGACTGTAAACACTAACAGCTTCTCTGATCTACACACGACTGTAAACACTAACAGCTTCTCTGATCTACGCACGACTGTAAACACTAACAGCTTCTCTGATCCACACACGACTGTAAACACTAACAGCTTCTCTGATCTACACACGACTGTAAACACTAACAGCTTCTCTGATCTACACACGACTGTAAACACTAACAGCTTCTCTGATCTACGCACGACTGTAAACACTAACAGCTTCTCTGATCTACGCACGACTGTAAACACTAACAGCTTCTCTGATCTACGCACGACTGTAAACACTAACAGCTTCTCTGATCTACACACGACTGTAAACACTAACAGCTTCTCTGATCTACACACGACTGTAAACACTAACAGCTTCTCTGATCTACACACGACTGTAAACACTAACAGCTTCTCTGATCTACGCACGACTGTAAACACTAACAGCTTCTCTGATCTACGCACGACTGTAAACACTAACAGCTTCACTGATCTACACACGACTGTAAACACTAACAGCTTCACTGATCTACGCACGACTGTAAACACTAACAGCTTCTCTGATCTACACACGACTGTAAACACTAACAGCTTCTCTGATCTACACACGACTGTAAACACTAACAGCTTCACTGATCCACACATGACTGTAAACACTAACAGCTTCTCTGATCTACACACGACTGTAAACACTAACAGCTTCTCTGATCTACACACGACTGTAAACACTAACAGCTTCACTGATCCACACACGACTGTAAACACTAACAGCTTCTCTGATCTACACACGACTGTAAACACTAACAGCTTCACTGATCTACACACGACTGTAAACACTAACAGCTTCACTGATCTACGCACGACTGTAAACACTAACAGCTTCTCTGATCTACACACGACTGTAAACACTAACAGCTTCTCTGATCTACACACGACTGTAAACACTAACAGCTTCACTGATCCACACACTACTGTAAACACTAACAGCTTCTCTGATCTACACACGACTGTAAACACTAACAGCTTCACTGATCTACACACGACTGTAAACACTAACAGCTTCACTGATCTACGCACGACTGTAAACACTAACAGCTTCTCTGATCTACACACGACTGTAAACACTAACAGCTTCTCTGATCCACACACGACTGTAAACACTAACAGCTTCTCTGATCTACACACGACTGTAAACACTAACAGCTTCACTGATCTACACACGACTGTAAACACTAACAGCTTCTCTGATCTACGCACGACTGTAAACACTAACAGCTTCTCTGATCTACGCACGACTGTAAACACTAACAGCTTCTCTGATCTACGCACGACTGTAAACACTAACAGCTTCACTGATCTACACACGACTGTAAACACTAACAGCTTCACTGATCTACACACGACTGTAAACACTAACAGCTTCACTGATCTACGCACGACTGTAAACACTAACAGCTTCTCTGATCTACGCACGACTGTAAACACTAACAGCTTCTCTGATCCACACACGACTGTAAACACTAACAGCTTCTCTGATCTACACACGACTGTAAACACTAACAGCTTCTCTGATCCACACACTACTGTAAACACTAACAGCTTCTCTGATCTACACACGACTGTAAACACTAACAGCTTCACTGATCTACACACGACTGTAAACACTAACAGCTTCACTGATCTACACACGACTGTAAACACTAACAGCTTCTCTGATCTACACACGACTGTAAACACTAACAGCTTCTCTGATCCACACACTACTGTAAACACTAACAGCTTCTCTGATCTACACACGACTGTAAACACTAACAGCTTCACTGATCTACACACGACTGTAAACACTAACAGCTTCACTGATCTACGCACGACTGTAAACACTAACAGCTTCTCTGATCTACGCACGACTGTAAACACTAACAGCTTCTCTGATCCACACACGACTGTAAACACTAACAGCTTCTCTGATCTACACACGACTGTAAACACTAACAGCTTCTCTGATCTACACACGACTGTAAACACTAACAGCTTCTCTGATCTACGCACGACTGTAAACACTAACAGCTTCTCTGATCTACGCACGACTGTAAACACTAACAGCTTCTCTGATCTACGCACGACTGTAAACACTAACAGCTTCTCTGATCTACACACGACTGTAAACACTAACAGCTTCTCTGATCTACACACGACTGTAAACACTAACAGCTTCTCTGATCTACACACGACTGTAAACACTAACAGCTTCTCTGATCTACGCACGACTGTAAACACTAACAGCTTCTCTGATCTACGCACGACTGTAAACACTAACAGCTTCACTGATCTACACACGACTGTAAACACTAACAGCTTCACTGATCTACGCACGACTGTAAACACTAACAGCTTCTCTGATCTACACACGACTGTAAACACTAACAGCTTCTCTGATCTACACACGACTGTAAACACTAACAGCTTCACTGATCCACACATGACTGTAAACACTAACAGCTTCTCTGATCTACACACGACTGTAAACACTAACAGCTTCTCTGATCTACACACGACTGTAAACACTAACAGCTTCACTGATCTACACACGACTGTAAACACTAACAGCTTCTCTGATCTACACACGACTGTAAACACTGACAGCTTCTCTGATCTACACTCGACTGTAAACACTAACAGCTTCTCTGATCTACACTCGACTGTAAACACTAACAGCTTCTCTGATCTACACACGACTGTAAACACTAACAGCTTCTCTGATCCACACACGACTGTAAACACTGACAGCTTCTCTGATCTACACTCGACTGTAAACACTAACAGCTTCTCTGATCTACACACGACTGTAAACACTAACAGCTTCTCTGATCTACACACGACTGTAAACACTAACAGCTTCACTGATCCACACATGACTGTAAACACTAACAGCTTCTCTGATCTACACACGACTGTAAACACTAACAGCTTCTCTGATCTACACACGACTGTAAACACTAACAGCTTCACTGATCTACACACGACTGTAAACACTAACAGCTTCTCTGATCTACACACGACTGTAAACACTAACAGCTTCACTGATCTACACACGACTGTAAACACTAACAGCTTCTCTGATCTACACTCGACTGTAAACACTAACAGCTTCTCTGATCTACACACGACTGTAAACACTAACAGCTTCTCTGATCTACACACGACTGTAAACACTAACAGCTTCACTGATCTACACACGACTGTAAACACTAACAGCTTCTCTGA
This sequence comes from Gila orcuttii, assembly GCA_026230005.1. Taxonomy (NCBI): domain Eukaryota; kingdom Metazoa; phylum Chordata; class Actinopteri; order Cypriniformes; family Leuciscidae; genus Gila; species Gila orcuttii. Next base: position 49,677,820 of record JAPDVR010000011.1, on the reverse strand, counting down.
TCTACACACGACTGTAAACACTAACAGCTTCACTGATCCACACACTACTGTAAACACTAACAGCTTCTCTGATCTACACACGACTGTAAACACTAACAGCTTCTCTGATCTACACTCGACTGTAAACACTAACAGCTTCTCTGATCTACACACGACTGTAAACACTAACAGCTTCACTGATCTACGCACGACTGTAAACACTAACAGCTTCACTGATCTACACTCGACTGTAAACACTAACAGCTTCACTGATCTACACTCGACTGTAAACACTAACAGCTTCTCTGATCTACACACGACTGTAAACACTAACAGCTTCTCTGATCTACACACGACTGTAAACACTAACAGCTTCTCTGATCTACACACGACTGTAAACACTAACAGCTTCTCTGATCTACACACGACTGTAAACACTAACAGCTTCTCTGATCTACACACGACTGTAAACACTAACAGCTTCTCTGATCTACACACGACTGTAAACACTAACAGCTTCTCTGATCTACACACGACTGTAAACACTAACAGCTTCTCTGATCTACACACGACTGTAAACACTAACAGCTTCTCTGATCTACACACGACTGTAAACACTAACAGCTTCTCTGATCTACACACGACTGTAAACACTAACAGCTTCTCTGATCTACACACGACTGTAAACACTAACAGCTTCTCTGATCTACACTCGACTGTAAACACTAACAGCTTCTCTGATCTACACACGACTGTAAACACTAACAGCTTCACTGATCTACACACGACTGTAAACACTAACAGCTTCTCTGATCTACACACGACTGTAAACACTAACAGCTTCTCTGATCTACACACGACTGTAAACACTAACAGCTTCTCTGATCTACACACGACTGTAAACACTAACAGCTTCTCTGATCTACACACGACTGTAAACACTAACAGCTTCTCTGATCTACACACGACTGTAAACACTAACAGCTTCTCTGATCTACACACGACTGTAAACACTAACAGCTTCACTGATCTACGCACGACTGTAAACACTAACAGCTTCTCTGATCTACACACGACTGTAAACACTAACAGCTTCTCTGATCTACACACGACTGTAAACACTAACAGCTTCTCTGATCCACACACGACTGTAAACACTGACAGCTTCTCTGATCTACACTCGACTGTAAACACTAACAGCTTCTCTGATCTACACACGACTGTAAACACTAACAGCTTCACTGATCTACACACGACTGTAAACACTAACAGCTTCACTGATCTACACACGACTGTAAACACTAACAGCTTCACTGATCTACACACGACTGTAAACACTAACAGCTTCTCTGATCCACACACGACTGTAAACACTGACAGCTTCTCTGATCTACACTCGACTGTAAACACTAACAGCTTCTCTGATCTACACACGACTGTAAACACTAACAGCTTCACTGATCTACACACGACTGTAAACACTAACAGCTTCTCTGATCTACACACGACTGTAAACACTAACAGCTTCACTGATCTACACTCGACTGTAAACACTAACAGCTTCTCTGATCTACACACGACTGTAAACACTAACAGCTTCTCTGATCTACACACGACTGTAAACACTAACAGCTTCACTGATCTACACACGACTGTAAACACTAACAGCTTCTCTGATCTACACACGACTGTAAACACTAACAGCTTCACTGATCTACACACGACTGTAAACACTAACAGCTTCTCTGATCTACACACGACTGTAAACACTAACAGCTTCACTGATCTACACACGACTGTAAACACTAACAGCTTCTCTGATCTACACACGACTGTAAACACTAACAGCTTCTCTGATCTACACACGACTGTAAACACTAACAGCTTCTCTGATCTACACACGACTGTAAACACTAACAGCTTCTCTGATCTACACACGACTGTAAACACTAACAGCTTCTCTGATCTACACACGACTGTAAACACTAACAGCTTCTCTGATCTACACTCGACTGTAAACACTAACAGCTTCTCTGATCTACACACGACTGTAAACACTAACAGCTTCTCTGATCTACACACGACTGTAAACACTAACAGCTTCTCTGATCTACGCACGACTGTAAACACTAACAGCTTCTCTGATCTACACACGACTGTAAACACTAACAGCTTCTCTGATCTACACACGACTGTAAACACTAACAGCTTCTCTGATCTACACACGACTGTAAACACTAACAGCTTCTCTGATCTACACACGACTGTAAACACTAACAGCTTCTCTGATCTACACACGACTTTAAACACTAACAGCTTCACTGATCTACACACGACTGTAAACACTAACAGCTTCACTGATCCACACACGACTGTAAACACTAACAGCTTCTCTGATCTACTGCATCATTCAAGGGTTCGTCATCACAGACGCTAGCAGGGTTTCTGCGGGTTTATAAAGTGAGATTTAAGACTTTTTAAAGACCTTTTCAAGAACAAGAAGGGAAAATGTGAGGAATAAATCAAAGAGAACGCAATGTGTCAGTAAATGTAAATGTCTAGGTTGTATTTGCAATAGTTTAAAAAAATTTAACTTCCAACAAATCTCTATTACTTTTAATAAATATTCCAAACAACCGCATAAAGCTTGAACAGCTCTGTTCCCAAACACTGGAATATGGAAGTGACGTTTACTGAAGCTTCGGATCACTGTGCAGATGTTTGAAGAATCTTAAATCAAGACACATTTACTTCTTATATACAGTTGATCAAAATAAAGTGAGTTTATGATTAAAACAAGAAGGAATATCAAAACTTAATTCAAAACCTATTGACGTATATTTGTTTAAAACCAGATAATTTTAACTTAATTTCTCAGAAAACAAGACTTTTTCATTCTGCTTCTCCAGTAACTGTGTCTTGATTTAAGAATGTTTAGATATAGGACAGAAACGCTGAGGAAGAGCTTGAGTGCAGATGTTTGGGATGTTTGGGAGGTACACCTGCAGAACACACCTGGTCCAGACTGTGTCCGTACACCTCATCAGTGCTGATGTAGATGAAGCGCTGGACTCGAGCCTGGAGCGCCGCCCGCACCAGAACACCGGTGCCGTCCACATTCACACGCATGAAGCGTGACGGCCGCAGGAATGAGCTCTCTGGGAGATAAAGGGCCATTAATGTGTTGAAAATCCCTTCATGAGGAATTCAATCCAAATTTATTTGTATAGCACTTTCACAATAAACATCATTTCATCATTTACAGAAAGTGCATGAGTCCATATTACAATTTTAGAGTGATCTGTTATCAGAGATAAATGTGTAAGTTATTACTTCTATGAGCTCATTGAATCTGCATTAAATTACTACATTGTTTAAATTAATACATTTTTTAGCTAACTGTGATTTTGTATATGTATATTTCTGAAATGCATAACTTAGACATTTACCTCTGATTTCAGATCAGTCTAAAATAGGGCTGTGAAACGATTAATCGTGATTAATCGCATCCAAAATAAAAGTTTGTGTTTACATAATATATGTGTGTGTACTGTGTATAATTATTTTGTATATATAAACACACACACATACATGCATATATTTAAGAAAAATGTGTTATTTATATATAAAATATGTATATTTATATATAATACAAATTATATATATATATATATATATATATATATATATATATATATATATATATATATATAAAGTACATATAAGCAAATATTTCTTAAGTATATATACATGCATGTGTGTGTGTTTATATATACAAAATAATTATACACAGTACACACACATATATTATGTAAACACAAACTTTTATTTTGGATGCGATTAATCGTTTCACAGGCCTATTCTAAAACTGTAATATGGACTCATGCATTTTCTGTAAAACTGCTTTGAAATTATGTGTATTGTGAAAGTGCTATACAAATAAATGTGAATTGAATTAAGTTATGTACTTCAGAAATGTACATATACAAAGTCACAGTTAGCGAAAATTTAAACAATGTAATACTTCAATTCAGAAACAATGAGCTCATTGAAGTAATAAATACTAGTTTGTTAACAAATGATAATGATATTTAGAAAAGTAGCATTAGTGCAAGCGTGAAACAGTTCCTCACCCACGTGAGTTTCAGCAGCACAGTGAAAGACAACATCGATGTTTTCCGATGAAAAGACGTGGTTTATGAAAAGCGGATCGCAAACATCTCCCTGAAAGAAGGACAGAACGCATCAGCGGACGTTCAGAAACAGTGCGTGGAGTTTTGAGCGGGTTTGAGTCTTTATACCGGGATGAAGGTGTAGATGCCGTTTCCCTCGACGGACCGCAGGTTCTTCAGACTCGAGCAGCGCTGAAGCTGAAACACAAGATCCAGCGTCGGCACGCACATCTCACACTCATTTCACTGCACTTTATATCGTCTCATCATTTCATGTGCTGCTCTTTCGTGTCGGTTAAAAATGACAGATTTTTTTTTTATTTTAATGAAATGAATGTACTATATTTTAGTTCGATAATGTTTTTTATTTAATATTTTGTATTTTTAGGGGATTTTATGGTACTAAATTATATTTTCGCTGTATTTATAATCCATTTATTCACTTTTGGAGCATACAGGTCCTTCTCAAAAAATTAGGATATTGTGATAAAGTTCATTATTTTCCATCATGTAATGATAAAAATTAAACTTTCATATATTTTAGATTCATCTAAAAAAATTAGCATATTTCATCCGACCAATAAAAGAAGTGTTTTTAATATAAAAAAAGTCAACCTTCAAATAATTATGTTCAGTTATGCACTCAATACTTGGTCGGGAATCCTTTTGCAGAAATGACTGCTTCAATGCGGCGTGGCATGGAGGCAATCAGCCTGTGGCACTGCTGAGGTGTTATGGAGGCCCAGGATGCTTCGATAGCGGCCTTAAGCTCATCCAGAGTGTTGGGTCTTGCGTCTCTCAACTTTCTCTTCACAATATCCCACAGATTCTCTATGGGGTTCAGGTCAGGAGAGTTGGCAGGCCAATTGAGCACAGTAATACCATGGTCAGTAAACCATTTACCAGTGGTTTTGGCACTGTGAGCAGGTGCCAGGTCGTGCTGAAAAATGAAATCTTCATCTCCATAAAGCTTTTCAGCAGATGGAAGCATGAAGTGCTCCAAAATCTCCTGATAGCTAGCTGCATTGACCCTGCCCTTGATAAAACACAGTGGACCAACACCAGCAGCTGACATGGCACCCCAGACCATCACTGACTGTGGGTACTTGACACTGGACTTCAGGCCTTTTGGCATTTCCTTCTCCCAGTCTTCCTCCAGACTCTGGCACCTTGATTTCCGAATGACATGCAAAACTGAGTAACAGTCCAGTGCTGCTTCTCTGTAGCCCAGGTCAGGCGCTTCTGCCGCTGTTTCGGGTTCAAAAGTGTCTTGACCTGGGGAATGCGGCACCTGTAGCCCATTTCCTGCACACGCCTGTGCACGGTGGCTCTGGATGTTTCTACTCCAGACTCAGTCCACTGCTTCCGCAGGTCCCCAAGGTCTGGAATCGGTCCTTCTCCACAATCTTCCTCAGGGTCCGGTCACCTCTTCTCGTTGTGCAGCGTTTTTTGCCACACTTTTTCCTTCCCACAGACTTCCCACTGAGGTGCCTTGATTCAGCACTCTGGGAACAGCCTATTTGTTCAGAAATTTCTTTCTGTGTCTTACCCTCTTGCTTGAGGGTGTCAATGATGGCCTTCTGGACAGCAGTCAGGTCGGCAGTCTTACCCATGATTGCGGTTTTGAGTAATGAAACAGGCTGGGAGTTTTTAAAAGCCTCAGAAATATTTTGCAGGTGTTTAGAGTTAATTAGTTGATTCAGATGATTAGGTTAATAGCTCGTTTAGAGAACCTTTTCATGATATGCTAATTTTTTTAGATAGGAATTTTGGGTTTTCATGAGCTGTATGCCAAAATCATCCGTATTAAAACAATAAAAGACCTGAAATATTTCAGTTGGTGTGCAATGAATCTAAAATATATGAAAGTTTAATTTTTATCATTACATTATGGAAAATAATTAACTTTATCACGATATGCTAATTTTTTGAGAAGGACCTGTAGACCTGAAAATTAAATTTCCAAATTAAACTGTGGTAAATCTTGAATTCTTTAGAGCGACAGAATGAAGTTTGATCTCTTTTCAAAAAAGTTACAGAATTTTACGTTTATTAATATGAAAAATTTGCAAAAATAATATTTAACATTTTTACATGAAATATATATTTTCAAAAACATGTTTTACTCTAAAACTGTAGGAAAATCAAAGACATTATTCTAAACAAGTTGTTTTCCAAATTTGAGCCTGGGTATCTAAAAAAATGAGCTTTCAGTAAGTTGTTGTAGTACCAAACGCTTCCACTAGAGGAACTTCGTCTCCCATTTATTTCCAATGCGTAATTTCTGACCGCGAGGAGCACAAGTGTGACTTTTTTTTAGGACCATTTAAACTGTTTGAATCATGTCTGTGATTTTATTGTGTTCACACAGCAAGTGCCAAAACCTTTACCAAGTTTCGTACCATTCAGATGAAGAAAATAATAATAAAAAAACAAAAATGTAAAATTTTTCAGGCAAAAATGACCGAAGAGGCAGAACTCACATTATCAATGTTTATGATGCGCCAGTGTGGGAATCTCTCGGCCAGAGCAGAGATCAGATGAGATCCACTGAAACACAAGCAGAACGTCATTATTAGATCAACTTACGCTTGCGATGGTTTCTGAGAAAACAAACACGCCCCTATACAAAAGATCCCACCCCTCTTTATAGCTCCGCCCCCACATTCACGAGCACCCTAGGCAGCACAGACACCTCCCCCTCGTGAGTGGACACGCCCCTCACTGCTGATTGGCTACAAGTGTGTTTTTATTTTTTGTAGAATTTTCTTACTGCACATTCTCTGTGTGTTTCAGTCAGCTGGTGTTTTGGTGATTTTTAAGGTATATTTTTACACGTTTTACACGGATATTACGTATAATCTGTTAGTGATTATAGAGGTGAGTATGTGTATTTTATAAAATTATTCCAGTTGCTTTTTATCACTTAATTAGAAGCAACACAATGAAACTGTCTTCAGGTACTGAACATATTGAGATGCTTGTTTTAAACTATAACATACTGACAATAAAATGTGTAATTAAAGTTCTATAAAAGTCAAGATTATGACATAATTTTGATTTAGAATGACAAAAAATTTAAATTGACAAAAAATAGAAATGATGACATACTAAATTAATAGTATGACATACTAAATCGAAATGATGACAAAAAGAAATCATGATATACTAAATCAAAATAATGACATATTAAGTAAAGTTATGACGTACTAAATTGAAATGATGACAAAAAGTAGAAAGTATGACATATTAAATCAAAATGATCCCATAAATCAGATTATGAAATTAGCAAAATGAATTGAATGAGCAAAACTTCAGAGTTTGAAAATTCAACTTCTTACATATCCATTAACGTACTTTTTCATTTATATTACAATAAAAAAGTAGCTTGAATCTCTAGAATATGAAAATAACCTTCTGATCACAAAAAAGTGTTTCTGTCTAATTTTCCAGAGCAAATGTAAAGTGACTTTTTGATTCTTTATATTCAGTAAATGACTCCTGATTCGATGTTCTCTTGTCTAATGCAGTGACACTATATATTAATAACGGTCAATAATAACGGACTCACATGAATCCCGCGCCTCCGGTCACCAGCACAGTGCGACACTCACTGCCGCTCATCTTCACACGTCAGTTTAACCTATAGATTAAGTTAAAGTGAATCATGACAGTGAACATAAAGCGCTTAATCTACTCTGAAACACTGCGGTCTCTTCTTCAGAGACGCGAGTGACGGCGCTTTAAATAACAGTCGCGTTATTCACTGCCTTGACTACTCCACATTTCTTCAATAAATAATTACATGATTTCAGGTAGCTTCGTAAACACAGCGCTCACGACAGTTTAGCAGCGGTTTCCGGCAGCGCTGACACGTATGAGCCAAACTCTGTCCCCGCCCCTGCTGCGCTCTCATTGGCTGCTTCACTGCGCTGGACTGAAAAGGCGTATTCGGATTAGTTAACGCAGACGTCAATCATCCGGTGGGAGGAAAATAACTGTATTACCTCATTGATTGCAGTGAATGAAGAGAATAAGAGCTTCTGTTGAAATGAAATAATGTTTGTGTTCTTTATCATTCTCATTGTTCTTTTGTTCAGTTCATGTCCTGTAGCAGGAAAAACGGTTTCTGGGGTTTTCAGGAGTGACGCGGCGAGAGAAAATTATGGGCAATACATCACAAGATTTCTGTATCATGGTGGGTTTGTGATATTAATAAAATAAATCATGCATTTGCATTTTTCTTCCATGTATTTGCATGCATTTTTTTTTTTGTCTCGGCTTTATTTTCACATGCACGCATGTAAAAGGCGTAATGAGAAGTTGTGAGAATGCAGGAATCTTGCTGTGGATGATCGTATGATCGTGTCCGACAGGTGAGAATGCTCTGATGTCGTGTCGTGTGTATGATGTTCAGATGGCCGTGCAGAAGGAGGCCAGACTGCTGCTGTTTCAGGACACAGAGGGCTTTGACAACCTCAGCTGTCTGGAGAGAGTCACATCAGCTCAGATCTCCAGTAAGAGTCATTCATTCGCATCTGAATCGGTTTCAACAGGGAATTATATGTTTTACATTTCTACAGTGAATCTGTGTACTTTGACCTCTAATTTCACATCACAGACCCTCGATGTTTATATGACGCTCAATCTAGGGCTCAGGGCCGGCCCTGGCCAATTTGCTGCCCTAGGCAAGATTTTACCTGGTGCCCCATGCATCACAGCCCATTTCACCCTGTCATTGTGTTCATGATTATTTATCCTATATATGTATATATATATATATACACACACACATTACAGCCTAAACACAAATAGCAAGAGCATTACATCTAGCATTCAAGTCAAGTCCCATTTATTTTTATAGCGCTTTTTACAATATAGATTATTTCAAGGCAGATTTACAGCTTTACAGTTTTGTTGCGTTTATAATTTTGTTCAGTATATATAGCCGCTCTGGATAAAACAGTGATGTCATCGTCTAAATGTCATTCATGCACAAACTATTCATTGAGCGCTAGCAAAAGTGTTTGTTTTGCAGTTGATGGCAGCAATCTTCCACTAAACTATGGCACGTTTCATGTTTTCACCATGAATGAAACTGCGAAATGTCTTCTTTAATGTTAATTTTACATAAAACGTTGCTACTTTTAAATAAACCTGTAGCCTATATAAATATCATTAATAATTTTGGCAAATAAATTAAAAAAATGCCATATATCCCCTTCAAAACTGCACAACTGTAGAGTAAAACAGTAATTAATAAAAGTGATAGTGAATGCGTCTAAAAAAAACTGACGTGATTGTTACAAATCACACTGTCTGGGGCCTCTGGAGAACTCAGAACAACTGTTAGCATAAAGTTTAAGGTAAAAATAACTGCCATTAAATTATATATCTTACTACTATGCAATTAGATAAACTGTTCATTCATTACATTACCTCTGTCTTTATCCCCTTTTATCCTCTTCTCTTCCGTTTGGCACTGTATCTATTGCAGACTATAATGCTAATCTAAAATATGTCATGTAAATTTGGCCGACCGTCACGGTGAACGTGATTTCACCAAGTACCACATGTTCCTGGATCAACTTTCCAATTAACCAATCAGATTTGAGGGACTAGTTTACAGTTTATGTCAAGTTTAGGCTTAGAACCAAGGTGAATTACTTAAACATCAGTGTCATTCACCTATCATTACCCTCTGATTTTAGAGAAAAGTTATGGGTAGGGTTAGGTTTAAGGGTAGGGATTGGGTAAGGACTACATTTTGGGACAGGAATGTTGATCCAGGACCATGTCTTACTTGGCAAAATCACGGTGACCCATCCGTCACAATCAGGTAACTTTCACCATGTCTAGACCTGGCGCGAGCTGCCAGGCCCGTTTCTATGAGGTGCTTGAGTGTGTTAAGTGCCCTCAAACGAAAGCAATGCTGTCTACATTGGATGCAGCGAGGGGCGACGCTACACAAAAAATTACCAACAGTAAACTGATCGCGCGCGCTCTGTTTCTGACGCACTTCAAGCACTCGCTGGGCGGGGGAAGATTGATGCGCCGGACCGGAGTCGGGGGACTTAGTTAAGTTTTTGTGGAGTTTTTTTGCTTTATTTTGTAGTATTTTGAATTAATGTTTTTAAAATAGAATTAGTAAAAAAAAAATTCACTCGTTCACTCATTTTGGCGCCCCTATTGAGTGGCGCCCCTAGCATTTGCCTATTCCGCCTATGCCACGGGCCGGCCCTGCTAGGGCTGTAGCGGTATATCGCGGTATATCATACATTTGCCTATCTACGGTATAGAGTAGCCCATATAAATTATAATCTAAATATATAAATAAGAAGGATCATACAAAATGCATATTTTTCATTTAGTGCTGTCCTGAATAAGATATTTTACATAAAATATGTTTACATATAGTCCACAAGACTAAAAATAGCTGAATTTATAAAAAGGTTTGAAAGTTGAAAGTTTACACACCCTTGATTCTGAATAATGTGTGTCCACGACTGTTTTTATGTTTTGTGATGGTTGTTCTCGAGTCCGTTGTTTGTCCTGAGCACTTAAACTGCCCAATGTTCTTCAGAAAAATCCTTGTTTTCCAGCAGCTTTTGCATATTTGAACCCTTTCCAGCTAAAATTTGCACATCTTCATCCTGTTTCAAAAGTTTTCACCCCCACTTTTTTTTAATAGTTGCGTTAAATAATTAACATTTTGCAGATTCTGCAAGGGTTATGTAAACTTTTGACCACAACTGTATATACTGTAGGTTTTTATACTGCTATAACCTATACTATACATTTTACTATAGGTACAAACCTATATACTGTAGGTTTATATACTAGTATAATCTATAATAGTAAAACCTATACTATAGGTACAAACCTATATACTGTAGGTTTATATTCTAGTATACAGTAACCTATACTATACACTATATACTATAGGTTCCATACAACCTATATACTGTAGGTTTGTATACTAGCATTACCTATACACGATACTATGGGTACAAACCTATATACTGAAGGTTTATATACTAGTATTACCTATACTATACACAATACTATAGGTACAAAGATATACTGTAGGTTTGTATACTAGTATAACATATAGTATGCTACAGGTACAAAACGTATATACTGTAGATTTCTGACTCAAACTCACCACCTTTAAAGATGTGGATTGACTACAGACGCAAATAGATAAAGTGCAATAAAAAAACACATAAATGTGTATTTTGGATGTTTTCTTTCCACTAGTAAATGTAAAGTACAGATCAAAACTGAGCAGTGCATGAAAAAAAAAAGTGTTATTATTATTATATTATTAAAAAAAATGATTATTATTAGAGCAAGTTGATTTTTGTCATTAACTGTTCATATAACGTTTCACATTCTCAGTTAATCTGAGCAAAGAGGAGCAGAACCAGACGATCCCGCACCAGTCCACACCTCAGGCGTGGCACGTGATGTACGCGGACCGCTACACCTGTCAGGAGACGCAGACGGACGGCACGCGAGAACACGTCCGCTTCCAGATCACCATGCTCAACCCCGACGCCGCGGGAAACCCACTGGATCACTTCAGCGGCGAGGAGGCCGGTGAGACTGCCGGAACCGTGCACATCAGCGCTGCAATTAATCGCTATGAAACCGCACCCGAATTGGCAAAGGCTGTGATTATTTAATGTGCAGCTTGTCAGTGAAGCACGGCTGATCGGGAGTGAATGCTCCATCTGAACACCGGAGTCACACACACACACACACACCATATCCCTCGCCACTGAAGTACGATAACACACATCATTAAATTGCGATTAATCGTGCAGCTCTCGCTCAAATGGTGTTTTTCCAAGGATGCTGAGTTTGCTCAAATGCAGCACGGGTCGTTTCTAAAGTCACGCATGTCGTTGCAGGGCTACACAGTTTCTACTCGCTGCTGATGGTGGCGTATTTCGTGGCGTCGTGCATCTACGCTCCGCCGCTGTGGCAGGCGCTGAGGAAGGGCGGCCCGATGCTGACGGTGCTGAAGGTTCTGACTGCGGCGCTGATGCTACAGGGAACATCAGTTCTGCTCAACTACATCCACATGAGCCGGTCAGATCTGCTTACTGGAGCACTGTAGCCTCATCACGAGGAGGCTCTGTGCTGATGTGTGTGTGTGTGTGTGTTCTGACCCCTCAGATACGCTGGAGACGGTGTGGGGACGCCGCTGACCGGGAGCCTCGCTGAACGTGAGTCTGTAACCGCATCAGTCATTCACACTGCACTCGTTCTGATTAATTATCATCTAATAAATGCATTAGTGTCAACAGGATCCTGAAAGATTCAATGAGATTTCATCGGTTTGATTCCCTGGGAATGCATGAACTGATAATAAGTAACTCGAATGCAATGCAAGCCGTGTTGGATAAAAGTGTCTTGCAAATGCTTGAATGTAATGGTGTGTGTGTGTGTGATTGTGTGTGTGTGCATGTGCGTGCGTGTGTGTGCGTGCGTGTGTGTGTGTGTGTGTGTGTGTCAGTGTGTGACATGATCGCGCAGGTGCAGATGCTCTACATGTTGTTGAGTCTGTGTGTGGGCTGGTCTCTGAGTCGCAGAAGGAAGTCTCATTGTAAACCTCTAGAGTGGGACTCGTCACCCGCCTCCACTGCACTCGCACTGGCCGTTGTCATCGCTCAGGTCAGCCGCGCGCACAAACACACGCTCACACACACTCTCACACACACTCTCACACACACTCTCACACACACACACACACACACACTCACACACACACACACACACTCACTTACTTACTCACACACACACACACACACACACACACTCTCACACACACTCTCTCTCACACACACACACACACACACTCTCTCACACACACTCACACACACACACTCTCACACACACACACACACACTCACATACACCCTCTCACACACACTCACACATACACTCACTGGGCTTCATTCACTAATAATTTGTGTGTGTGTGTGTGTGTGTGTGTGTGTGTGTGTGTGTGTGTGTCTGCAGGGGGCGCTGCTGATCTGGGAGCAGTTTGAGGAGGCTGAGCACCACAGCTTCCACTCCTCCAGCGGTGTGTGTGTGTGGCTCCTGATGGCTCTGCGTGTGTGTCTCGCTGTGTTTCTGGCATCAGTCCTGTATCAGATCGTGTCAGCGGAGCGGAGCGCGCTCAAACGAGACTTCTACCTCAGCTTCGCCAAGGCAAACACCGGCTCCTTTCTGGCCGATTCACAGAAAAAGTTTAAAACATTTTATTTTCCAGGATTCTTTGAACAGAAAGTTCAAAAGAACAGCATTAATTTCAAATAGAATCTTTTGTAACTTTGTAAATGTCTTTACTGTCACTTTTGATCACTTAGATGTGTCCTTGATGAATAAAAAAATATATATATTTTTAAATCTTACTGACCTCAAACTTTTGAACAGTAATGTGTGTGGATTCCACAGAAATCTGAAGCAGCACGACTGATAATAATCGTCAATGTTTCTTGAGCATCAAATCATCATATTATACTGATTTCTGAAGGATCATGTGACACTGAAGACTGGAGTAATGATGCTGAAAATTCAGCTTTGATCACAGGAATAAATTACACTTTACTATATATTCACATAGTAAAATAAAATAATAAAAAATAAATAATCACTGTAGTGAATCTGCGGTCTGTGTTTCAGGGCTGTTTTCTGTGGTTCCTCTGTCATCCAGTCCTGGTTCTGTTCTCTGTGTTACTCAATGAACATCAGAAAGAAAAGGTAAAGAGAAACACGCCTCCAGTGAAGCAGCAGAAACACGTCTCATCTCATCTCTGTCTCGTCTCTCAAGTCTCGTCTCTAATGTCTCGCCTCGTCTCTGTCTCGTCTCTAACAGTTTGTCTCTCTCGTCTCGCCTCTGTCTCGTCTGTCTTGTCTCTTAAGTCTCGCCTCTGTCTCGTCTCTGTCTTGTCTCTTAAGTCTTGTCTCTAACGCCTCGTCTCTGTCTCGTCTCTAACATCTTTGTCTCTCTCGTCTCGCCTCTGTCTCGTCTCGTCTGTCTTGTCTCTTAAGTCTCGTCTCTGTCTTGTCTCTAACAGTTTGTCTCTTAAGTCTCGCCTCTGTCTCGTCTCTGTCTTGTCTCTTAAGTCTCGTCTCTGTCTCGTCTCTAACATCTTGTCTCTCTCGTCTCTGTCTCTTAAGTCTCGTCTCTAACAGTTTGTCTCTCAAGTCTCGCCTCTGTCTCGTCTCGTCTCTGTCTTGTCTCTTAAGTCTCGTCTCTAACGCCTCGTCTCTGTCTTGTCTCTAACAGTTTGTCTCTCAAGTCTCACCTCTGTCTCGTCTCGTCTCTGTCTTGTCTCTTAAGTCTTGTCTCTAACGCCTCATCTCTGTCTCGTCTCTAACGGTTTGTCTCTCAAGTCTCGCCTCTGTCTCGTCTCGTCTCTGTCTTGTCTCTTAAGTCTCGTCTCTAACACCTCGTCTCTGTCTCGTCTCTAACATCTTGTCTCTCTCGTCTCACCTCTGTCTCGTCTCACCTCTGTCTCGTCTCGTCTCTGTCTTGTCTCTTAAGTCTCGTCTCTAACGCCTTGTCTCTGTCTCGTCTCTAACAGTTTGTCTCTCTCGTCTCGCCTCTGTCTCGTCTCGTCTCTGTCTTGTCTCTTAAGTCTCTAACACCTCGTCTCTAACATCTTGTCTCGCCTCTGTCTCGTCTCTTAAGTCTTATCTCTAACGCCTCATCTCTGTCTCATCTCTAACGGTTTGTCTCTCAAGTCTCGCCTCTGTCTCGTCTCGTCTCTGTCTTGTCTCTTAAGTCTCGTCTCTAACACCTCGTCTCTGTCTCGTCTCTAACATCTTGTCTCTCTCGTCTCGCCTCTGTCTTGTCTCGCCTCTGTCTCGTCTCGTCTCTGTCTTGTCTCTTAAGTCTCGTCTCTAACGCCTTGTCTCTGTCTCGTCTCTAACAGTTTGTCTCTCTCGTCTCGCAAGTCTCGTCTCTAACGCCTCGTCTCTGTCTCGTCTCTAACATCTTGTCTCGCCTCTGTCTCGTCTCGTCTCTGTCTTGTCTCTAACGCCTCGTCTCTGTCTCGTCTCTAACATCTTGTCTCGCCTCTGTCTCGTCATCTTGTCTCTCTCGTTTCGCCTCTGTCTCGTCTCTGTCTCGTCTCTTAAGTCTTATCTCTAACGCCTCATCTCTGTCTCATCTCTAACGGTTTGTCTCTCAAGTCTCGCCTCTGTCTCGTCTCGTCTCTGTCTTGTCTCTTAAGTCTCGTCTCTAACACCTCGTCTCTGTCTCGTCTCTAACATCTTGTCTCTCTCGTCTCGCCTCTGTCTTGTCTCGCCTCTGTCTCGTCTCGTCTCTGTCTTGTCTCTTAAGTCTCGTCTCTAACGCCTTGTCTCTGTCTCGTCTCTAACAGTTTGTCTCTCTCGTCTCGCAAGTCTCGTCTCTAACGCCTCGTCTCTGTCTCGTCTCTAACATCTTGTCTCTCTCGTCTCGCCTCTGTCTCGTCTCGTCTCTGTCTTGTCTCTGTCTCGTCTTTAATGGTTTGTCTCTAACGCCTCGTCTCTGTCTCGTCTCTAACATCTTGTCTCTCTCGTCTCGCCTCTGTCTCGTCTCGTCTCTGTCTTGTCTCTTAAGTCTTGTCTCTAACGCCTCGTCTCTGTCTCGTCTCTAACATCTTGTCTCTCTCGTCTCGTCATCTTGTCTCTCTCGTTTCGCCTCTGTCTCGTCTCTGTCTTGTCTCTAACGCCTCGTCTCTGTCTTGTCTCTCACGTCTCACCTCTGTCTCGTCTCGTCTCTGTCTTGTCTCTAACGTCACGTCTCTCACACCTCGTCTCTGTCTCGTCTCTAACGTCACGTCTCTCACGTCTTGCCTCTGTCTCATCTCTCAAGTCTCGTCTCTAATATCTTGTCTCTGTCTCTTCTCTAACGATTTGTCTCTAACGCCTCGTCTCTGTCTCGTCTCTAACATCTTGTCTCTCAAGTCTCGCCTCTGTCTCGTCTCTGTCTTGTCTCTTAAGTCTCGTCTCTAACATCTTGTCTCTCTCGTCTCGCCTCTGTCTCGCCTCTGTCTCGTCTCGTCTCTGTCTTGTCTCTTAAGTCTCGTCTCTAACGCCTTGTCTCTGTCTCGTCTCTAACAGTTTGTCACTCTCGTCTCGCCTCTGTCTCGTCTCGTCTCTGTCTTGTCTCTTAAGTCTCGTCTCTAACGCCTCGTCTCTGTCTCGTCTCTAACGTCTTGTCTCGCCTCTGTCTCGTCTTTGTCTTGTCTCTTAAGTCTTGTCTCTAACGCCTCGTCTCTGTCTCGTCTCTAACATCTTGTCTCTCTCGTCTCGCCTCTGTCTCGTCTTGTCTCTGTCTTGTCTCTGTCTCATCTCTAACGGTTTGTCTCTAACGCCTCGTCTCTGTCTCGTCTCTAACATCTTGTCTCTCTCGTCTCGCCTTTGTCTCGTCTCGTCTCTGTATTGTCTCTAACATCTTGTCTCTCTCGTTTCGCCTCTGTCTTGTCTCTAACGCCTCGTCTCTGTCTCGTCTCTGTCTTGTCTTTAACGTCACGTCTCTCACACCTCGTCTCTGTCTCGTCTCTAACGTCACGTCTCTCATGTCTTGCCTCTGTCTCATCTCTCAAGTCTCGTCTCTAATATCTTGTCTCTGTCTCTTCTCTAACGATTTGTCTCTAACGCCTCGTCTCTGTCTCGTCTCGATTGTCTCGTCTCTGTCTTGTCTCTTAAGTCTCGTCTCTAATGCCTTGTCTCTGTCTCGTCTCTAACATCTTGTCTCTCTCGTCTCGCCTCTGTCTCGTCTCTGTCTTGTCTCTAACGCCTCGCCTCTGTCTCGTCTCTGTCTTGTCTCTCACGTCTCGCCTCTGTCTCGTCTCGTCTCTGTCTTGTCTCTAACGTCACGTCTCTCACACCTCGTCTCTGTCTCGTCTATAACGTCATGTCTCGCCTCTTTCTCATCTCTCAAGTCTCGTCTCTAACGTCTTGTCTCTGTCTCGTCTCTAACGATTTGTCTCTCACACCTTGTCTCTGTCTCGTCTCTAACATCACGTCTCTCACGCCTCATCTCTGTCTTGTCTCTAACGTCACGTCTCTCACACCTCGTCTCTGTCTCGTCTCTCACGTCTTGCCTCTTTCTCATCTCTCAAGTCTCGTCTCTAACGTCTTGTCTCTGTCTCGTCTCTAACGATTTGTCTCTCACACCTCGTCTCTGTCTCGTCTCTAACGTCTCGCCTCATCTCTGTCTCGTCTCTCAAGTCTCGTCTCTGTCTCGTCTTTTACGTCTCACCTCGTCTCTGTCTTGTCTCTCATGTCTTGTCTCTCAAGTCTTGTCTCTGTCTCGTCTCTAACGTCTCGTCTCTAACGTCTCGTCTATAATGTCTCGTCTCTCACGTCTCGTCTCTGTCTCGTCTCTAACGTCTCGTCTCTCACGTCTCGCCTCGTCTCTGTCTCGTCTCTGTCTTGTCTCTCACGTCTGGTCTCTCAAGTCTCGTTTCTCTTGTCTCTCACGTCTCCTCTCTCAAGTCTCGTCTCTCAAGTCTCGTCTCTGTCTTGTCTCTCAAGTCTCGCCTCTCAAGTCTTGTCTCTGTCTTGTCTCTGTCTTGTCTCTGTCTCGTCTCTGTCTCGTCTCGGTCTCGTCTCGTCTCTCAAGTCTCTTCTCTCACGTCTCATCGCTGTCTCGTCACGTCTCTCTCGTCTCATCTCCCTCACGTCTCGTCAGGTCTCGTCTGTCAAGTCTCGTCTCTGTCATGTCTCTCAAGTCTCGCCTCTCAAGTCTTGTCTCTGTCTCGTCTCTGTCTTGTCTCTGTCTCTGTCTGTCTCGTCTCTCAAGTCTCTTCTCTCTCACGTCTCGTCTCTGTCTCGCCTCTCAAGTCTTGTCTCGTCTCTGTCTCGTCTCTGTCTCGTCTCTGTCTTGTCTCTGTCTCTGTCTGTCTCGTCTCTCGAATCTCTTCTCTATCACGTCTCGTCTCTGTCTTGCCTCTCAAGTCTTGTTTCTGTCTCGTCTCTGTCTTGTCTCTGTCTCTGTCTCGTCTCGTCTCTTCTCTCTCAAGTCTCTTCTCTCTCACGTCTCATCTCTGTCTCGCCTCTCAAGTCTTGTTTCTGTCTCGTCTCTGTCTTGTCTCTGTCTCGTCTCTTCTCTCTCGAATCTCTTCTCTATCACGTCTCGTCTCTGTCTCGCCTTTCAAGTCTTGTTTCTGTCTCGTCTCTGTCTTGTCTCTATCTCTGTCTTGTCTCTGTCTCGTCTCGTCTCTTCTCTCTCAAGTCTCTTCTCTCTCACGTCTCATCTCTGTCTCGCCTCTCAAGTCTCATCTCTATCTCGTCACGTCTCGTCTCATCGCGTCTCATGTCCGCAGGTGGTCACGATCGGCGTGATCCTGTGCCAGTCGATCTCAGTGGTGGTCCTGTACCGGCTCTTCTTGTCCCGGAGTCTGTACTGGGAAGTGTCGTCGCTGTCGTCGGTCTCGCTCCCGCTCACCGTGAGCCGCCGCGGCCGGTTCTGATCCGCCACACGAGAAGCTTCGGGCCGGGGCCGATCATCACGAGATCAGGAGATCCGATCACGAGACGCTGAGTTACATCATCCAGGCCTGATTCATCACAGATCATATTTCATGTGTTCTGACACCTGATGAATGAGACGGACAGTTAAAGCTCAGTGTTCAGCAATAAGAAAATGAAAGATGTCTATTATTTCACAGACGTGACGCGGCATCGTGTTTTTCAGTCTGAATGCTTGATTTCTCACATGATTTCAGTTCTGTTGTTGTTCCCAATAAGTGCCTAAAGTGACAATCATCTGAAGCGGGAAACACAAGTCATGACGTTCTTCCTCAGTGTTTCTGTCTTGTTTTCCTGCACAAACATCTAAACACTCTTAAATCAAGACACATTTACTGGAGAAGCAGAATGACTGAAGATATTAAGTCTTGATTCTTAAAAAAAAATCATCAAAATGAGTTTGAGCCTATAAAACAAGAACAAATATCTGCCAATGGAGTCAGAAAAATAAACTGAATTCACAGGAAAAACACATTTATTTTTCAGACTCGACTGAATATTAAATCAATAGATATTTATTGATCCTCTTTACTGGATCCTGTGCATTTCAGTGTCAAAGGAGAAGATGTGAAAATAAATCGTGTTACTGGAGCATGTGTTGTTCAGTGAAGGGCTGTATCAAACATTGTGTTAATAAACATCATGCACAGTCTATGTGTCACTGTCATAATTACAGTAATGCGCATATGATGATGAAGAGATGATGATGACAAATCAAAAATTATGATTCATAAATACAGATTTGTACGTACTGTAATATGGGTAATATTTCACAATACTGTTTCATTTATTAGCGTGTATTAATCTTCATGTTAGTTTCAACATTTACTAAAACATTAAAATCAAAAGTTGTATCTTTTAATATTATTGAATGGAGCTGAACTAATAATGAACAGTTGTATTTTTATTAACTAACTAACAAAGATTAATAACTACTGTAATAAATGTATTGAGCATTGATGTAATTCCATCATAGCTGAGATTATTACTGCATCAGTCAGACTGTGTTTCATCATCACTGGGTTTTGCAATCAGTCAAATATGAGTGATGGGAGGATTCAGTGTTCAGTGTTCTCGACTGGAGGGAGCGACGGGGAGGGGCTCTTACTTACACACACACACACACACATCACGGTATAAAGCACCACACACACACACACACTCATCTGACGAAACATGAGTGAGAATCTGAGCCGCAGAAACGCTGTCAGCCGAGATCAGGGTGAGTGAAACTGATTTTTACTTTGTGATTTCAGTGTTGAGTAACTGTTAAACGTAATTAACTAACGTGATGTGAGATAACGAGTGTTTACAGGTTTAGTATTTCTGTTAGTACAGTATCTTAAAAAATCTGCCATACTGGAACTAATATCACTGACAGAGTGTTAGTGTTCAGGGTTTGTTTGTCCACGTCTTTATAAAAGCAGCAGTGCAAACATCTCAACTAAACATAAACTTTATTCAGAACACTTTACACTTACCCCAGAGTGCCTTGTTCCTCTGTGTCTGTGAATTATGGGAGATTGTTTCTGCCGCAGAATAAAACAATAAAGTCATTGTTAATTCTCCAAATTTTTTCTAGTAATTCCAAGTTTATTATATATCATTTTTAGTAATTCCAAGATCCTTTCTAGTAATTCCGAGTTTATTTCTAGTAATTCTGAGTTTATTTCTAGTAATTCTGAGTTTATTTCTAGTAATTCCGAGTTTATTTCTAGTAATTCTGAGTTTATTTCTAGTAATTCTGAGTTTATTTCTAGTAATTCTGAGTTTATTTCTAGTAATTCCGTTATTTTTAGTAATTCCAAGATCCTTTTTAGTAATTCTGAGTTTATTTCTAGTAATTCCAAGATGTTTTTTAGTAATCCTGGGTTTATTTCTAGTAATTCTGAGTTTATTTCTAGCAATTCCAAGATCCTTTCTAGTAATTCTGAGTTTATTTCTAGTAATTCCGAGTTTATTTCAAGCAATTCTGAGTTTATTTCTAGCAATTCCGAGTTCTGAGTATATTTCTGACAATGCCAAGCTTATATCTTTAGATATAAATGCAGAACTGCGAGAAGAAAATGTTGCAATTACCTCTTTTATTTTTTTATTCCAAGGCAGAAACAAGCTTCCATAGTAATTATATAGTTAAGAACTGAGTAATATTAACTGAATATAACAAGTACTTACTATAGGGTTTGGCTTGTAATTATGCATAATTTACTGTTTTCACTACAGTAAGAACATGTAGTGTGTCACAAGAACACTGTAGAATGAAGTGTTATCATAAGATGTTTGTGAGATGTTATCAGACGGGTCTTCATTCATCAGGAGACACACCCGATCTGTGATGAAATATCTCATTTATCAGCGGAGAATAAACTGGCTGAACTAGTTATGAACTAACGAACTAACCGTGTGTGTGTCTGTGTCTGTGTGTGTGTGTGTGTCTGTGTGTGTGTGTCTGTGTGTGTGTGTCTGTGTGTGTGTGTGTGTGTGTGTGTGTGTGTGTGTCTGTGTCTGTGTGTGTGTCTGTGTGTGTGTCTGTGTGTGTGTGTCTGTGTGTGTGTGTGTGTGTGTGTGTGTGTGTCTGTGTGTGTGTGTGTGTGTGTGTGTGTGTGTCTGTGTCTGTGTGTGTGTCTGTGTCTGTGTGTGTGTCTGTGTCTGTGTGTGTGTCTGTGTGTGTGTGTCTGTGTGTGTGTGTGTGTGTGTCTGTGTGTGTGTGTGTGTGTGTGTGTGTGTGTGTGTGTGTGTGTGTGTGTGTCTGTGTGTGTCTGTATGTGTGTGTCTGTGTGTGTGTGTGTGTCTGTGTGTGTCTGTGTGTGTGTGTGTGTGTGTGTGTGTGTCTGTGTGTGTGTGTGTGTCTGTGTCTGTGTGTGTGTGTGTGTCTGTGTGTGTGTCTGTGTGTGTGTGTCTGTGTGTGTGTGTGTGTGTGTGTCTAGCAGCTGTAATGATGAAAGTGGATTTCCAGTGTGTGAAGAACAACACTGATCATCACACTAATGAAATCACACTGGAGCGTCTGATCATCCGCAGAGGAAAAGCCTTCAGTCTGACGGTCAACGCTGAGAATCTCTATCCGAACGACATCCAGATCACTGTGGAGACAGGTGAACGAACACACACACACACACACACACACACACACACACACACACACACACACAGACACACACACAGACACACAGACAGACAGACAGACAGATAGATAGATAGATAGATAGATAGATAGATAGATAGATAGATAGATAGATAGATAGATAGATAGATAGATAGATAGATAGATAGATAGGTAGGTAGATAGATAGATAGGTAGATAGATAGATAGGTAGATAGATAGATAGATAGATAGATAGGTAGATAGATAGATAGGTAGATAGATAGATAGATAGACAGATTGTATCTCTGTGTTCTGTCGACTGTTTTCTCGCAGTAACTCTGTGTGTTCTGTTGACTGAAGGTCCTGGTGCGTGTGAACAGAAGGGCACGCGCTCCTCCTTCAGCTCCTCCTGTCCTGGTCCTGGTTCTGGTTCTGGTTCCTGGAGTGTGTCAGTATCGAGCAGCTCCTCCTCCAGCGCCAGCCTGTCCATCATGTGTCCCTCGAGCGCTTGCGTGGGCCTGTACTCGCTGTCTCTGAGGAGCGGCTCGTGCGCCGTGAGCTTCGAGAGAGCCGTGACGGTGCTGTTCAACCCCTGGTGTGAAGGTGCGCACATCAAGCTCACCATCCTTACACAGGACTAACTCACACTCATGACCCCAAACTCAACTTTTAAACATTGAGTGTTCATTAGAGGGGTCACCCCAGGAATTTTTTCACACTAAAACCACAAATACACAAAACATTCGAGGTTGAGTGGTTGAAATCTAAAAAAGTAACAAATCCTTCTGTCTCGGGTTATTTTGACCCCCTTAGGAATGAGTGGAATGCGAGGAATTCTTCAGTACACATAGAAAAAACTAAAAATGCTCAAAATTCTAACTAAAAATGCTAAAACTTTACCAAAAAATTATTTTATAATGTCTACATGTGTATCTGAATGCACACTGAAGAGAAACTGGCTTTAGGACCCTGAGGAACAGCTCATTTACTCCATATAGAGCTAAAACGTCATCTAGAGTTATGAAATATCATGTTATATTATTTATTTTCCACAAGAGGTCGTCAAAGACACCCAATGTAAGATATTTTGAGCTGAATTAAAAGGGTTTAAGTGAATTTAAGTTGAAAGAATGTGAGGAATGTGCTTAAATTACTATTTATTTATTATTTATTGATCAAATTTAGTCATTTAAAGGTAAATAAAATAACACATAAAATCTTCACACAAAAAAATTGCATTAAAAATTGAAAAATATTATCAAAATGAAATAAAATAAGCTTTCTGGACAAAAAAAGAAAGAAAGTATAATTTTAGGGCTTTGGGTCATTTAACCCACACATAGGAAGTGTGTGTAATACCGAAGCCTGAATCACATCGCTGCGCTCCTCAGTGTCTCGTGTTCCTCTCTCTCCAGACGACTGGGTGTTTCTGCCCAACGAAGCGGAGAGGCAGGAATACGTCATGAATGAGCAGGGAATCGTGTATAAGGGAGTGGATGAATACATCACCAGCATGAGCTGGGACTTCGGTCAGGTGAGGACAGCCGCTGTAAACACACACTTTGTGCATGGACGCCACACAACAGTGATCTCGATGTCTCTGGTTTCTCTAGTTTGAGGATGATATCGTGGATATCTGTCTGAAGCTGCTGGATTTGAACCCAAAGTGTGTGAAAGACGCACAGGAAGATCATTCAGCGCGCTGTAACCCAATCTACATCAGCCGAGTCGTCAGCGCCATGGTAAACAACACAACACAACACAACACAGCACAACACAACACTGTAACACCATCTACATCAGTCGAGTCGTCAGCACCATGGTAAACAACACAACACAACACTGTAACACCATGTACATCAGTCGAGTCGTCAGCGCCATGGTAAACAACACAACACAGCACAACACAACACTGTAACACCATCAACATCAGTCGAGTCGTCAGCACCATGGTAAACAACACAACACTACACAACACAACACAGTAACACCATCTACATCAGTCGAGTCGTCAGCGCCATGGTAAACAACACAACACTACACAACACAACACATCACTGTAACACCATCTACATCAGTCGAGTTGTCAGCGCCATGGTAAACAACACAACACTACACAACACAACACAGTAACACCAACTACATCAGTCGAGTCGTCAGCGCCATGGTAAACAACACAACACTACACAACACAACACATCACTGTAACACCATCTACATCAGTCGAGCTGTCAGCGCCATGGTAAACAACACAACACAACACTGTAACACCATCTACATCAGTCGAGTCGTCAGCGCCATGGTAAACAACACAACACTACACAACACTGTAACACCATCTACATCAGTCGAGTTGTCAGCACCATGGTAAACAACACAACACAACACTGTAACACCATCTACATCAGTCGAGTCGTCAGCACCATGGTAAACAACACAACACAACACAACACTGTAACACCATCTACATCAGTCGAGTCATCAGCGCCATGGTAAACAACACAACACAACACATCACTGTAACCCCATCTACATCAGTTGAGTTGTCAGCACCATGGTAAACAACACAACACTGTAACACCATCTACATCAGTCGAGTTGTCAGCACCATGGTAAACAACACAACACAACACTGTAACACCATCTACATCAGTCGAGTCGTCAGCACCATGGTTAACAACACAACAAAACACAACACTGTAACACCATCTACATCAGTCGAGTCGTCAGCACCATGGTAAACAACACAACACATCACTGTAACACCATCTACATCAGTCGAGTCGTCAGCGCCATGGTAAACAACACAACACATCACTGTAACACCATCTACATCAGTCGAGTCGTCAGCGCCATGGTAAACAACACAACACATCACTGTAACACCATCTACATCAGTCGAGTCGTCAGCGCCATGGTAAACAACACAACACATCACTGTAACACCATCTACATCAGTCGAGTCGTCAGCACCATGGTAAACAACACAACACATCACTGTAACACCATCTACATCAGTCGAGTCGTCAGCGCCATGGTAAACAACACAACACAACACTGTAACACCATCTACATCAGTCGAGTCGTCAGCACCATGGTAAACAACACAACACAACACAACACTGTAACACCATCTACATCAGTCGAGTCATCAGCGCCATGGTAAACAACACAACACAACACATCACTGTAACACCATCTACATCAGTCGAGTCGTCAGCACCATGGTAAACAACACAACACAACACTGTAACACCATCTACATCAGTCGAGTCATCAGCGCCATGGTAAACAACACAACACATCACTGTAACCCCATCTACATCAGTTGAGTCGTCAGCACCATGCTAAACAACACAACACAACACTGTAACACCATCTACATCAGTCGAGTCGTCAGCACCATGGTAAACAACACAACACATCACTGTAACACCATCTACATCAGTCGAGTCGTCAGCACCATGGTAAACAACACAACACAACACAACACTGTAACACCATCTACATCAGTCGAGTCATCAGCGCCATGGTAAACAACACAACACAACACATCACTGTAACCCCATCTACATCAGTTGAGTCGTCAGCACCATGCTAAACAACACAACACAACACTGTAACACCATCTACATCAGTCGAGTCGTCAGCACCATGGTAAACAACACAACACAACACTGTAACACCATCTACATCAGTCGCGTCGTCAGCACCATGGTAAACAACACAACACAACACAACACTGTAACACCATCTACATCAGTCGAGTCGTCAGCACCATGGTAAACAACACAACACAACACAACACATCACTGTAACCCCATCTACATCAGTCGAGTCGTCAGCACCATGGTAAACAACACAACACAACACTGTAACACCATCTACATCAGTCGAGTCGTCAGCACCATGGTAAACAACACAACACAACACTGTAACAACATCTACATCAGTCGAGTCGTCAGCACCATGGTAAACAACACAACACAACACTGTAACCCCATCTACATCAGTCGAGTCTTCAGCACCATGGTAAACAACACAACACTACACAATACAACACTGTAACCCCATCTACATCGCTCGAGTCGTCAGCACCATGGTAAACAACACAACACACAACTCCACTCCACTGCACTGCACTACACTACATACAATCCACTGCACTCCACTGCACTACACTGCACTACACTCCACTGCACTACACTACACTACATACACTACACTATACTATACTCCACTCCACTCCACTGCACTACACTACATACACTACACTCCACTCCTCTCCACTGCTCTCCACTACACTACATACACTGCACTCCACTCCTCTCCACTGCACTCCACTGCACTGCACTCCATACACTACACTATACTCCACTACACTGCACTCCACTGCACCTTACTCCACTGCACTACACTCCATACACTACACTATACTCCACTGCACTCCACTCCACTACATACACTCCACTCCACTGCACCACACTACATACACTACACTCCACTGTACTGCACTGCACTCCACTGCACTACACTACATACACTACACTATATTCCACTGCACTCCACTACACTGCATACACTACACTATACTCCACTGCCCTCTACTGCACTAAACTACATACACTACACTATACTCCACTGCACTACACTACACTCCACTGCACTCCACTACATACACTACACTATACTCCACTGCACTCCACTGCACTGCACTACATACACTCCACTGCACTCCACTGCACTCCACTGCACTACACTCCACTGCACTACACTACATACACTACACTATACTCCACTCCACTGCACTACACTGCACTACACTCCATACACTACACTATACTCCACTGCACTGCACTGCACTACACTGTACTACACTCCACTCCACTACACTGCACTCCACTGCACTACAACTGCACTCCACTGCACTACACTCCATACACTACACTATACTACACTGCACTACACTCCACTCCACTCCACTGCACTCCATACACTCCACTCCACTGCACTCCACTACATACACTACACTCCACTGTACTGTACTGCACTCCACTGCATTGCACTACACTACATACACTACACTATACTCCACTGCACTCCACTGCACTGCACTACATACACTACATTACACTATACTCCACTCCACTGCACTACACTACATACACTACACTATACTCCACTGCACTCCACTCCACTCCACTACATACACTACACTATACTCCACTGCACTCCACTCCACTGCACTACATACACTACACTACACTGCACTCCACTACATACACTACACTATACTCCACTGCACTCCACTCCACTGCACTGCACTACATACACTCCACTGCACTCCACTGCAATACACTACATACACTACACTATACTCCACTGCACTCCACTAAACTACATACACTACACTATACTCCACTGCACTCCACTCCACTGCACTACATACACTACACTACACTCCACTCCACTCCACTGCACTACACTACATACACTACACTATACTCCACTGCACTCCACTCCACTGCACTCCACTGCACTGCACTACATACACTACACTATACTCCACTGCACTACACTACATACACTACACTCCACTCCTCTCCACTGCTCTCCACTACACTACATACACTACACTCTACTCCACTCCTTTCCACTGCACTCCACTGCACTGCACTCCATACACTACACTATACACCACTACACTGCACTCCACTGCACCTTACTCCACTGCACTACACTCCATACACTACACTATACTCCACTGCACTGCACTCCACTCCACTCCATACACTACATACACTCCACTGCACTGCACTCCATTACATCCACTCCACTCCACTGCACTCCACTCCACTGCACTACACTACATACACTACACTCCACTGTACTGCACTCCACTCCACTGCACTACACTACATACACTACACTATATTCCACTGCACTCCACTACACTGCATACTCTACACTATACTCCGCTGCACTGCACTACACTACATACACTACACTATACTCCACTGCACTCCACTACATACAACACACTATACTCCACTGCACTCCACTGCACTGCACTGCACTCCACTGCACTACATACACTCCACTGCACTCCACTCCACTGCACTACACTACATACACTACACTATACTCCACTCCACTGCACTACACTACATACACTACTCCACTCCTCTCTACTGCTCTCCACTACACTACATACACTACACTGCACTCCACTCCTCTCCACTGCACTCCACTGCACTGCACTCCATACACTACACTATACTCCACTACACTGCACTCCACTGCACTACACTTCATACACTACACTATACTGCACTGCACTGCACTACACTGCACTCCACTCCACTCCATACACTACATACACTCCACTCCACTGCACTCCACTACATACACTACACTCCACTGTACTGTACTGCACTCCACTCCACTGCACTGCACTGCACTACACTACACTACATACACTACACTATACTCCACTGCACTCCACTGCACTACATACACTACACTCCACTCCACTGCACTCCACTGCACTACACTACATACACTACACTATACTCCACTGCACTCCACTCCACTGCACTCCACTACATACACTACACTATACTCCACTGCACTCCACTCAACTGCACTGCATTATATACACTACACTGCACTCCACTACATACACTACACTATACTCCACTGCACTCCACTGCACTACATACACTACACTCCACTCCACTGCACTCCACTGCACTACACTACATACACTACACTATACTCCACTGCACTCCACTAAACTACATACACTACACTATACTCCACTGCACTCCACTACATACACTACACTATACTCCACTGCACTCCACTCCACTGCACTGCACTACATACACTACACTACACTGCACTCCACTACATACACTACACTATACTCCACTGTACTCCACTCCACTGCACTGCACTACATACACTACACTACACTGCACTTCACTGCACTACACTACATACACTACACTACACTATACTCCACTGCACTCCACTGCACTCCACTAAACTACATACACTACACTATACTCCACTGCACTCCACTCCACTCCACTGCACTCCACTCCATTGCACTACATACACTCCACTCCACTGCACTGCACTCCACTCCACTCCACTGCACTCCACTACATACACTACACCATACTCCACTGCACTGCACTACATACACTACACTATACTCCACTCCACTGCACTCCACTACACTACATACACTACACTATACTCCACTGCACTCCACTCCACTGCAGTGCACTACATACACGCCACTGCACTCCACTGCACTCCACTCCACTCTACTGCACACTGCACTCCACTCCACTGCACTACATACACTACATTATACTCCACTGCACACTACACTATACTCCACTCCACTCTACTGCACTCCACTGCACTACATACACTACACTATACTCCACTGCACTACACTCCACTGCACTCCACTGCACTCCACTCCATACACTGCACTCCACTCCACTGCACTCCACTCCACTGCACTACACTACATACACTACACTATACTCCACTGCACTCCACTCCACTGCACTCCACTGCACTGCACTACATACACTACACTATACTCCACTGCACTCCACTACACTACATACACTACACTATACTCCACTGCACTCCACTGCACTGCACTACATACACTCCACTGCACTCCAATCCACTCCACTGCACTGCACTGCACTGCACTCCACTCCACTCCACTGCACTGCACTACATACTCTACATTATACTCCACTGCACACTACACTATACTCCACTGCACTCCACTACATACACTACACTATACTCCACTGCACTCCACTGCACTGCACTCCACTGCACTACATACACTCCACTGCACTCCACTGCACTACACTCCACTGCACTACACTACATACACTACACTATACTCCACTCCACTGCACTACACTACATACACTACACTATACTCCACTCCACTGCACTACACTACATACACTACTCCACTCCTCTCCACTGCTCTCCACTACACTACATACACTACACTGCACTCCACTCCTCTCCACTGCACTCCACTGCACTGCACTGCACTCCATACACTACACTGCAGTCCACTGCACTACACTCCATACACTATACTATACTACACTGCACTCCACTCCACTCCATACACTACATACACTCCACTGCACTCCACTACATACACTACACTCCACTGTACTGTACTGCACTCCACTGCACTGCACTACACTACATACACTACACTATACTCCACTGAACTCCACTGCACTGCACTCCACTGCACTGCACTGCACTACATACACTACACTACACTCCACTGCACTCCACTGCACTGCACTGCACTATACTCCACTGCACTCCACTCCACTGCATTACATACACTGCACTCCACTGCACTGCACTACATACACTCCACTGCACTCCAATCCACTGCACTGCACTGCACTCCACTCCACTGCACTGCACTACATACTCTACATTATACTCCGCTGCATACTACACTATACTCCACTGCACTCCACTGCACTCCACTACATACACTACACTATACTCCACTGCACTCCACTGCACTGCACTCCACTGCACTACATACACTCCACTGCACTCCACTGCACTACACTACACTACATACACTACTCCACTCCTCTCCACTGCTCTCCACTACACTACATACACTACACTGCACTCCACTCCTCTCCACTGCACTCCACTGCACTGCACTCCATACACTACACTATACTCCACTACACTTCACTCCACTGCACTACACTCCATACACTATACTATACTCCACTGCACTGCACTACACTGCACTCCACTCCACTCCACTCCACTCCACTACATACACTCCACTCCACTCCACTGCACTCCACTACATACACTACACTCCACTGTACTGTACTGCACTCCACTCGACTGCACTGCACTACACTACATACACTACACTATACTCCACTGCACTACATACACTACACTATACTCCACTGCACTCCACTCCACTGCACTCCACTACATACACTACACTATACTCCACTGCACTCCACTCCACTGCACTGCATTACATACACTACACTATACTCCACTGCACTACATACACTACACTCCACTCCACTCCACTGCACTACACTACATACACTACACTATATTCCACTGCACTCCACTACATACACTACACTATACTCCACTGCACTCCACTCCACTCCACTGCACTGCACTACATACACAGCACTCCACTACATACACTACACTATACTCCACTGCACTCCACTGCACTGCACTACATACACTACACTCCACTCCACTGCACTCCACTGCACTACACTACATACACTACACTATACTCCACTGCACTCCACTAAATTACATACACTACACTATACTCCACTGCACTCCACTCCACTGCACTACATACACTACACTCCACTCCACTACACTACATACACTACACTATACTCCACTGCACTCCACTGCACTACATACACTACACTATACTCCACTGCACTCCACTACACTACATACACTACACTATACTCCACTGCACTACATACACTCCACTGCACTCCACTCCACTGCACTCCACTCCACTCCACTGCACTGCACTACATACACTCCACTGCACTCCACTGCACTGCACTCCACTCTACTGCACTCCACTCCACTGCACTGCACTACATACACTACATTATACTCCACTGCACTCCACTCCACTGCACTGCACTGCACTACATACACTCCACTGCACTCCAATCCACTCCACTGCACTGCACTCCACTCTACTGCACACTCCACTCCACTGTACTACATACTCTACATTATACTCCACTGCACACTACACTATACTTCACTCCACTGCACTCCACTGCACTACATACACTACACTATACTCCACTGCACTACACTCCACTGCACTCCACTACATACACTATACTCCACTCCACTCCACTGCACTCCACTCCATACACTACATACACTCCACTGCACTACACTCCACTGCACTCCACTCCACTGCACTGCACTACACTACATACACTACTCCACTCCTCTCCACTGCTCTCCACTACACTACATACACTACACTGCACTCCACTCCTCTCCACTGCACTCCATACACTACACTATACTCCACTACACTGCACTCCACTGCACTACACTCCATACACTACACTATACTCCACTGCACTGCACTACACTCCACTACACTACATACACTCCACTCCACTGCACTCCACTACATACACTACACTCCACTGTACTGTACTGCACTCCACTCCACTGCACTACATACACTACACTATACTCCACTGCACTCCACTGCACTGCACTACATACACTACACTATACTCCACTGCACTCCACTGCACTACACTACATACACTACACTATACTCCACTGCACTCCACTCCACTGCACTCCACTACATACACTACACTACATTATACTCCACTGCACTGCACTACACTACACTGCACTCCACTACATACACTACACTATACTCCACTGCACTCCACTCCACTGCACTGCACTACATACACTACACTACACTACACTACACTCCACTCCACTACACTACATACACTACACTATACTCCACTGCACTCCACTAAACTACATACACTACATTATACGTCACTGCACACTACACTATACTCCACTCCACTGCACTACATACACTACATTATACGTCACTGCACACTACACTATACTCCACTCCACTGCACTCCACTGCACTCCACTCCACTGCACTCCACTGCACTCCACTACACTATACTCCACTGCACTACACTCCACTGCACTACATTCACTCCACTGCAATCCACTACACTACATACACTACACTATACTCCACTGCACTCCACTCCACTGCACTATACTCCACTGCACACTGCACTATACTCCACTCCACTGCACTCCACTCCACTGCACTCCATTCCATTGCACTCCACTGCACTACATACACTCCACTGCACTCCACTACACTACATACACTACACTATACTCCACTGCACTACACTGCACTACTCATATGTAAATGAGCAGTGCTGAATGTGTTGATTGTGCAGATAAACTCCGACGATGATCGGGGAGTTCTGATGGGTCAGTGGGACGGGTCATACATCGGAGGAGTCGTTCCCTCCAACTGGAGCAGCAGCGTGGAGATACTGAGACGCTGGATCAAATATGACTGTCATCCGGTCAAATTTGGACAGTGCTGGGTGTTTGCAGCGGTCATGTGCACAGGTACACGCACACACACACTATTTCTCACTATCACCCACATCATTTCTAGTAATTCCGAGTTTATTTCTAGTAATTCCGAGTTTATTTCTTGTAATTCCAAGATCTTTCTAGTAATTCCGAGTTTATTTCTAGTAATTCCAAGATCTTTCTAATAATTCCAAGATCTTTCTAGTAATTCCAAGATCATTTCGAGTAATTCCGAGTTTATCTCTAGCAATTCCAAGATAATTTCTAGTAACACACACTCTCTTACACCCTAACATACACACACTCACACACACACACACACACACTTTATGTTAACTTTAAAGTTTAGTAATTTTGTTCAGTTATCATTTTAGCAGGGTTTTATTAATATGGCTATATAGTTTTTAATATTTTTACTTCACTTCAGTTTTACTTATCTTAGCGATTATAATACACCAAGTTAAAGTAAATTAAAATGAGATGTTGGTAACTAGCTGAAACAAAACAAGTTTTTATATATTATATTAAGTAACAGAGGTGTGTTAGTAAAGGCTTGGGTTAACTCTTGTTCTGCTGCAGTGTTGAGGTGTTTGGGGATCCCGTGTCGGGTCGTCACCAACTATCAGTCGGCTCACGACACGGACCAGAACCTCCTCGTCGACGAGTTCTTTAGCGACTACGGCGTGAGACCCAAACGCAACCTGGACAGTGTTTGGTAAGAGCTTCAGTTCTCATGTAACATCTCGCTCAGTCAGAGGCTTGATCGGGTTTCACTCCTGATGTGATGCAGGAACTATCATGTGTGGGTGGAGGGTTGGATGAGGCGCCCGGATCTCTCCAAGGACTCGCTCTACGACGGCTGGCAGGTTCTGGACCCGACGCCACAGGAGAAGAGCTCAGGTCCTCCTCTGCTCATTATATTACATAATATTATTATATTATATATAGGCTACAGATTATATTTAGATCAGGCCACCTGGAGTGATTTAACACACAATCTCTCCAATACATCCAGGCATTTACACACACACACACACACACACACACACACACACACACACACTGTCACACTCACTCACACACACTCTCTCTCACACACACACACACACACTCTCACACACACAGACTTTCTCATACACACACTCTCTCATACACACACTCTCTCATACACACACTGACTGGAGTGATTTAACACATTATCTCACCTCTACATCCAGGTATTTACTGCTGTGGTCCAGCGCCTGTGAAGGCCATCCTGCTGGGTCACACCGACGTCCAGTACGATGTGCCGTTCGTGTTTGGAGAGGTGAACGCTGATAAAGTCACATGGCTGGTCATGGCCAACGGTTCTAAGAAGAAGATTCTCTCAGACACGAAAACCGTCGGACAGAATATCAGCACTAAAGCCGTGGGCAGCAACAGCAGACGAGACATCACAGATCAGTACAAGCACCCGGAGGGTCCGTCTCTCTCACACACACACACACACACACACACACACAAACACACACACACACACACACACACACATCATATAATACACTACATTGCCAAAAGTTTTAGGACATTTGCCTTTACATGCACATGAACTTTAATGACATCCCATTCCTGATCCGTAGGGTTTAATATGGAAGTGCCATCCCCAAACTGATCCCACAAAGTTGGGAGCATGAAATTGTCCAAAATGTCTTGGTAAGCTGAAGCATTAAGAGTTCCTTTCACTGGAACTAAGGGGCTGAGCCCTGAAAAACAACCCCACACCATAATCCCCCCTCCACCAAACTTTACACTTGGCACAATGCAGTCGGGCAAGTCCAGTTCTCCTGGCAACCGCCGAACCCAGACAGAGACAGAGAAGCGTGATTCGTCACTCCCAATACTTGGGCGTCCCCTAATATTGGGTGTCCCAATACTTTTGGCAATATAGTGTATGCATGTATGTGTGTATTGCAATATATATATATTGTATATATAAAAAAAAAAAATATTTTTTTATTTTAATAAGAAACAGCATTGTAAAGATGTTAGCAATTGATGTTTTATACCTGGCCATCTGTTTCTCCTCAGGTTCTGTGAAGGAGAGAGCCGTGTTTGACGAGGCCGTGAAGCGAGTGACTGGCCTGAAGCCGAGCGAAACGCCTCGTCCAACCCTGCAGATGAACATCAGTCTGGATGCGCCCCCGCTGAACGGCACCGACATCAAACTCAAGCTCGTTCTGAGGAGCGACAACACAAAAGCACAAGATCTGGTGCTGAAGATGAGCGCTCAGGTCATGAGATACACCGGAACCCCAGCGGCCAACGTGTGGAGCGACTCCACTGACATACAACTGCAACCCAACACAGGTGCGGCTAACTATACAGCAAAACCAGTCTCACCCAGTACAAGAAAACACATGCAAATCTTTCAAACACACACACACACACACACAAATGCACATCTGCAAACCTTTTAAAGAAATCACAAGAAAATAAGACATTATATTTATGTTATATATTATATTTCATTAAAAAATTAAGCCTGTTTTTAGGGCCGTATTAAAATTAATTAAATTAAACTCTTTCAATCCCTAAATTCTCATGTAATGCAAAAATAGTATTTGTTGTGTTGCCTTTAATTTATGCTGTTTAAAAATAAAATCATTAACAATAATCTAATGCAAATCACCATTTAAATTATTAATTTGCATGTTCATGTCAAATTTGAATGGTCATAAAATTACACTTCATTTTCTTTATGTTAATTGTAATTCAATTCCTGATTAATTCAGAATGTAATATGACCCAGGTATGCTTCTTGAGAGATAATATCACTTGGTACCATTACAGGTTTTTAATATTCAATTTAAGGCACAAATAATAACAATGTGCTCGTTTCAGAACAAACTCTTCCGTTCACGGTCCCGTTCGCTGCATACGGACTAAAGATGATGGACAACAACTGCATCAAAGTCTCCGCCATCGCAACGGAGAAAACTGAGGCAAAAGAAACATATCTGGCAGAGAAAGACATCGTTCCACACAGTCCAGCCCTCGACCTCATGGTGAGTCTCACACACACGCACACACACGCACACACACACACACACACACACTAACCCTGCGGTGTGTGTGTGTGTCAGGTGATTGGGAGTCCTCTCCAGGGCTCAGAGATGAGTGCTGAGGTGGTGTTTGAGAATCCTCTCCCTGCGCCGCTGAAGAACTGCTCCGTCACACTCACCGGCAGCGGTTTGCTGAAAAGCACAGAGAAGTCCAGGTGAGACACACACTGAACTGAGCACAATCCTGTTTATGACGTGTGTGTGTGTGTGTGTGTGTGTGTGTGAGATGAGTAGGTTTAGCGGTAGGGTTTGTGTGTGTGTGTGTGTGTGTGTGTGATAGAGATGAGTAGGTTTAGCGGTAGGGTTAGTGTGTGTGTGTGTGTGTGTGTGTGTGTGAGAGAGATGAGTAGATTTAGCGGTAGGGTTAGTGTGTGTGTGTGTGTGTGTGTGTTTGTGTGAGATGAGTAGGTTTAGCGGTAGGGTTTGTGTGTGTGTGTGTGTGTGTGTGTGTGATAGAGATGAGTAGGTTTAGCGGTAGGGTTAGTGTGTGTGTGTGTGTGTGTGTGTGTGTTTGTGTGAGATGAGTAGGTTTAGCGGTAGGGTTTGTGTGTGTGTGTGTGTGTGTGTGTGTGATAGAGATGAGTAGGTTTAGCGGTAGGGTTAGTGTGTGTGTGAGATGAGTAGGTTTAGCGGTAGGGTTAGTGTGTGTGTGTGTGTGTGTGTGTGTGTGTGTGTGTGTGAGAGAGATGAGTAGGTTTAGCGGTAGGGTTAGTGTGTGTGTGTGTGTGTGTGAGATGAGTAGGTTTAGCGGTAGGGTTTGTGTGTGTGTGTGTGTGTGATAGAGATGAGTAGGTTTAGCGGTAGGGTTAGTGTGTGTGTGTGTGTGTGAGATGAGTAGGTTTAGCGGTAGGGTTAGTGTGTGTGTGTGTGTGTGTGTGTGTGAGAGATGAGTAGGTTTAGCGGTAGGGTTAGTGTGTGTGTGTGTGTGTGTGGTGTGTGTGTGTGTGTGTGTGTGTGTGAGAGAGATGAGTAGGTTTAGCGGTAGGGTTAGTGTGTGTGTGTGTGTGTGTGAGATGAGTAGGTTTAGCGGTAGGGTTAGTGTGTGTGTGTGTGTGTGTGAGATGAGTAGGTTTAGCGGTAGGGTTAGTGTGTGTGTGTGTGTGTGTGAGATGAGTAGGTTTAGCGGTAGGGTTAGTGTGTGTGTGTGTGTGTGTGAGATGAGTAGGTTTAGCGGTAGGGTTAGTGTGTGTGTGTGTGTGTGTGTGTGTGTGAGATGAGTAGGTTTAGCGGTAGGGTTAGTGTGTGTGTGTGTGTGTGTGAGATGAGTAGGTTTAGCGGTAGGGTTTGTATGTGTGACAAAATGTAGTTTGTACAGTATAAAAAACATTACTCCTATGGAATGTCATTACAAGTAAAGCAAAACTAACCTGTGTGTGTGTGTGTGTGCGTGTGTGTGTGTGCGTGTGTGTGTGCAGTGCCGTTGAGCTCGGCCCGGGACAGCGGATCAGATTGAAGGTGAAGTTCAGTCCCTACAGACTCGGACCGAAGACACTGGTGGCCAACTTCGACAGCACAGCATTCAGAAACATTAAAGCCAGTGTGGACGTGAACGTCAGACCAGCAACACCAGCGCTCGGACTCCTGAACCTCAGCAGATGAGACGCAGAACCATCAGAACCATCAGCATGATCATATGAGTTCTGCTTTTATTGCATGAACACCAGCCATGAACATTGCAGATGTAAAGAGCTCATTTGTGCTGATATAGTAAAGAAAATAATTAACAGTGTCACCATTAAAACAGTGAGAATGCATTATAGTGGAAGACTTTATTATGAATGAAAATAAAGTTGCAATACATTTTTTTTTTAAATGTCCTGAAAAATTACACTTCATTTATGTACAATGTTGCATTTAGATTCCTAAACTGTGTTATCAGCCGAACTCTTTTGATGGGAGATTTACTTGCATTATATATTTAGTAGTGCTGGGCAACAATTAATGAAGTATTTGAACCTTCAAGTCACATTTCACACTAAAATCAAAAGAACAGCCTGTTATATATACATTTATTATTCTTTTTTGTGCATTTTGACACAATTTCAATTACTTTTTAACTCCAAACACTCAATGATTATAAACACTTTCAATTCAAGTAACAAAATATATCAGATTGTTTTCATTAGATTTTACTTTTGTTATGAAACTAATAGTTTATTTGCATCCAAAATAAAGGTTTGTTTACATAATGTGTGTGTGTACTGTGTATAATTATTTTGTATATATAAATACACATATGCATGTATACATTTAAGAAATATTTGCATGTATATACTGTATATATATATATATTTATACATAATTTATATTATACATAAATATTTTATATATAAACATATTTTTTCTTAAATATATACATGCATGTGTGTGTATTAATATATACAAAATAATTATAATTAATCGTTGCCCAGCACTGATATTTAGAGCTCATTTGTGTGGCTGTTCAAACTTAATAAATAAACATTTAAAGCAAAAGTTTTGTTGATTTAATAAAGGAGGTTTTGTGCTGAAAACATGAGTGTTTACAGACAGAGCGGTTATGATGAATCCTTACAGACACTCACACACCAACACACACTCACTCACACACACACACAGTCAGTCACTCACTCACACACACACACACACACTCACACAAACACAGTCACTCTCACACTCTCACACACCCAACACACACACAGTCAGTCACTCACACACACACACACACAAACACACAGTTATGGTTATGATGAATCCTTCACATGATGATTTTATGAATAACACTTTATATGTAAAACAGATTTCATTGAATTACAACATCGCTTAGAAATATGGAGTAAATCATGGGAAAGTTCGTTAGGGTTAGGCAGCGCCGGGAGAGTGTGTGTGAGTGAGTGAGTGAGTGAGTGAGAGTGTGTGTGCGTGTGTGTGTGAGAGTGTG
Organism: Gila orcuttii; assembly: GCA_026230005.1. Lineage (NCBI taxonomy): Eukaryota > Metazoa > Chordata > Actinopteri > Cypriniformes > Leuciscidae > Gila > Gila orcuttii. The sequence goes on along the minus strand of JAPDVR010000011.1, from coordinate 49,638,781 downwards.
TTCGTGTGTGTGTGCGTGTGTGTGAGAGAGTGAGAGTGTGTGCGGTGTGTGTGTGAGAGAGTGAGAGTGTGTGCGTGTGTGTGTGAGAGAGTGAGAGTGTGTGCGTGTGTGTGTGTGCCTGTGAGAGTGAGTGGGAGTGTGTGTGTGTGAGAGTGTGTGCGTGTGTGTGTGTGAGTGAGAGTGTGCGCGTGTGTGTGTGTGCGTGTGAGAGTGAGTGGGAGTGTGTGTGTGTGTGTGTGTGAGTGAGAGTGTGCGCGTGTGTGCGTGTGAGAGTGAGTGGGATTGTGTGTGTGTGTGTGTGTGTGTGTGTGAGTGAGAGTGTGCGCGTGTGTGCGTGTGAGAGTGAGTGGGAGTGTGTGTGTGTGTGTGTGTGTGTGTGAGTGTGAGTGAGAGTGTGCGCGTGTGTGCGTGTGAGAGTGAGTGGGAGTGTGTGTGTGTGTGTGTGTGTGTGTGTGAGTGAGAGTGTGCGCGTGTGTGCGTGTGAGAGTGAGTGGG
>JAPDVR010000011.1:49553286-49625786 GCA_026230005.1 Gila orcuttii | reverse complement strand
TTCATTAGTGCTGGAATCCACACACACACACACACACACACACACACACACACACACACACACGCCAGCTTACACACCTACAACAATCACACACTTCATTAGTGCTGGAATCCACACACACACACACACACACACACACACACACACACACACACACACACACACACACACACACTAGCAGTCGTGATCCTACACACGTCTGTGAAACTGGATCATCAACACACATTGCCGTTCAAAAAGTTCTGGATCTGTAAGATTAGTAATGTTTTTAAAAGAGTCTCTTCTGCTCACCAAAGCTGCGTTTATTTGATCAAAAATACAACCCCCCCCCCCAAAAAAAAACAGTAATATTGTGATTATATTATGACAATTTAAAATAACTTTTCTATTTTAAAGTGTAATTTATTCCTGTGATCAAAGCTGAATTTTCAGCATCATTACTCCAGTCTTCAGTGTCACATGATCCTTCAGAAATCACTATGAGGATTTGATGCTAAAAAAACATTAATTATTATCAGTGTTGAAAACGGGTGTGTAAACATTTTATTTTTCAGGATTCTTTGATGAATAGAAAGAATTTATTTGAAATAGAATATTTTGTAACATTATAAATATCTTAACTGTAACTTTTGATCAATTTAATCCATCCTTGATGAATAAAAGTATTGATTTATTTGATTTCTTTCCTTGTTTGGACTGTTGATGAACTAAAACTCTGGTTTGCTTGTGATTTCCTGAGTCTTAATGAGAGCGAGACGAAGTTTTGTTGTTTGGTTTAAACGATGGCAGGATTCCTGATTTTGATCCGAACGCTGTGACACACAGGAGCACCTGTGCTCAGAATCTTAGATATGATAAAGATAAGTCCTGTTTTTATCATCCTCATGTTTTAGCCAGGGTTAAGCCCTTCGAGTCTGCTATACACGCTTCTGTAACTTCCTGATTAGATGATTGTAACTCTTTAAAATAGCGGTGATCGTGCTTTTGCGCTCACCGGCTGACATCAGATCCACACACACTTGTCAATTTTTAAATCCACTTTGAAAACGTATCTTTTTTCAATTGCATTCAAAATATCTTGATGGTCAATATTTTTTTTTTAACCTTAGTTATTGTTCTTTAATTTGCTTTACTGTATTATAGGTTATGGTTATCTTATTGTTTGTTTCCTTGGCTTTTGTAAAGCACTTTGATCAACACCAGTTGTTTATAAATGTGCTATACAAATAAAGTTGTATTGTACCATCATATTATAGTGATTTCTGAAGGATCATGTGACACTGAAGACTGGAGTAATGATGCTGAAAATTCAGCTTTAATCACAGGAATAAATTACACTTTACTATATATTTACATAGAAAACAGATGATTTACACTGGAATAATATTTCACAATATATATATATTTTTTTGTATTTTTAATCAAATAAATGCAGCTTTGGTGAGCAGAAGAGACTCTTTGAGAAAACATAAAATGATTTCTGAAGGATCATGTGACACTGAAGACTGGAGTAATGATGCTGAAAATTCAGCTTTGATCACAGGAATAAATTACACTTTACTATATATTCACATAGAAAACAGATGATTTACACTGGAATAATATTATATCACAATATAATTTTTTTTTTTTGTATTTTTAATCAAATAAATGCAGCTTTGGTGAGCAGAAGAGACTTCTTTTAAAAACATTAAAAATCTTACAGATCCCGAATGTCTGACTGATAGTGAACGTCAGGACGCACCTGTGACTCATGACTAATGCGCCGGCACACCTGCGTCCCGGAGACGCCAGCAATACTCAGATGAAACAATATGATAAATATGACGAAACTGGGAAATTAATCTGGGAGTCTGAACACGTCTCATGTGCGTGATGAAGTTATACGATCTGTCGGGACTTACATTATGATTGACAGCCGGGCGGTCCACGGGGGGGTAGAGACTCAGGGCGAGGTCATCAACGCTGAAAACACACACAACAAGAGCTCATTATCACAGAAGGTTCATCACACTTCATCATCAGTGTAGAGGAGTGTGAGGAAGGTTTGTCAGGGCGGATGTTTTGGTGTGGCACGATTTAACCACACGAACAGCTTTAGGGCAAAACACTCACTCGTGGGAGTGAACTATCAGTGTTAACATCATGCGAGACCACTAAACTCAAAGAGTAGAGTCACGTCATCCACTAAACACAAAGAGTAGAGTCACGTCATCAAGTCTCTTATGCTTAACAAAACAGTGAAATATTATTCTAATGTAAATCATCAGTTTTCTATGTGAATATATAGTAAAGAGTAATTTATTCCTGTGATCAAAGCTGAATTTTCAGCATCATTACTCCAGTCTTCAGTGTCACATGATCCTTCAGAAATCACTATAATATGATGATTTGATGCTCAAGAAACATTTATGATTATTATCAGTGTTGAAAAGTTTCATATTTTTGTGGAAACTGTGATACATTTTTTTTTTCAGGATTCTTTGATGAATAGAAAGAACAGCATTTATTTGAAAAATAATCTTTTGTAACATTATAAATGTCTTTACTGTTACTTTTGATTAATTTAATCCTTGAAGAATAACATTTATTTATTACAAAAAAAATCTAACTTTAACAAACATTTAAATGATTAGAAGCATTCAAAACAATTAAACTTCATTCAATCAAATATATTCCTTAAATGTCACAAACTGTGTTCGCTTATTTTATATTTTACAGGATAATCTGCAGCATGGACACAAACTTCAAACCTAAATATTATAGTCCCCCTGTGGTGAAAATCCAGCTTTTAATGTTGTTTATGTGTCTATGTGGTGTTTTTAATATGCTTTAAGACAAACCATGTGTAAATTCATAAGTCGACAGCATTGCTGAGTATTTTCTCCTTAAAACTGCAGTGAACCAAAGACAGTCTCAAAAACACGGTTTGAAATCGCTGGTGTTTCTGACGTCACAAACGACCTTGTAACCAATCAGATCAACATGTGATCGTCAACCAGTGGATCTCTGAGTGAGTGGAGGCGGGGCTCATTTGCATATTCATAGAACCACATATGCTAAATGAGGCAAGGGTGTCGAGTTACATTCAAGATATTTTAAGGCATGAAAATATTTTTTCAAGGAAAAAACTTTTAAATACGTAATTTTGGTGAGTTTCAATGGATAAAATGATTGACTACAGGGGGATTTTAATATTTTGATTCGTATTTTGAATAGACGCACCTAGGACTGATGTCTTTAGCAGCGTCTGCGAGATCGTCTAGCTGTGCGATATTCTCCTCAGTCTCTGTTGAGCCGGTGTTTCGGACAGCAGAGGAGAGTTTACGCAGACTCGCTCCGGACGCCTTCATCAAACCCCGACACTGACACACCAGCAGCCGGTCCGACGGGGACCAATACGTGTCCTGGTTTCCCCGGCCTCCCAGTCCTTCATCATCATCATCATCATCATCAGGCAAGACGTCAGCAAACGGGTCTTGAGTCTCAGCCAGAGCCTGACGAGAGAAGAACAGCCGTTCAGACGATCTCTTGGACTAATGTCAAGTTTACACGACAGCGATGTGCTTAAACCAGAGAAGGTCTTCCTTTGAGTTTTCCACGTACAGATGATCGACACCATTGTCAAAACGACTACGGATCCGCGAAACCAACTAAAAACACTGTATTCTGCTGCCAGGCCACTAGATGGCGATGAAATACTATAGACTGAACACGATACGCATGTGAATGACGTCATCGTCTTCAGAGATTCACGTTTTTGTTGTTTACATGGAGACCGTTTTAAAAAACTTGCACTTTAAAACCCGTTTTCAAAAGTTTGCGTTTTCAGGCGCCCAAAAAACACGTTTGTCATGTCAACAAATGGCCAAAACGCATAAAAGTATTACGTTTTTAGTTGAAAACAATGTTGTGTAAACAGCCCCTAAAAAATTCAGTATTATGCAGCCAGACAAGTAATTTGTTCAGGTCAATTTGTAAAGAGAGACTACACGCCTGCGCACATATATATTCAAACGCACATATCTATAGAATAAACACGTGATACACATGTGCGCCGTCAGCGTTTCACAGGTTTGCGTTTTTGAAGTTTACAGAGATAATAACGTTTTTCTAAATTTTTCAACGCTTGCACCTTAAAACCTGTTTCAAAGTGTGTGTTCTCGAGCTCAAACACTGTTGTGTGCGAATAAACGTCCAGAACACATTAAAAGTTTCTGTTTTCTATTAGAACGGTGTGTGTTAGCGGCCGCTAAGTTAATAACTATTGATCTTTACAACAGAAGTGAATCAATCAAAACTAACTTTATCTGGACAATAACTTTATTCTAGATCTGCTGTAAAGCCTAAACAATCTCTGTTACTGTAATCTCCTATTATCACTGTAAAGCTGCTGTGAAACATCTGTATTGTTAAAGCGCTGTATAAATGAAGGAGACTTGACTACAGAATCATAACAACCGCTTATTAATATTTATGCACAATCACTGTATTACAGTTGAAAACAATCTTTATTTATTAGCAATTAAACGGCTGTAGATGTTCTCTGACCTGCTCCATTTCTTCCAGGGCATCTTTCACCAAACCAGCATATGAAGTCAAGATGGCCAACACAGCACTGCGGTTATCTGTGACACACACACACACACACACACACACACAATAATCATCATATTAGAATGATCATGTGACACTGAAAACTGGAGTAATGATGCTGAAAATTCAGCTTTGATCACAGGAATAAATTACACTTTACTATATATTAACATAGAAAACAGATTAATTACATTGGAATAATATTTCACTGTTTTTACAGTATTTTTGATCAAATAAATGCATGTTTGGTGAGCAGAAGAGACTCTTTCAGGAACATTAAAACATCTGAATTATCACAGGCTTTTAACAGCTAGTGTAAATACACTGAATATGAGATCATGTTGCAAGTATATTTATATTGGTGTTTCTGAAAACACTCTAAATCATGTTCAGTTTCTCCAAAAAAGGCAGATTATTTAATTATGAAGTTAAAACAAGTTCTGGTTTTATATACAAGAGCAATCAATGATTATGTTTGCAGTCATGGAGGAATTTGTAATAAAATATAACAGTTTCATATTATTTACATTGCATTTTTTAAGGATTTGGCAGATGCTTTTATCCAAAGCATTCAATCAGTTCATGCATTTCCTGGGAATCGAACCCATGACCTTGGCGTTGCGAGCGCCGTGATCTTCTGTTTGAGCTATGAGAAGTTTATTACAAAAGATACTAATGTCTAACGCTACTTTAAATCCATTAAATATCAAAAGTGACAAAAACTTTGGGTTCAGCAATCACATCACAACTATAACAATAACTACACAGAGGAATGATATCGGGGTTTTTTTTACAGCTGATGAACGATAAAAACATTAACAGCCAATCAGAATCCATCCTGCTTTGAAGAGCTCGAGCATTTAAAGCGACAGGCGACAAATCTGAGAATAAACAGAATGATCATGTGGGCACTAATACGGTTCTTGTTCTGGTTATGAACGCGCCTGAACTCTAGTACTGGTTAGTTGACCTCTGACCTTTTGGCAGCTGATTGAACTTGTCACACGCAGCCCAAACTCCTCCAGTCGACATCAGCTGCTCCTGTGAGAGACTGAGGAAAACATCACACACACATCATGATCATTATCGTGTTAATAATCTTGAATCAGAATAAGTTCCTCTTGCAGCATCTCTTCTCTGATGATGTGGGCGGGGCTATAACCTGTCACTCACATGAGATCAGCCAATAGCAAACCCCCATCCAATCATAGAGACAGAGCGACACGCATCATAATCTGAAGACCACGCCCATCGGGGGGGAAACAATCCAACCGTCTCCATTGACTGTATTGCGTGAAGCTGCCTCCTCGTCATTTATGACTTAGAACAAAAAACAAAACCATGTCTAAAAGCTGCTATGTGAAAAAGTGTACAGCAAACAAGCTAACAAAAACAGAAATAAGTTTTTATAAGCCCAAAAAAACAAGCGTTTAAGGACACAGAAGGGGATACAGGCTGGAACTAATGGGTAAATTGTGGGATCCTGACACAGTATGCACTAAAAATACACTACATGTGCAATAAACCGTCACTGGGAAGTCAAATTTCCAAATGTCAGTTTTATATAATATATTTCTGTAAGCTAAGCTTAGATTACGTTCCCCTCCAGTGTGCGTAAGTTAGTTCTCAGAGTAACACGACACGCTACGCTATCTCTCAATTGCCTGTATCCTCTTCTGTGTCCTTAAACACTCGTTTTTTGGGGTCGACAGCTTATAAAAACTTATTTCTGGGTTTTTTAGCTTGTTTGCTGTACACCTGCTCACAAAGCAGCTTTTAGACAACATTCTGTTTTTTGTTATAAGTCATAAATGACCAGAGCTGGACAGTAACAAAGTACATTTACTTGAGTACTGTACTTAAGTACACTATTTGAGTATATGTACTTTACTTGAGTATTTTTTTTTTTTTTTCTAGAAACTTTTTACTTTAACTTCAGTACATTTGAAAGACAAATATTGTACTTTTTACTCCATTACATTTCTGCCAAGGTCCTGGAGTAGAAAGTAGTACCGTCAGTCAGAGGAGCATTTTGGTTGGAAATAAAAGTGTTGTTGCCGTCAGAAAGTCAGTTTGACGTCAGACCTCGACTGATGTTGGTTTCTGACATCAACACGATTTTTATTTTCAACCACAATACGACGTCTGTCCAACGTTGGAGATTATCGTCAATCTGATGTTGGATTCTGACATTAACCAGAATAAGAAATAATTTTCAACGCTGGGTTTGGTCTTCTAAATGCGAATTTTGTCATTGTTTTGGAGCACACTAGCTTATAGATAACAGTAAGGCTAGCATTCATACTAAAAGCCAAAAGACTTTAAATAGAGACTTTAAATAGGGCACTATTTGAGGGAACAGCCATTTGGGTGTCGGAAAGCATTGTGGACGTTATTGAGTGCACTTATTCAATCTCACGTTCAATCCCACTACTGGAACTGTGTTCTAGAAATAAATGTGATATTGATATGAGGGCAGGCACAGATTCAGAGGCAGAAGGTACTGTAAGTATTACATACAACAATGCAATAATAATAAAACAATGCATTGACATTTACTTTTGATACTTAAGTACTTTAAAACAAAAAAAGGACTACTTATGTACTTTTACTTAAGTAAAAGTCGGTCTTCACAACTTTTACTTGTAACGGAGTAATATTTGACCAATACTATCTGTACTTTCAAGTACGGAAGTTGTGTACTTTGTCCACCTCTGTATGAGGCAGCTTCACGCCGTTTCCCCCCGGTGGGCGTGGCCTAAATGCGCTCTGTCTCTATTTGTGCTGCACGATTAATCATATCGCAATCGCGATGTCAAGCCTATGCGATTAGATGACGCAAAATGCTGCGATTTTATATGAAATAAACAAATTAGGGCTGTTAACGGAATTAACGCAGCATCTGTTATTTTTTTGTCATCCTTTGGCTAGTGTTACATGATCCCGCTCTCATTCGTGCAAATGCTTTTAAACCATTAATGCGCGACAAGTCAAAAGAGAGCGCGCTGCCTGTGAATGTCCTGACTGTGACTCACAGAAAGACGCGCGCCAGTATCATGCAGATGCACAGACCGCGCGCCAGAATACAGTTCTCTTAAGCCCTTGAACGAACAATAACACACACAATTATGCCATAATGTCGTTTTGTCGAGTATCTTCATAACATAAGAGCAGTCTTATGATGGGCGTAAAGACTTGTGAGAGAATGAGGCGCGCGTGAGATCATCGTCTCTGTCAGCAGCGGCTGCTCTTAAAGGGCCAGCAGCCAATAAAGCTTTCTGTCAGTGAAGTTAATCAAAGAACAAAGGGAACAGAGAAAATTACTCAATGCTCTTGACTAAAGAACTTTTTTAGCTTTTATAAAGATTGGTCTATATACAATTTATAATTTATGCAGCGCAGACTAATTGATAACTTTATTCAATTTCTGTATATGGACAGGAAGGGGGAGGGGCACAGGTAAATATGACGTGAAATATTATGTGAAGATTGTTTGAAGTGCACTTAAATTAAAAACTGTTATATTTTTTGAAGCCTAATAAATGTTTAAAAAAAATTGATAGCTTTCAATTGTAATGATGGAATCGCTGTAATGTTGGATGGCTATAATTAATGTTTAAAGGGGGGGGGGGGGGGCATTTTTATCCAGACATCAATGGCTGATTGATCATTATAGGTGTTATCAATCATTTAGTTGTTGTTGCTAGTTTGAGTTGAGAAATACACATTTCAGAATTATCACTAATTTCCCTTGAGAACCAAGCAAGTTGACTCCATTTGTTTATTATATCGCAATCGCAATCTTGACCTCAATAATGGTAATATGACATTTTCCCCAAATCGTGCAGCCCTACTCTCTATCAAATAAATTTCTCACAGACACAATCAAGCCCCGCCCACATTTGTTCTTGTTCCAGAAGCGTTTCACTGGGACATACGACACTATAGGGCAGAAACATGAGTTGGGTGTGGTCAGGTGTGGTCAGGTGTGGTCAGGTGTGGTCAGGTGTGGTCAGTGTAGTCAGGTGTGGTCAGTGTAGTCAGGTGTGGTCAGGTGTGGTCAGTGTAGTCAGGTGTGGTCAGTGTAGTCAGGTAGGGTCAGTGTAGTCAGGTGTGGTCAGTGTAGTCAGGTGTGGTCAGGTGTGGTCAGTGTAGTCAGGTGTGGTCAGTGTAGTCAGGTAGGGTCAGTGTAGTCAGGTAGAGTCAGGTGTGGTCAGTGTAGTCAGGTGTGGTCATGGTCAGTGTAGTCAGGTGTGGTCAGGTGTGGTCAGTGTAGTCAGGTGTGGTCAGTGTAGTCAGGTAGGGTCAGTGTAGTCAGGTAGGGTCAGTGTAGTCAGGTAGAGTCAGATGTGGTCAGGTGTGGTCAGTGTAGTCAGGTGTGGTCAGTGTAGTCAGGTAGGGTCAGTGTAGTCAGGTAGAGTCAGGTGTAGTCAGGTGTGGCAGTGTAGTCAGGTGTGGTCAGTGTAGTCAAGTAGGGCCAGTGTAGCTAGGTAGAGTCAGGTGTGGTCATGTGTGGTCAGTGTAGTCAGGTGTGGTCAGTGTAGTCAGGTAGGGTCAGTGTAGTCAGGTAGGGTCAGTGTAGCCAGGTAGAGTCAGGTGTGGTCAGGTGTGGTCAGTGTAGTCAGGTGTGGTCAGTGTAGTCAGGTAGGGTCAGTGTAGTCAGGTAGAGTCAGGTGTAGTCAGGTGTGGCAGTGTAGTCAGGTGTGGTCAGTGTAGTCAGGTAGGGTCAGTGCAGTCAGGTAGGGTCAGTGTAGTCAGGTAGGGTCAGTGTAGTCAGGTAGAGTCAGGTGTGGTCAGGTAGGGTGAGGTGGGGTCAGATGTGGTCAGTGTGGTCAGGTGTGGTGAGGTGTGGTCAGGTAGGGTCAGGTGTGGTCAGGTAGAGTCAGGTGTGGTCAGGTAGGGTGAGGTGGGGTCAGATGTGGTCAGTGTGGTCAGGTGTGGTGAGGTGTGGTGAGGTGTGGTCAGGTAGAGTCAGGTGTGGTCAGGTAGAGTCAGGTGTGGTGAGGTAGAGTCAGGTGTGGTCAGGTAGGGCCAGGTGTGGTCAGGTAGAGTCAGGTGTGGTCAGGTAGAGTCAGGTGTGGTGAGGTAGAGTCAGGTGTGGTCAGGTGTGGTCAGGTAGGGTCAGGTGTGGTCAGGTAGAGTCAGGTGTGGTCAGGTAGAGTCAGGTGTGGTCAGTGTAGTCAGGTGTGGTCAGGTAGAGTCAGGTGTGGTCAGGTAGAGTCAGGTGTGGTCAGGTAGGGTCAGGTGTGGTCAGGTAGAGTCAGGTAGGGTCAGGTGTGGTCAGGTGTGGTTAGGTAGAGTCAGGTGTGGTCAGGTGTGGTGAGGTGTGGTCAGTGTAGTCAGGTGTGGTCAGGTAGAGTCAGGTGTGGTGAGGTAGAGTCAGGTGTGGTCAGGTAGGGTCAGGTGTGGTCAGGTGTGGTTAGGTAGAGTCAGGTGTGGTCAGGTGTGGTGAGGTGTGGTCAGGTAGGGTCAGGTGTGGTCAGGTGTGGTTAGGTAGAGTCAGGTGTGGTCAAGTGTGGTGAGGTGTGGTCAGGTAGGGTCAGGTGTGGTCAGGTAGGGTTAGGTAGAGTCAGGTGTGGTCAGGTGTGGTCAGGTAGGGTCAGGTAGAGTCAGGTGTGGTCAGGTGTGGTTAGGTAGAGTCAGGTGTGGTCAGGTGTGGTTAGGTAGAGTCAGGTGTGGTCAGGTGTGGTGAGGTGTGGTCAGGTAGGGTCAGGTGTGGTCAGGTAGGGTTAGGTAGAGTCAAGTGTGGTGAGGTGTGATCAGGTAGGGTCACCTGTGCACAGGAGAGGAGAGAATGACCTCCATCAGCTGAAGGAGTTCGTCCAGCACCTCCACCGTCGCGTCTCGCACCGCCTTCCTCAGAGTCACTCCTAAAGCAAACATCAAGCGTAGAGTCAGTTCTGGCGGGTCTCGTTAGTCCGGCTCGCATCAGTGACTCTCAGCTGATACACGTCTCTATATGAATATGCCGTCTATCACTGTGTTCATATATAAGCTCGTCAGTATCAGCAGCTGTGGCGTTTCTCAGGAGCGGATTACCCTCCTCCCTCCCCAGCTCCACCTGTCTCAGCCAGGATTTGGCTTTCTGATTCCCCTTTGAATCAGACTACATTTTCAATTATGTTGTACATTAAAACCTTTATTAATGAATGATATCTGGAATACATTCATGTGTGTTCTGTTCTGTTTGCCCTATGGAGGGTTATTGCTGCTCTTATCCATGCTAGGCTGCCCAGAACTGAACCATACCGCTAATCTAAACTGTATGCTAACTGTCAATCGTATTTGACTATAGTGGTCCTGACATAAAGGACTTTCAAGTCAAGTCAAAGTTTATTTATATAGCACAATTTATACAGCCGAAGCTGACCAACGTGCTTTACAAATTATCATAAAACAAGAACATGTCAGACATGTAGAAAATTAAAACAGACAACATTCCAAGAACACATACCTAAAAAACATGGCACAAAGTACTGATTATTAAAAAAAAAAAGTGAGTAAAAATAGGTTTTCAGCAGGTCAGGTACAGATCTAACCTTTCACCTGATCTAGGTCCTTGCTGAGTTCATTACAGGTTATAATGCTTTGGTATTAGTGGTATAGTTACCCTGGCTCTTTGGCAACCAGAAGTAAACGGTGGACAAGGTCAACACACTCTTCTGGACACATTCAGCTATTTGTGCACAGTCCTGGAGTGAGAAACAGAGCAACACTATTACAGGCGACAAAAGTCAAATACAACAGCACTGGATGACAGACAGCATTAATCTGATGCTCTGACGAGGGTCAAAGGTCAGTCTGATGCTCTAAAGAGGATCAAAGGTCAATCTAATGCTCTGAAGAGGTCAGTCCGATGCTCTGACGAGGGTCAAAGGTCAGTCTGATGCTCTGACGAGGGTCAAAGGTAAGTCGGATGCTCTGACGAGGGTCAAATGTCAATCTAATGCTCTGAAGAGGTCAGTCCGATGCTCTGACGAGGGTCAAAGGTCAGTCTGATGCTCTGACGAGGGTCAAAGGTAAGTCGGATGCTCTGACGAGGGTCAAAGGTCTGTCCGATGTTCTGATCAGGGTCAAAGGTCAGTAACCGATGCTCTGACGAGGGTCAAAGATCAGTCTGATGCTCTGATGAGGGTCAAAGGTCAATCTGATGCTCTAAAGAGGATCAAAGGTCAATCTAATGCTCTGAAGAGGGTCAAAGGTCAGTCTGATGCTCTGACGGGGGTCAAAGGTCAGTCAGACGCACCTCCTCTGACGGCGGCTTCGAGAAGATTAAACTGAGTTTGGTTGCTTCTTGAGACGTTGCTTTTACGGCATCATCTGTGAAATGAGAAGAACACGAGTGAAGTCATTGCGCAGATCAATAATATTCATATTCACATTAAGATCGTCAAAAACACTGAACTCAGAATCTCCCAGAAGTTTGACAAGCTGAACGTCCCGCTGGATTCATTCGACTCTCCGTCTAAAAACATAAAGAGGGTTATAATAAATACTATGAGCTTCACACATTATAGTCAGTCAGTCAGTGAGTGTGTGTGTGTGTGTGTTTGTGTGTGTGTGAGAGAGAGAGAGAGAGAGAGAGAGAGAGAGAGAGAGAGAGAGAGAGAGAGAGAGAGAGAGAGAGAGAGAGAGAGAATATGTGTGAATGTGTGTGAGAGAGAGAGAGAGAGAGAATATGTGAGTGTGAATGTGTGTGTGTGTGTGTGAGAGAGAGAGAGAGAGAGAGAGAGAGAGAGAGTTTGTGTGTGTGTGAGTTTAATATATTGTTTATATCGGACTGTTATCTCGCCGAACACAGTTAGCCGTTAGCCGTCACACAACACAGTTAAAGTCTGTGGTGAAATAAAGAGTCGGGATTTCCTCATACCTCTCACTCGATCTCTGCTGCATCTCACCGAGTTACTGAGGTTCCGCAAAGGCAGAAGAACATCTGATCGGGAATTATCGGCACTCATGACCCGGTTCGCTTCGAGCACTCGAGGCGTGGAACGAATGTCAAGCGGAACTAAGATTGTGTGATGATGATCGCGCCGGAATGATTCTGTGGTTGCACATACTTTACCATACTTGTTTACATATTTAGAGCTTTTAAAAATATTAATAAAAATTGTGTGTGTGTGCGTGTGTGTGTGTGTGTGTGTGTGTGTGTGTGTGTGTGTGTGTGTGTGTGTGTGTGTGTGTGTGTGTGTGTGTGAGTGTGTGTGTGTAAACAAAATAAACGTTCACTTTGTATATGTTTTAGAGTGCAACAGCTACATTTAATGCTTAAATATTACTTTTTGTGTTTACATTTTTCTATGAGGTTGTTTTAAATACAAACATTTAAAATAATGCATTCACTAAAATAGCTACTCTATTCATTCGCGTACATGAGTGATCCGGCAGGTGGCGCTCGACCGCAGAGAAACGAGCTGTTTTTAGTCTGATGATAATCAGTTCAAATCACTACCAATAAAGTACCATGGCAAAGTTCTGTGCATTATCATGTGTATCATCACTGTACCATAGTATTTCTCAAAGCAGCCAGCAGCAGCTCAAGTGACTTGATCTGAATGACTAAACTGATGAATTTAACTGATATTTTACTGCTTTGAAATGATCTACTGTTAAAATAAATGTGGTTTAACATTTTCAGGAGACTCTCGGCTGGAAACACTGTTTTCTGTGAACTATTCATGTGTCCATACAAGCTGTATGATTTCACATCATAACTTCTGGTAAATAAGATATCAAAACAGATGCTTACATTTGAGTTGCAACATGTATTCTATAGATTATGTGTGTCATCAGAGGCCAAACACGTATTGGGTTCAGTCACATCTGCGCTGGTGTTGTTTGATCAGAGCAGATTTATATGATTTACAGATGAACATGAAGAGTTCAAAGACCATCACAACTTATACTTGACAAAGATCTGCAGAACGCAGAAGGTTATCGGCGAGATGTGTGTTCATTCACGAGTGTTTTTACAGCACTTATCTGCTCTTCCTGAGTCACTGGTGCAACACAGTCAGAACTGCAGATCTCGGCATGAAAAAATATTTGTAACTGTGTTTATGCAACTGATCTGTCCAGTATTTCAAGTGACAAAGTTAAAAAAAAGTTCTCAAGTAAGTAAAACTCAAAAAAGCCCATGCAAAAGAAACAAAATATAATGAGTTGAGTTCTTACACTGACAGTTGTAGCATGTGCTGTCTCTAGAAATCAGGGCCTAAAATAACACGCGCCATGCAGCAAATATTAATAAACATTTTTTATGAATTCTAACAATGCACATAGGCGGCCTTACCTATGTTTCACCCGTTTCAATTGAAACGGGCCCCGCCCTCCAAGGGGGCCCCCAAAACACCGGCAAAAATCCTATTCATTTTCTCCATAGGATATTGATTTTCAGCCATAATGTCTAAACCATCCGAGGTAGACTGACTACAAGCTATGAGATTGTGAAACGAAAGTTTCTGCTCCTATAAAAACCACAAGTCAGTATGAAATCAACATTGTTTTAAGAAAAACGTGTTTTATTTGCGATCTTCTGGAGAAATACGCTTTACTGTCTATGGAAATACTATACTACCCACAATCCTAAGCATAACACTGAGGTCTCTGATTGGTCAAACTCGCGGTTACCATGGTGACGTATACCTCCCCCGAGAACGGCTTAAGTGATCTGAAGCATAATACCGGTAGTTTAGTTGTTTATAAATTGGCCTTTTTTGCCGTTAAGTTAAAATGTTATTTTGAGCAGGAAAAGAATTTTAAGAGGAAAATGAAACGTAGCCTACATATGCCAGTGGTGCTGAAAAACGAAAAAGATATTGGACAACAAAAGAAACGCTTTATTCAGTCTACCAAAAGTGACCTCTTTCTTTGGTCCAGGCGAGATGACAAAATCGCTGGACAAAGATGATCTTATCAGGGCATTCTCAGCACTCAAACACAGAAGGGTGGATTTCTAAAAAGGGCTCAGGTCAAATCTACGCCCGCCGCCCGGTGAGCTCAGCTGTCCACGGACGCGGAGCCCATCATTGTAACGTTATTTATGTTCGGTTCAGTGTCAGTCTGAGCCAGACACGTTTTCTTCTTTGCTTTAGTTAATAATTGAAGTTGAGTGGATGTTTGAGATGTTTATTTTCTGTCAGCCCAGACAGCTGAAAATATACTGCGCTAATCAAATTAGTTGTCCGTGAAAGGGCGAGGCTTATTCCAATGTAAAACGCTGTATAATTTTATATAGATTTAATCAAATAAGGTTGGATAACTTCTATGTTGAGCTGCCTGTTCTTAAAGCTGAAAGTGCACGTAATAAAATAATATACCATTGATGCAAACCAACAGGAATCCTTGCTTTTTCTGCTCTATTATGTTTATGTTTTATATGAGTAGGGCCCCATATTAGTTATTGAAACGGGCCCCCGAATCGATAAGGCCGCCACTGACAATGCATGAACGTGAACAAAAATGAACGATGCTCAGGCCAGCACTGCATCATCACCAAAGTTTAAGCCTTGACAATTTAAATATTCAAGTGCAAGAAGACGCTGAAGGAAGCTCGTGCCGTTTCTCGCGCTGTGGGTGTTTTGTGTGTGCAAACATGTGAAGTGCAAGCGAACATTTAACTGATCTCTCTTTCACATCTTTCTGTGCTTGAGCAGACAAATTCACACGAAATTATGTAGAAAAATAGTGAGTAACGTAAAAATTTGAGAATGCACATGCATGTGTATCAGTATATTAGTGCATTCGCTCTTAAAGTGACAGCAGCCTAATATCCCTGTGTTTTAATGTTAATCAAACAACAAAGGACAGAAAAAATCACTTTCACTGAATAACTTTTGGAACTTTAATGAGGATTAATTAATAAGGATGTTTAATTTACAGTGAAAAATATGCAATGTTATTTTACATTTGCTTACTTTATTACATTTACTGCTGTTAGATACCTAAAAAACTTTTTTTTCATTTGTATCTTTGTTATATTGTATTTATTTGTGCTTATGCTTGTAATTTGATTATTTGTTCTTACTTTATTACTGACTCTTTACTTGTCTTTAATAATGTTTTTAATTTATATTATTAGGCTAGTTATTTTAGCTGTGGTGTCGGATATTGGAATAAAGAATTGTGAATTTCCACTCCAAAATGTTGGTTTGCAAAAACAGTTTCATGGCCAGTAAAACATCTATGAATGGCCGGAACATTTTCTTAAAGCAGTGCATGAACTACAGCTGATGATCTGAGATGATAAACAAGAACACAGAATATACAATATGAGAGTTTGATTGATAACTGA
Source organism: Gila orcuttii (assembly GCA_026230005.1). Lineage (NCBI taxonomy): Eukaryota > Metazoa > Chordata > Actinopteri > Cypriniformes > Leuciscidae > Gila > Gila orcuttii. The sequence continues at coordinate 49,609,897 of JAPDVR010000011.1, read as the reverse complement.
AGTCTAAGACACAAGCTGTTGTATAACATGCAGTTGTTCATTGACTGTATTTATCACAGTTTATCAGATGTTGTTAAAGCCATCCGGTTCTTATCTTTTTGTGTTTTGCGCTCTTTGTGACTTAAAGGTTTGCATTAGAGGGTCTTTAACCAAAACAAGCACAAGCTTCAGATAAGCCTGTCACATACTCTTCTTGTCCTGTTCTACATGTTTGAGTTTGTTTGTTTTCATCTTATGACAGTCATCATGTCTCATTTCTCCACATGTTTCAGCATAATATTCTTATTTTTAATGGCGAGCTGATGTCCAATTACAGTTATGCATAAAATATAGGCAACCTACACTTATTTTTCATGCTTTAGAACTTTAGCTGTTAAAATTCTCTCAAAGTTATGAACAAACGTTCTTCCAGTAATACTAAAATCTTAAATCAAGTTTCTGATTTTGCTCTTAGTGCTTCATCACATTCAGTTCACTTTATCTGTCCTACAGATGAAGAAAATCTTTACTCATTTACAGAAATTAAATGTTTAAAATGATGAAAGCGCAAGAAGTAGGTTGTTACAACGTGATGTCGATGACTGAATAATTTATTATAAAATGTAAAAAAAAAAAAAAAAAAAATCTCTCGCAGAAAATGCTGAGTGCGCGCGAGGACGAGCCTCCAGCTCACCGACCAATCAGCGCGCGAGCTGCACATGACGTCACTCCTCCTCCGTGACGTTACATGTTCAGATCTTGCACGACCTCGGAACGGGTCAAAGGTCGATTTAGGCACCAGTCCGATCAGGTATTTTCCCAAACGAACAGTGAAATGATTCAATGATTAACTGAAGCCACGACATGCGTCCGTTCGGTGTGTGTGTGTGTGTGTGTGTGTGTGTGTGTGTGTGTTCCTCCTCCTCAGGTCAGTGTTGTATAAAAGACTGACTGTCACACACATTGAGCAGAACATTGATGACCCTCCTCATCCTCACTGACTGATGAAGAGCTGCTGAATCATTTATACAACACTTAAGGTAAACTATTATTATATATAAAAATATCTGTTATTAATCTGTTAAATATATTAAATTTAATTAAACATTACTTTATTAAAAATGTTAACTATTGCATAACAAGTAAATAATGCATTTAACAGTACATCAAAGTTCCAATGGTTAAATTATGAAAAAATTATTTCTTAAAGTTCATAAAGGTGCAGCTTTTTAAACGTTTAAAAACGTTATGCGAACGTTACGGGAACATTCCATTGAAGCATTCTTCAAATATTATGGAACGTTACTTTTGAATGTTTTCTGAAACATTACAGTACATTAATAAAGTAAGCTGAAAAAAATAAAATACTGTAACTAATTTTATAATATTAATGTTTCATTGTATAAATTGGGGGTTTATAATATGATGATGATGTTTGGGGGTCTAAAAGGCTTTGAATATTAGTTGTGTCAGGATACTGTACGGTTCTAGCATGCATGAATAGAGTCATCATTCAGTATAAATCAAAAACACTTACTGAAGGCTGCTGTGTGTGTGTGTGTGTGTGTGTGTGTGTGTGTGTGTGTGTGTGTGTGTTGCAAGGTTATAATAGTTTTGCATTTTCAAATTTAGATTTTTTTTGTTTGTGTTATTTTAATATCGTTTTCAATTTTACTTTAAATTACAGTTTAGTTTTAATTAGTTTCAATAATGGTTATGTAAGTTTTAGTTTAGACAGACATCTTAATAATAAAATAAAATAATAGTTTCAGATTTAACAAAGAACCAAATTAACACAACTTAACTGTAAAAAGTATGAAAAATTCTGCGGTAAATCGCCCCATCGACTTGAAGCGCCATATTTTCCACCACAGTAAAACGCTTATTAATTACGAAAACGATTATTTATTTTTGCTAATTATTTTTTTATTTCAGTTAGTTTTTCAGTAACTGTTGTTAGTTTCGTTTAGTTTTAGATTTTCATTTATTATGAATTTTTCATTTTATTTCAGTTTACGAAAATGTTTTTTGACTAATAGTTTTAGTCTTAGTTTCAGTTTTCGTTTACTAAACCGTGGTGTGTTGCAGGATCATCATGCCTCCTCAGCTGCAGTCTCAGAACCGGGCCTTGTCTCGAGTCCTGCAGGACGTCCCGGCGGATCTGAGTCCAGCGCTGCGAGAGTTCATCGAGAACAGTGTGAGTCTCTGCCAACCGGACTCACTCCACATGTGTGACGGATCGGACGAGGAGAACCGGGCCGTGCTGAGTCTGCTGGAGGAGCAGGGCGTCATCACACAACTACACAAGTACAACAACTGGTACAACACTCATCCTCTCTGACAGGGACAAACACAAACTCATGAAAGTGAAGAGATAGAGAAACTTTAATCCTCTGGTGCTCTGCAGCCCTAAAATTGTAAAAAAATAAATAAAATAAAAATAATTAATCGGAATGGTACGAAACTTGGTAAAGGTTTTGGCGCTTGCTATGTAAACACACACAAAAAAATCATGGACATGACCTGAACAGGTTAAATGGTCCTGTAATAAAATAGTCACACTTGTGCTCCTCGCGGTCAGAAATGACGCATTGGAAATGAATGAGACGAAGTTCCTCTAGTGGAAGCGTTTGGAACTGCAACATCTCACTGAACGCTCATTTACTGAGATATCAGTAGGGCTGGGAAAAAAATCGATTTGATTTAAAAATCGAGTTGGTAGGTCAAATCGATTCATATTTTCAAAAAATCGATTTTTTTTATTTTTTTTTCTCCAAAGTGGATGTATAACAATCTTTGTTGCACACTGCACAGTGACTTTTCAGTTAGAGAAAGGGTTTGCCTTTGCAATTTTGTTTATGTTGATGCACTTTAATTAAATAAAATAAATATATATTTTTAAAATATATTTACAGTTCGCAGTTATTTTGTTTTAAATTGAAGGGGGGGGAAAATCGAATCGAATCGTGAATCGAGTTTTTTATAAAAAAAATCGCAGATTTTTTTAGGGAAAAAAATCGCCCAGCTCTAGATATCAGCTTCAAATTTTTGAATACCACTTGTTTAGATTTATGGCTTTGATTTTCTCTCAGTTTTAGAGTAAAACATGTTTTTGAAAATATTTCAAATATTTTATAGTTCATATAAAAATTTAAAATAGTATTTTTGTACATTTTTCATAACAGTTATTGTTAAAAAAAAGTATTTAATTTAAAAAAAAAAATTCACTTCAGCAATAATCTGCCAAGTGTCGTCTTTGAAAAGAGATCAAACTTCAGTCTGTCGCTCTAAAGCGCATTATAGAACTAAAATATAGTACATTAATTTAATTGAAATGCATGTTTTTGACCGACGTGAAGAGCAGCAGAGAGTTAAATCTGATTTAAACAGACTTTCATCAGTACTGGAGCACATCATGTATGAGGATCGGGTGTAAATGACTGCAGTTTTCCAGTGTTTGTGAGTGTCTCTGGTGTTCTTCAGCTGGCTGGCGCGCACAGACCCACGAGACGTGGCTCGAGTCGAGAGTAAAACGGTGATCGTGACCCCGGAGCAGCGAGACACGGTTCCTTCTCCTCGAGGAGGAGGCGTCAGTGAACTCGGCCGATGGATGTCACCCGAGGAATGGGACAAAGCCATGAACCTGCGCTTCCCCGGGTGCATGAAAGGTACACAAGCGTCCAGTCACGTTAAAGTCCCCTGTAGTCAATCATTTTATCTCTTAAAACTCATCTTTGATCACCAAAATGACATATTTAAATGTTTAAATTAATTGGTTACAAGGTAGTTTGTGACGTCAGAAACACCAGCGATTTCAAACCGTGTTTTTGAGACTGTCTTTGGTTCACTGCAGTTTTAAGGAGAAAAATTATAGAATGTAACGTTCCCGTAATGTTTGAAGAATGACACAGTGTAAAGCTCCCGTGATGTTTGAAGAATGATAGTGTAACGCTCCCGTAATGTTTGAAGAATGATAGTGTAACGCTCCCGTAATGTTTGAAGAATGATAGTGTAATGCTCCCGTAATGTTTGAAGAATGATACAATGTAACATTCCCGTAATGTTTGAAGAATGACACAGTGTAACGCTCCCGTAATGTTTGAAGAATGATAGTGTAACGCACCCGTAATGTTTAAAGAATGTTACAGTGTAACGCTCCCGTAATGTTTGAAGAATTATAGTGTAACGTTCCCGTAATGTTTGAAGAATGATAGTGTAACGTTCCCATAATGTTTGAAGAATGATAGTGTAACGTTCCCGTAATGTTTAAAGAATGACACAGTGTAACGTTCCCATAATGTTTAAAGAATGACACAGTGTAACGTTCCCGTAATGTTTGAAGAATGATAGTGTAACGCACCCGTAATGTTTAAAGAATGTTACAGTGTAACGCTCCCGTAATGTTTGAAGAATTATAGTGTAACGTTCCCGTAATGTTTGAAGAATGATAGTGTAACGCTCCTGTAATGTTTAAAGAATGTTACCGTGTAACGCTCCCGTAATGTTTGAAGAATGATAGTGTAACGCTCCCGTAATGTTTGAAGAATGATAGTGTAACGCTCCCATAATGTTTAAAGAATGACACAGTGTAACGTTCCCATAATGTTTGAAGAATTATAGTGTAACGTTCCCGTAATGTTTGAAGAATGACACAGTGTAACGCTCCCGTAATGTTTAAAGAATGTTACAGTGTAACGCTCCCGTAATGTTTGAAGAATGATAGTGTAACGCTCCCGTAATGTTTAAAGAATGTTACAGTGTAACGCTCCCGTAATGTTTGAAGAATTATAGTGTAACGTTCCCGTAATGTTTGAAGAATGATAATGTAACACTCCCGTAATGTTTAAAGAATGTTACAGTGTAACGCTCCCGTAATGTTTGAAGAATGATAGTATAACGCTCCCGTAATGTTTGAAGAATGACACAGTGTAACGCTCCCATAATGTTTAAAGAATGACACAGTGTAACGTTCCCATAATGTTTGAAGAATTATAGTGTAACGTTCCCATAATGTTTGAAGAATGATAGTGTAACGTTCCCGTAATGTTTAAAGAATGACACAGTGTAACGTTCCCATAATGTTTAAAGAATGACACAGTGTAACGTTCCCGTAATGTTTGAAGAATGATAGTGTAACGCACCCGTAATGTTTAAAGAATGTTACAGTGTAACGCTCCCGTAATGTTTGAAGAATTATAGTGTAACGTTCCCGTAATGTTTGAAGAATGATAGTGTAACGCTCCTGTAATGTTTAAAGAATGTTACAGTGTAACGCTCCCGTAATGTTTGAAGAATGATAGTGTAACGCTCCCGTAATGTTTGAAGAATGATAGTGTAACGCTCCCGTAATGTTTAAAGAATGACACAGTGTAACGTTCCCATAATGTTTGAAGAATTATAGTGTAACGTTCCCGTAATGTTTGAAGAATGACACAGTGTAACGCTCCCATAATGTTTAAAGAATGACACAGTGTAACGTTCCCATAATGTTTGAAGAATTATAGTGTAACGTTCCCGTAATGTTTGAAGAATGATAGTGTAACGTTTAAAGAATGTTACAGTGTAACGCTCCCGTAATGTTTGAAGAATTATAGTGTAACGTTCCCGTAATGTTTGAAGAATGATAGTGTAACGCTCCTGTAATGTTTAAAGAATGTTATAGCGTAAAGCTCCCGTAATGTTTGAAGAATGATAGTGTAACGCTCCCGTAATGTTTGAAGAATTATAGTGTAACGTTCCCATAATGTTTAAAGAATGACACAGTGTAACGTTCCCATAATGTTTAAAGAATGACACAGTGTAACGCTCCCATAATGTTTAAAGAATGACACAGTGTAACGTTCCCATAATGTTTAAAGAATGACACAGTGTAACGCTCCCATAATGTTTAAAGAATGACACAGTGTAACGTTCCCATAATGTTTGAAGAATTATAGTGTAACGTTCCCATAATGTTTGAAGAATTATAGTGTAACGTTCCCATAATGTTTAAAGAATGACACAGTGTAACGTTCCCATAATGTTTAAAGAATTACACAGTGTAACGTTCCCGTAATGTTTGAAGAATGATAGTGTAACGCACCCGTAATGTTTAAAGAATGTTACAGTGTAACGCTCCTGTAATGTTTGAAGAATTATAGTGTAACGTTCCCGTAATGTTTGAAGAATGATAGTGTAACGCTCCTGTAATGTTTAAAGAATGTTACAGTGTAACGCTCCCGTAATGTTTGAAGAATGATAGTGTAACGCTCCCGTAATGTTTGAAGAATGATAGTGTAACGCTCCCGTAATGTTTAAAGAATGACACAGTGTAACGCTCCCATAATGTTTGAAGAATTATAGTGTAACGTTCCCGTAATGTTTGAAGAATGACACAGTGTAACGCTCCCATAATGTTTAAAGAATGACACAGTGTAACGTTCCCATAATGTTTGAAGAATTATAGTGTAACGTTCCCGTAATGTTTGAAGAATGATAGTGTAACGTTTAAAGAATGTTACAGTGTAACGCTCCCGTAATGTTTGAAGAATTATAGTGTAACGTTCCCGTAATGTTTGAAGAATGATAGTGTAACGCTCCTGTAATGTTTAAAGAATGTTATAGCGTAAAGCTCCCGTAATGTTTGAAGAATGATAGTGTAACGCTCCCGTAATGTTTGAAGAATGATAGTGTAACGCTCCCGTAATGTTTAAAGAATGACACAGTGTAACGTTCCCATAATGTTTGAAGAATTATAGTGTAACGTTCCCGTAATGTTTGAAGAATGACACAGTGTAACGCTCCCATAATGTTTAAAGAATGACACAGTGTAACGTTACCATAATGTTTGAAGAATTGTAGTGTAACGTTCCCGTAATGTTTGAAGAATGATAGTGTAACGCTCCCGTAATGTTTAAAGAATGTTACAGTGTAACGCTCCCGTAATGTTTGAAGAATGACACAGTGTAACGCTCCCATAATGTTTGAAGAATTATAGTGTAACGTTCCCGTAATGTTTGAAGAATGATAGTGTAACGTTCCCGTAATGTTTGAAGAATGATACAATGTAACGTTCCCGTAATGTTTGAAGAATGATACAGTGTAACGTTCCCGTAATGTTTGAAGAATGACACAGTGTAACGTTCCCGTAATGTTTGGAGATTGACACAGTGTCTGTCCTCAGGTCGTGTGATGTACGTGATCCCGTTCAGCATGGGTCCGGTCGGGTCTCCGCTCTCGAAGATCGGTGTGGAACTGACCGACTCCCCGTATGTTGTGGCCAGTATGAGGATCATGACCCGCGTGGGAAAGGTCGTTCTGAACGCACTCGGGAACGGAGAGTTCGTGAGATGCCTACACTCGGTCGGATGCCCACTTCCCCTCAAGAGTGAGTACTAGTGAGATTCATGAATCTCTCTCTCTCTCAAAGATTCAAATAGCTTTATTGGCATGGTGAAAGAAATCTTTACATTGCCAAAGCATTAATAACACTATGCAAAAAAAATTCACTCACTCTCTCTCTCTCTGTCTCTCAGAGCCGCTGGTGAATAACTGGCCCTGTAACCCGGATCTCACCCTGATCGCCCACATCCCGGAGCAGAGGAGCATCGTGTCGTTCGGGAGTGGGTACGGTGGGAACTCTCTGCTGGGAAAGAAGTGTTTCGCTCTTCGAATCGCGTCTCGCATCGCTAAAGAGGAGGGCTGGCTGGCCGAACACATGCTGGTCAGTCTCAGATAAACTCTCACATCACATCCAGATCCACCATTAACTCGACTTACAGTCACTCAGTGTCTGTCAATGACAGGACAAACACCTTCCAAACATACAGACCAACATATCTACCTTATTGTTAAAAGTTTTTTTGCGATTGTGCAAGACTTCTATATAACTATAGTAATTATAACAAAATTACTATATGATTATTTATAAAAAATAATATTTCTTGAAATATATATATATATATATATAATATATATAAATATATATATATACACATTAAAAATAACATTTTAATAAATTAAAATAATTTGCAATATCAAGTAGCATATATAGCCTTTGTGTTTTTTATTAAATATATTTCATAAAAATATTTTTATACATTTAAAAAATAAAGTTTGCAATATCAAGCAGCATATATGTTTTTATTAAATATATTTAATAAAAACAACATTTTAATACATTTACATAATACAGTTTGCAATATCAAGAAGCATATATATGTATTTCTTGCAAAAACAGATGAAAATAATTTTTTTAAGTCACTGTGTATAAAGCCATCTGCCAAATGCATAACTGAAAATGTTAAAACAGCAACTAAAGGAATTCAAATTGAATGCAAAAAATAGTTAAGATCCAAATATCTCCAGATAACACTAAAAAAAAATTTTTTTGGAATGAAGATTGACAGCTCCATTAAACACTCACATTCACAGATAATTCTGTCACTGATTCTGTTTCCTCGAGTATCGAGTAATGTGAGTATGATGCGCTCCTGCAGATCCTGGGCATCACTAACCCGGCGGGACAGAAGAAGTATTTTGCGGCGGCATTCCCTAGCGCTTGTGGGAAAACTAACCTGGCCATGCTGAAGCCGTCTCTGCCGGGCTGGAAGCTGGAGTGTGTGGGAGACGACATCGCCTGGATGAAGTTCGACACCGAAGGTACAGAGAGCTGTGTTTAGTGTTCAGTGAAGGAGTGTGTGTGTGTGTGTGTGTGTGTGTGTGTGTGTGTGTGTGTGTGTGAAGGCGACCCATAAGTGTCCTCGACAAAAACCCAATAGGATTTGTTCATTGGCTTTTGGATTATTGCAGAAAAGAAGATCTGTGCATTAAAAACATGCAAAAAACACACTGACTTTTATGGAACCTTGTTTCCGCCACAGAATAAAACATTTTAAAAGATAATTGGGACTTTAAGATAATATTTTATCTCATAATTGCATGTTTACATCACACAATTCTGACTTTATTTCTCAGTATTGCGAGATATAAAGTCAGAATTACGAGTTATAAAGTCAGAATTGCGAGATATAAAGTCAGAATTGCGAGTTATAAAGTCAGAATTGCGAGATATAAAGTCAGAATTACGAGTTATAAAGTCAGAGTTGTGAGATATAAAGTCAGAATTACGAGTTATAAAGTCAGAATTGCGAGTTATAAAGTCAGAATTACGAGTTATAAAGTCAGAATTACGAGTTATAAAGTCAGAATTGCGAGTTATAAAGTCAGAATTGCGAGATATAAAGTCAGAATTGCGAGTTATAAAGTCAGAATTGCGAGAAAAAAAGTCAGAATTGCGAGATATAAAGTCAGAATTGCGAGATATAAAGTCAGAATTGCGAGTTATACAGTCAGAATTGCGAGTTATACAGTCAGAATTGCGAGTTATAAAGTCAGAATTGCGAGATATAAAGTCAGAGTTGCGAATAAATAAATTCGCAATTCTGACTTTTTTTCTCGCAATTGCGTGTTATAAAGTCTATTTCTCTCAATTGCGACTTGATACCTCGCAATTCTGAGATAAAAAGTCAGTATTACCTTTTTTATTTTTCATTCTGTGGCGGAAAGCTGCTTCCATAGACTTTAAGGACGATGGAAACGTAAGAGTTAAAATGCTCGTTTCAAAAATGCATCATCCCAGCTCTATAGGCGTCCAGCTAAAACGCATAATCATCATATATCTATTATTATTAAGAAATATGCAGTTTTTGGCTCTTTCGGTTGACGTCCTCTGTCGTTGTGCTGAAGGGAATCTCAGAGCCATCAACCCAGAGAACGGTTTCTTCGGTGTGGCTCCAGGAACCTCTACCAAAACCAACCCGAACGCCATGGACACCATCCGCCAGAACACCATCTTCACCAACGTGGCCGAGACCAGCGCCGGGGGGGTGTTCTGGGAAGGCATGGATGAGGATCTGCCCGAGGGAACGACCCTGAAGTCCTGGAAGAACCAGCCCTGGACGCCGGAGGATGGTGATTACAACTAGAATTACAATTTATTTATAAAGCACACAATAATACAACAATGTTGATGGTAGGACACTGATGTTCGTCAGATCAGGAGTGTGTTTCCTGTAATAAAGGGGCGGGGCCTGGTTGAGTCAGTTAGTAGTGTGTTAAACTGGCAGTTATGGAAAGGGGCGGGACATTTCCCAAACACACTCGAAGCACTCGACCAATCACAACACACTGCTCCAGCCGACCAATCAGAGCACAGTGTGCTTTTCAGAAGGAGGGGTTTCATAGAGACAGGAAGTAATCAGGCGTGTGTTTCCCGTACAGCGCTGTCACTCGCGGCTTCACTACTGTAGTGCGACGCATCGCTGACGAAATCCACTAGCGAGTCACGACTGTTTCCTGAAACTATTGTCGCAAATTGGTCGTTCAACCACGTTAGTTAATGATGTCACACAGGTATTAGAGTAATAACTACTGTTAATGAATTTGTTTGTGATCAAATTAATGCGAGATGTTTTGCTATAAATTAGACATGGGATCTGAGGATTAATTCTAATTTTTCTCAGTTATTTTGCTTTATTTCCAGATTCAATCATAGGCTGCGTCCCAATTCGCCTACTTATACTACGCCCTAAAAGTATGTACTCTTTTTGTGAAGAAAAAGTACATACTTTTGAGTGTGTAGCAAAAGAGTAGGCAAGCTTTGGGACACACTATCACGTCATCTTTAACGGATCTGTCGCGTGCATCCTACCGTAAACTGCCCTGTCAATCATCCTGTCACCGTCAATCATCCTGTCACCATAAACTGCCCTGTCAATCATCCTGTCACCGTAAACTGCCCTGTCAATCATCCTGTCACCGTAAACTGCCCTGTCAATCATCCTGTCACCGTAAACTGCCCTGTCAATCATCCTGTCACCGTCAATCATCCTGTCACCATAAACTGACGTCAATCATCCTGTCACCGTCAATTATCTTGTCACCGTAAACTGCCCTGTCAATCATCCTGTCACCGTAAACTGCCCTGTCAATCATCCTGTCACCTTAAACTACCCTGTCAATCATCCTGTCACCATAAACTGCCCTGTCAATCATCCTGTCACCGTCAATCATCCTGTCACCGTAAACTGCCCTGTCAATCATCCTGTCACCGTCAATCATCCTGTCACCGTAAACTGCCCTGTCAATCATCTCGTCACAGTTAAAATCCTCCATTCAATCCAATTTAATTTCCTAGCGTTTCGGAGAGAAATGTTGAAGCACGTTCATCTGCTTCATCTTACGCACTCGAGCTCGTTCACACATGCGCACTCTTCAAAAACTACACTTTAAATCTCCTGACAAACTAAAAGACGTAAATGACATTTGTATGTATTCTAAATAAAAGATATGATTGTATGAATGTCAGCTTGATTATTTTCCTCAAGATCAGGATTTATTGAGTCACATGTCATGAAAACAAGAAACTCTTCTAATCACAGGCGGAGATCTGTCGCTCACACACACAACTCTGCGATGCTGTGTGTGAATCTTCGTTAGAACGATTGTTTCTGGAAACACGACTCATTGAACTGATGATAACGACTGAACTTGTGACTATAGTTGCTAACGATGCTGATTTTCGTAAACGCAGTCCTGATCCGGTTCTTCTCGATGATAACGCCTTCTCTCTCTTCCAGCCGAGCCATGCGCTCATCCCAACTCCCGCTTCTGCACGCCGGCCGCCCAGTGTCCCATCATCGACCCGCAGTGGGAGTCTCCCGAAGGCGTTCCCATCGAGGCCGTGATCTTCGGGGGGCGTCGGCCCGAGGGCGTCCCGCTGGTGTACGAGGCCTTCGATTGGTCACACGGAGTGTTTGTGGGAGCGGCCATGAGATCCGAAGCCACGGCGGCCGCCGAACACACAGGTGAGTTAACTATACTGATCATAATTAGTTCTTATTAACTAATGCATTAACTAACGAGAGCTTAAAAAAAGTACAAGTGTTACTGTGATTTATATATACAGTCAAAATTATTCAGACACCAGATATATTTTTTTATATGTTTTTACTAGTGTGTTCAGGACACTATAGTTCGTTTATGTAAGTGAGGAGAGCAAAATAAAGTAAACTGTGACATATTATACCCAAAAGGTCTACATAAAGTGGACTACTTTAATTTTTAGCAATCTTTAATTGCTAATGCATCTTTTTACAGCACAGACTGAACAACATGAAGCATTGCTTGGTGATTGGTTGAGCTAAACTGATATTATCTAATTGTGTAGTTAAATTTAACAGCTGACAGATATTCAACATAATTCATGTGTGAGAGTCTAACAGAAGGACGGGCAAAACCAGTCAAATATCAACTGATTTAATAACGTCATATTTTATTACCAGTTTCTAAACTATAGCGAATAAACTGTGAGAATGAGAGAAATGTTGAAGGAGTCTGAATAAATTTTGGTTTGACTGTAAATATGTCATTAGGGCTACACCGTATATCGAAATAAAAAGGATAAAGTAAATACATGTGCTACTGGAGTAGTTATAATAGTTGATTTCTTGAAAAAAGAGTTTAAAAAAAAGTTTAAAAAAAATATATGTATAGCTTGAATACAATGTAAGTTACTGTGGATAAATGCAATTGTTAAAAAGGCAACAAAAAAATTATTCAACTAAATGAATTAAAATTGAATGCAAATATTATTAATTATTAAAAATTATAATTATTAAGATATTATTTAAGGGTGAAATATCTGCAGAATCGAGCCGTTCTGAGACGCTGATATGATGAGTGACACACAGCGCATTCTTCTATTGGCCGGCAGCCCGTCAAAATTCAAGTTTGAAAATGAAGAAATTAATATATGGTATATATAAATGCTTCATTTAAATGCTTCATTCATTCAAATTAAGAAGTAAAAAAATTTATTGGAATTTAAAAATTACTAAATTTTATTTTACAGTACAATAGTTAGGCTATTACAATATAGTTCATTTTTTAATGTTTATTTGATAATAATCGCTAAAAAATCATAATAATTAATAATATTTTATATTTCAAATAGTCATATTGAATTGGTCAAAAACAATTTTCACTCAAACTTTTTTAGTAAATTTCACAAATAATTAAAAAGAAACGGCAAGTAACACATTGAATTAAACATTCAATTTTGACAAAGTCTATTTTACTATTATATTGCTATTATAATAAATACTACAAGAAAAAAAGAAATGCTATTTTTTAAGGTATTTTCATCAATAATCTATTTTATTTAGAACATACCATGAAACTTTTTCCTAAATCAGTCAGCCCTAAATGGCTTTTGGCATTAAAAAAAGTAACTTTTCAGGGTTTAAATTAAAAAAAAAATGCAAATGGACAATAAAATCACCTGTTCAACTTAATCTGCCGAAACTATTTTTTAATACATCGCAGAAAGACGAAATATCGTTTTTTTCCATTCTGGTGCAGCCCAAATGATCATGTTGGAGAAAGTGAATGAAAGTGAGATAGTAAAGCAGTGTGTGTTGCTGTGTCCAGGTAAAGTCATCATGCACGACCCGTTTGCCATGCGCCCGTTCTTCGGCTATAACTTCGGGCAGTATCTGTCCCACTGGTTGAGCATGCAGGATCGTCCCGAAGCCAAACTGCCCAAGATCTTCCACGTCAACTGGTTCCGCAAGAGCGCGTCGGGCCGGTTCCTGTGGCCCGGCTTCGGGGAGAACATCCGTGTGCTGGAGTGGATGTTCCGCAGGATCAGTGGAGAGGCCGGAGCGATGCCCAGCGCCGTCGGGTTCGTGCCCGTCGACCTGAACCTCAGAGGTCTCCCATCGGACCTGGACCTGGATCAGCTCTTCCACATCTCTGCCCAGTTCTGGACCCGGGAGGTGGAGGAGATCCGAGCGTACTTCCAGCGCGAGGTTAACCAGGACCTTCCCGGAGAGATGGAGCGACAGCTGGAGATGCTGGAGCAGAGAGTGAGACGGCTGTGAGAACTGCTTTAAAGCCGCTCAGCAGACATCAAACTCTCATTTTAGAACTTTTTAAGATTTTTAGCCCTCTAATCAGTGGCCAAACCCGTTATGGAAAAAAAAACAAAGTAAAAAAAAAAAAGGTAATTGCTACTTTTTATCTTGCAATTATGTTTTTTTCTCAGAAATGTGACACGTAAACTTGGAATTCTGAGGGAAAAAAGTCAGAATTGTGAGATATAAATTTAGAATTCCAAAGATAAAATTAGGAATTGTAAGATATAAACTTGGAATTCTGAGGGGAAAAAGTCGGAATTGTGAGAAATAAATTTGGAATTCCGAAGATAAAGTTTGAAATTGTAAGATATAAACTCGTAATTCTGAAGGGAAAAAGTCGGAATTGTGAGAGAGAAAAAATCGGGAATTCCGATTAAAAAATTGTAATTGTAAGAAATAAACTTTGAATTCCGAGGAAAATTTTGTAATTATAAGATATAAACTTGGAATTCCGAGGGAAAATGTGGAATTGTAAGATATAAACTCAGAATTCTGAGATATAATCTAGAATTTCAGAGAAAAAAATGGAATTTTAAGAAATAAACTTGGAATTCTGAGGGGAAAAAGTCAAAATTGTGAGACATAAATTTAGAATTTCGAGGGAAAATTTGGAATTGTAAGATATAAACTGAGTTCTGAGGAAAAAAGTCAGAATTGTGAGATATAAACTTGTAAAATTGTGTGAAAACAAATTCAGAAGAAGAGCTTCCGCAGTTTGAGCCCTTAAATTTCAAGCTGACAGAAGATCTGATGACATCTATGAATGAAATTAAAGGACTGTTTGTTATTTAACCTTATAAATTATTGATGCAAAATGTCCAACTACATGTTCACATTTATATATTCAGTGGGAGGCTTTATGGCTGAAAACTTTACACTGTTTGCAACCACTTCATTTTTCTAAATGTCTTAAATTATTTTTGTATTTCTATGCTTTTTGATATCTAGATCTACTTATTATCCATCTACTTTTTATATCTAGATATTAATAATAAAGATATTTAAATGTACACCTGGAGACAATGGAAATGTTGTGCTACATTTATAAACGTACATATACATAAAACATACATCACATAAATACTGTACATATGCTTTGATTTACACACGGCACAGAAAAACATTCAGTGCAAGCAGAAACAAGACGACTTTAAGAGCGTAACAGACTACTGTAATGAGAACAATATGATTTCTCACCTTTTAATACTTACTGTCATGTGTGAAATAATATTGGCAGACTAGTGACGAAATGTTTCTCTGCACATTACAAATACAAGTGTGAATTCATCAGTAAATAATAACTGATGATAATAACTGAAACTGAAGGCTATTAAACTAATGAAGATCATGAATACTGTATCACTACAAACAAACAAACAGGAAAGTTAGGAAACACGAAAAAGAGGAGAAAAATGACATCACTGAACCACATGTTAAGAACATATGAAGAGAATCAGTCTCGTTCAGCCAGAGCGATAAACTATAACAATAAATAAACAGTTCAAGAAATCGTTCTAAATATAAAAGAACAGCAGAGTCACTCACACCACGACTATAACAATAACGACACAGACTTTTTTCCCCAGCTGATGAACAATAAAAACATTGACAGCTAATCAGAAGCCATCCTGCTTTAAGAGCTCGGGCATTTAAAGTGACAGACGACAAATCTGAATAAACAGAACGATGTCGTGGACTAATATAGTTAGTTATGATCGCAACATACTGATGTAGGCCTACTATTGTCTGCGACTACATTAAGCCGTATATTTCACCAAACTCGGCTCAGACTCGAAATGCTATATCTTTTCTATCAAGACTTTTGTACGATATAAGAAAAAAAATTACTTATTTATTTATAGTTTATTTGATAATAACAGATACAGTAAACTTAGATTATGTTCTCGAAGCAATCCCATGTATTATAGTGTTTATAGCCAATTGGCTAATTCGCTAGAAGGGCTTTTTATATTAAATATAGCCTAACATTAGATGGATAACCGAAAAAATAAACAGTGAATACATTAAAAGATCCAAAAAACCAAACAGCACAAATAACATGTTTTGACATGTGTGAACACACTGTTATGTAGACAGGATTTTGTCTGTTTTTTGAAGGTAGACAGTTCAGCTAAAGGGATAGTTCACCCAAAAATGTTTACCTCTTGTCAGTTAACGTAGTGTGATTGCGTAGAGCTACGTCACACGCAGGCTCACTATTGGCCGACGCTGGTCATGTGTGTGATGCGTGTGACGTACAACACAGAAGCGCTGCGCTGTTACACTAGTGAACTCACTCGAGGCACACAGAGAAGGAAATAAATAGTTGAAATAAAGTCGTTATTTTTGTTTGTTTTTGCGCACAAAAAGTATTCTCGTCGCTTGATAAACTTAAGATTGAGTCACTGTAGTCACTTGGACTATTTTAACGATGTCTTTAATAACTTTTCGGGGAACAAGTGTCAATCCCTTAGAAGCCTATGGAGGAGTGATCCAGCTCTCAGATTTAATCACAAATATCTTAATTTGTGTTCCGAAGATGAACGAAGGTCTTACGGGGTTGAACAACATGAGGGAGAGTAAATACTGACAGAATTTACATTTTGGGGGGAACTATCCCTGTAAAGTCTTTATCTCAGCATTGAGAGAGATCCATTGGTTTGCTCACGGAAAAGCAATCTGAGCAAAAGATGTTTTACACAATGGAAGTTTACAGTCGCTACTCTCGTACATCTCAAACTTTGCAGTCTGATTACAAAAATACAAAATGGCTCGGGGGGGGGGCAAGTCTATTCAAACATTTACATTTACATTTAGTCATTTAGCAGACGCTTTTATCCAAAGCGACTTACATCTGAGGACTAAAGCAAGCGAGTCATCGTGAAGAGGGAAGAACGACGCAAGAAGTGCTCAAAATACAAAGTTCAGGCATTGCTCAGAGTAGCAAAAGCCAGACAAGGGAAGCTTTAAAAGGTTTAAAGGAGATTTTTATTTTTATTTTTTTATTTTATTTATGTTAAGTACAAGATTTATATGGGCTTTTTATCTAAAATTTTAAAAGTATTATAAAGCCGTTCAAGAGTCTTTAGGGTGGTTTGGTTGGTCTGAGAGTGGACGACAGCTGGGAAAATCATTGTATTTAAAAAGACATAAGCACATTCGACTGTTAAACAATTCCTGATCGTCCTGAAACACTTTATTCTGGCCTTCATTTTTAAAGATAGGCTTTTGATGTGACTTTTAAGAGTCT
This sequence comes from Gila orcuttii, assembly GCA_026230005.1. Lineage (NCBI taxonomy): Eukaryota > Metazoa > Chordata > Actinopteri > Cypriniformes > Leuciscidae > Gila > Gila orcuttii. Next base: position 49,592,710 of record JAPDVR010000011.1, on the reverse strand, counting down.
AATATCACTCCTAAATATTTCTCCCGTTCGATTTGTTCAATGATTTCATCTTTCATTTCAGTGTTTAATTTGATTGCTGTTGATGTCTTTTTTTTATAGAAAAGCACACGAATTTGGTTCAGTGTCAAACAGGATCCATTTAGCCAAATTAACACTTTCTTAAGACTTTGTTAATTTAAATTTATGCATTTGGCAGACGCTTTTTTCCAAAGCGACTTACATTGCATTTCAAGGTACACATTTACAGTCTTATCAGTTCAATTTACTGCTGATTACAGCAGGGCTTTTGCCGTCCACATAAAACAGTGTCGTCGGCATCCATCTGAAGGCCAACCTCAAGAAGTTTGTTCATGTACAGGCTAAAGAGAATAGGCCCCAGAATAGTTCCCTGAGGGATTCCTATCATAATTTTACATTATCAATAACAACACATTGTTTTTGACCCTGTAGATATGACTCAAACCATAAGAGTGCCTGCTTTGACAAATTAAAAGATGATAGTTTTGAGGTAAGGAGGCTATGATTTACGGTATCGAAAGCCAGGAACACCATATTTCCTTTGTCAAGTGACTGCACAATGTTTTCTAATAATGCACAGATGGCAGATTCAGTCTAGTGATTCTGGCTGAAACCGTACAGCAGGTAGAGATGTGTTTCTAAATATTTAATTAGTTGTTCTGAAACAATTTTTTCCAATATTTTAGATGCTACCGGGACTAGATAATTGGTCGATAGTTACTGGCATCTGCAGTATTCCCGGACTTAAAGACGGGCTTAACTAGTGTTTTTTTACAAGTATCTGGAAATGTTCTAGTTTTAATAGAGACATTAATATTGTGAGTCAGAGGCTGGCTGATAATTTTGGCATATTTAATTAAAAAAAAAAAACTGCATCCATATTGTATGTGTCTCTGGATGAAGTGGTATTCAGGTCCGAAATAGCTTTAAAGTCCCCCTGTGGTGAAAATCCAGCTTTTAATGTTGTTTATGTGTCTATGTGGTGTTTTTAATATGCTTTAAGACAAACCATGTGTAAATTCATAAGTCGACAGCATTGCTGAGTATTTTCTCCTTAAAACTGCAGTGAACCAAAGACAGTCTCAAAAACACGCTTTGAAATCGCTGGTGTTTCTGACGTCACAAACTACCTTGTAACCAATCAGATCAACGTGTGATCGTCAACCAGTGGATCTCTGAGTGAGTGAGTGAGTGGAGGCGGAGCTCATTTGCATATTCATAGAACCACGCATACTAAATGAGGCAAGGGTGTCGAGTTACATTCAAGATATTTTAAGGCATGAAGACATTTTTTAAAGGAAAAAACATTTAAATATGCAATTTTTCTGATCAAAGATGAGTTTTAAGGGATAAAATGATTGACTACAGGGGGACTTTAAATCATGCTAACACATGACAGAAACATTTTTTGGCTTTCTCTGAGTAAAACCTGCAAGCTTTTAAAAGTTATTTTAAACTTTCAGACCTTTTGTCAACAAACTTTACTCATTTAGTAATCGTTATGGTTCTTGGTGTGAATCTCTCCTGGAGGAACACAAGATCTTCTTCATCAGTCATTCACTCATTAGATGAAAAATCTCTTTTTTAGAAATAAACGCTCATTAACGAGGCATTGATGAATGATGAAGCTCCCGAGCAGCTTAACAATTAAAACGATGTAAAACAAGATGATTTTTTCCATTGGCAGATATTTGTTCTTGTTTTAAGCCCAAACTCATTTCATTTACATGATTATTTTCAGTAATCAAGACCTAATATCTTCAGTCATTCTGCTTCTCCAGTAAATGTATCTTAATTTAAGAATGTTTAGATATTTGTGCTGGAAAACAAGACAGAAACACTGAGGAAGAACATCGTGTTTTGCGGTGTGTTGCACGTATACTTTAGCAGAACATTCATCATATTGAATGTTTAAATATAATGTGCTGCAATGAATGTGAATAAGTTTAAGACATCTAGTGTCTCTGGAGGAAACTGGTCTGGTTCATGACCTTCATGTGAACACTTACATCACATTCACATCAATGGCAGTGACGAAGTTCATTCATGCTGACGCTCGTCAAACTTGTGTAATGTTCATAAGCTCAAGCATATTTGCTCATGCGAGTGATAATGTTGGACGGGCGACAGAAACGTGGACTTCAGCTGGAGCCTTATCTGCCAGAGCAGTGCATGCTGGGTAAATGGGGCATGTTCTCACCCTCATATAACGTCAGATAATGAGCTGCTGACGCTCGACTCGTTCTGCTGCCAATAAGTGTCTTTCTAGGGAACGAGAAACGTGTTGGACGACGTCCATATAGTGGAGAAATGAGGAGAAAGTGAATGTGAATCTGATCCAGGAATTCCTAATTTATTAACATACAGAATCCGTCGACTGAAACTCTATTCTGAACACCTAGAAAACACAATAATGATTTGATATGATAGATGAAATTGATTATGAGACTAATCAACAGCTAATTTAACAGCTAACAGGGAACGTTCTCAGAACATTCTGTCAATCTTCTTTTAAAGTTATAAAGAAACGTTCTTCCAGTAACATTAATAGAACGTTCATTCAAAGGTATATCTGGTTTTTAATAATGTTCTCAAAACGTTAGCACAGAAATATGTTTCAAAACGTTCAGAGAACATTTAAAAGTAATGTTCAAAAAACATACACAAGTAACATTCAGGAAACATTTAAAAGTAACGTTCAGAGAACATTCAAAAGTAACGATCAGAGAACATTAAAAAGTGTTCAAAAAACATACAAAATTAACATTCAGGAAACATACAAAAGTAACGTTTAGAAAACATTTAAAAGTAACTATCAGAGAACATTCAAAAGTAACGTATAGAGAACATTCAAAACTAACGATCAGAGAACATTAAAAAGTAACGATCAGAGAACATTAAAAAGTAACGATCAGAGAACATTCAAAAGTAACAATCAGAGAACATTCAAAAGTAACAATCAGAGAACATTCAAAAGTAACATATAGAGAACATTCAAAAGTAACAATCAGAGAACATTTAAAAGTAACGATCAGAGAACATTCAAAAGTAACGTTCAGAGAACATTCAAAAGTAACGATCAGAGAACATTAAAAAGTAACAATCAGAGAACATTCAAAAGTAACAATCAGAGAACATTCAAAAGTAACATATAGAGAACATTCAAAAGTAACAATCAGAGAACATTTAAAAGTAACGATCAGAGAACATTCAAAAGTAACGATCAGAGAACATTGAAAAGTAACGTTCAGAGAACATTCAAAAGTAACGTTCAGAGAACATTTAAAAGTAACGATCAGAGAACATTCAAAAGTAACGTTCAGAGAACATTCAAAAGTAACGATCAGAGAACATTAAAAAGTAACGATCAGAGAACATTAAAAAGTAACGATCAGAGAACATTCAAAAGTAACAATCAGAGAACATTCAAAAGTAACAATCAGAGAACATTCAAAAGTAACAATCAGAGAACATTCAAAAGTAACATATAGAGAACATTCAAAAGTAACAATCAGAGAACATTTAAAAGTAACGATCAGAGAACATTCAAAAGTAACGTTCAGAGAACATTCAAAAGTAACGTTCAGAGAACATTCAAAAGTAACGATCAGAGAACATTAAAAAGTAACGATCAGAGAACATTAAAAAGTAACGATCAGAGAACATTCAAAAGTAACAATCAGAGAACATTCAAAAGTAACAATCAGAGAACATTCAAAAGTAACATATAGAGAACATTCAAAAGTAACAATCAGAGAACATTTAAAAGTAACGATCAGAGAACATTCAAAAGTAACGTTCAGAGAACATTCAAAAGTAACGTTCAGAGAACATTCAAAAGTAACGATCAGAGAACATTCAAAAGTAACAATCAGAGAACATTAAAAAGTAACGATCAGAGAACATTCAAAAGTAACAATCAGAGAACATTTAAAAGTAACGATCATAGAACATTCAAAAGTAACAATCAGAGAACATTTAAAAGTAACGATCAGAGAACATTTAAAAGTAACGATCATAGAACATTCAAAAGTAACAATCAGAGAACATTTAAAAGTAACGATCATAGAACATTCAAAAGTAACAATCAGAGAACATTAAAAAGTAACGATCAGAGAACATTCAAAAGTAACAATCAGAGAACATTTAAAAGTAACGATCAGAGAACATTTAAAAGTAACGATCATAGAACATTCAAAAGTAACAATCAGAGAACATTAAAAAGTAACGATCAGAGAACATTCAAAAGTAACAATCAGAGAACATTCAAAAGTAACAATCAGAGAACATTCAAAAGTAACATATAGAGAACATTCAAAAGTAACAATCAGAGAACATTTAAAAGTAACGATCAGAGAACATTCAAAAGTAACAATCAGAGAACATTTAAAAGTAACGATCAGAGAACATTTAAAAGTAACGATCATAGAACATTCAAAAGTAACAATCAGAGAACATTAAAAAGTAACGATCAGAGAACATTCAAAAGTAACAATCAGAGAACATTTAAAAGTAACAATCAGAGAACATTCAAAAGTAACATATAGAGAACATTCAAAAGTAACAATCAGAGAACATTTAAAAGTAACGATCATAGAACATTCAAAAGTAACAATCAGAGAACATTCAAAAGTAACAATCAGAGAACATTCAAAAGTAACATATAGAGAACATTCAAAAGTAACAATCAGAGAACATTTAAAAGTAACGATCAGAGAACATTCAAAAGTAACAATCAGAGAACATTTAAAAGTAACGATCAGAGAACATTTAAAAGTAACGATCATAGAACATTCAAAAGTAACAATCAGAGAACATTAAAAAGTAACGATCATAGAACATTCAAAAGTAACAATCAGAGAACATTTAAAAGTAACAATCAGAGAACATTCAAAAGTAACATATAGAGAACATTCAAAAGTAACAATCAGAGAACATTTAAAAGTAACGATCATAGAACATTCAAAAGTAACAATCAGAGAACATTCAAAAGTAACAATCAGAGAACATTCAAAAGTAACATATAGAGAACATTCAAAAGTAACAATCAGAGAACATTTAAAAGTAACGATCATAGAACATTCAAAAGTAACAATCAGAGAACATTAAAAAGTAACGATCAGAGAACATTCAAAAGTAACAATCAGAGAACATTTAAAAGTAACGATCAGAGAACATTTAAAAGTAACGATCATAGAACATTCAAAAGTAACAATCAGAGAACATTAAAAAGTAACGATCAGAGAACATTAAAAAGTAACGATCAGAGAACATTCAAAAGTAACAATCAGAGAACATTCAAAAGTAACAATCAGAGAACATTCAAAAGTAACAATCAGAGAACATTCAAAAGTAACATATAGAGAACATTCAAAAGTAACAATCAGAGACCATTTAAAAGTAACGATCAGAGAACATTCAAAAGTAACGTTCAGAGAACATTCAAAAGTAACGTTCAGAGAACATTCAAAAGTAACGATCAGAGAACATTAAAAAGTAACGATCAGAGAACATTAAAAAGTAACGATCAGAGAACATTCAAAAGTAACAATCAGAGAACATTCAAAAGTAACAATCAGAGAACATTCAAAAGTAACATATAGAGAACATTCAAAAGTAACAATCAGAGAACATTTAAAAGTAACGATCATAGAACATTCAAAAGTAACAATCAGAGAACATTTAAAAGTAACGATCAGAGAACATTTAAAAGTAACGATCATAGAACATTCAAAAGTAACAATCAGAGAACATTTAAAAGTAACGATCATAGAACATTCAAAAGTAACAATCAGAGAACATTCAAAAGTAACGATCAGAGAACATTCAAAAGTAACAATCAGAGAACATTTAAAAGTAACGATCAGAGAACATTTAAAAGTAACGATCATAGAACATTCAAAAGTAACAATCAGAGAACATTAAAAAGTAACGATCAGAGAACATTCAAAAGTAACAATCAGAGAACATTCAAAAGTAACAATCAGAGAACATTCAAAAGTAACATATAGAGAACATTCAAAAGTAACAATCAGAGAACATTTAAAAGTAACGATCATAGAACATTCAAAAGTAACAATCAGAGAACATTTAAAAGTAACGATCAGAGAACATTTAAAAGTAACGATCATAGAACATTCAAAAGTAACAATCAGAGAACATTTAAAAGTAACGATCATAGAACATTCAAAAGTAACAATCAGAGAACATTTAAAAGTAACGATCAGAGAACATTCAAAAGTAACGATCAGAGAACATTCAAAAGTAATGATCATAGAACATTCAAAAGTAACAATCAGAGAACATTTAAAAGTAACGATCAGAGAACATTCAAAAGTAACTGTCAGAGAACAAAGTAACATTCCCATTGTGTCTGAAGAATGATACAATGGAATGTTGTCTTAAAGTGGAAATGAAGCAATCAGTCAAGTTTACATTATTTAGTAAACTGATTTCCACTTTAATAAAAAACCTATATAACAAATACGATTAAAGAAAAAGCGATGCTTTGTTACAGTTTATGGAGCAAGAGCGCCGCCATCTTGCAATACCTCAGGGCGTGATGTCACGGGGCTGGTTGTCTTGCCTGAGGTTCATGGATATTTAGTAGAGGACTGACAGGGAAAGTTGAAGGCTTAAAGATGGAAACTGGAAAGCCACATCATAAATCAAAAGGAGGGGCACTACTGTATTGCTCCTGGTTGTAGAAATTATTTTACAGCGTTAAAGCAAAGGGCAAAAGAACGTAACGTACAATCTGGCTTTAACGTTAACCTATACATTAATCTGGCTATAAAATTAATCGTGTTTGTTATTTTTTTTATTAGAGTGAAAATCAGTTTAACTAAATAATGTAACAGGGCTTGACTGCTTCATTTCCAATTTAACGTTTGCATAACCAACCACAAAACTCTCTTTCTGCAGCCTTAGTGACTTTAAAGAGACTTTAATGTTTAGCTTCTGGAATAAAGTGATGATTTGACTGAGATGTATGAGTGTGTGTGTGTGTGTGTCTCTTGTTTAGTGCAGGACAAACACACTGAAGACGTTCTGTCTCTGCTGACGGAAGCCCTTCAGGAACAACATGTTTTTCTGCTCTTATCTGAGCGAGTTCAGCTGTTTAGACATTAACTCACACTTGTGGCTAACGCTAGCTGTAGTAACAGGTTTACGGCTCGCGACCTCTGAATGAACACACTGTTCCTCTTTATTGGATAATTGAGATTCCACAACAAGCGTCTTATCGCACCAATTTCAACACACGAGTCAAAGTTTACGAGCCGCTGAAGTTCAAACCAGTGAATGAGATGATCAGATGAGCTGAAAGAACGCTTCGCTAACGTTTCCATTAGGTTATGAAAACATTATTTTTGAACGTTCAAAATGCCCCGTTTAAAAAAAAGGAAAAAAAGAGTTTTTGTTCTTGTTATGTGAACGTCGTCTATTGTAAAATTCTGAATCTTCCAACATTATGGGAATGTTACTTTTGAATGTTCTCTGAACGTCCAGCTAAAACGTTGCAGTTAAAAACGGTATAAATGTTTAAAGCCCAGATATTGAACGTTCTATTAACGTTACTGGAGGAACGTTTGTATATGACTTTGAGGGAACCTTGACAGAACGCTATATTTCTATAGCGCATAAAGATTGTTTTAGAGCAGCTTTACAGTGAAAACAGGAAAATAATGATTCAATGATGCAAACAGAGTTCGTTTCATTTCGTCATTGTTCAGAAGAAGTCATTGAATCAATCAATCAATTAATTAATCATTATTTTCCTATTAAACACCTATATATAGTTAAAAAAGTGACACTTTATTTTAAGGGGACGTAGTTTCACTGTACTTACTCGAAGTACGGAGTAATGTTAATTAAATGTAGGCTACTTACTGTAGAGTCACAGTTAGGGTTATTTACTTGTAGTTATGGATAATTTACTGTTATTACTATAGTAAGTAACATGTAGTAACATGTAACTACTTCACCTTAAAATAAAATGCTACTGTTAAAACAGTTCAGTCATGTTCTATTAAATTCAGTCAAATTCTATTAAAAGTTATTTTTTTGGCTACTTGTTGAAATATTTCGGGAATCATAATTATTATTATATTTTTCTACTAAACACTTATAGTTAAAACATCTCAGTCATACTCTATTAAACAGACTCAATTTCTGCTAAACTCTATATTAATCAAATTATTAAGCGTGAAATTAATTCTTGGTTATTTCATCAAAGCTGAATAATAAGTCAGAACAGCCTCTAATTAGATTATTAATGAATCGATCAACTGTAAATAGTGGAATAAAGATGAAATGAATTTACTTGAACTTTAATAGCAGTTCATGTCATATGAACAACAACACACAAATAAAGGATTATTTATATTTACATTTTAATAGATCAATTAACTTATTGATTATTAATTAATTTTATTATAATTTTTATTGAGATATTAAGATGTTTATTGTCAATTACTTAGCACTTTATTTTAATACTATTTTCCATTGTTATTTGTTATATTGTATATTTCTTTTTCTTGTATGTAAACAACAATCATGCAAATAAAGTACATAAAACTGAATTAAAGGAACTGATTAAGAACGTTTCAGGTTCAGACTCAATCTATAAGAACATAAATGCATTTACTGATGAATATTTGATAATGAAGTGCATGAGACGAATCTTCATACAGTCTGTAAAGTATAACTGATGCTATATTTTATATAAATGATGAGTTTCTGAGGAATATCATCATGACTCGAGTCTGCCCTCTGCTGGACAGAAGCAGGAACTGCATTTACTGTAGCGCCACCTGCTGGAAACACACATTACTGAACCTTCAACGAGATATTAGAAAGCTACTGTATCATATCTGATATGAGCTCTAAATATTGAACATGATCTGATTGACAGTTTACACTCTTTTATAAAGTAAAAGTCTTTCAGTTTAATTGTACAAACGTCCTTCAGCTCGTGTCTTTATGATCTGAAATCTGCACTGAATTTTATCAAGTAAACATGAGAATAACTTTGATATTGTTAGTAATATTTCAGCAGGTTTACTTGATTATCCATAATCCTTTATTATAAATATCATGAGTATCAAATATGATCATCAGGCTTTTGAGGAAGGTTTATTTGTTCATCTCTCAATCATCATTGCATTGCAAAACTAAAAACTATAGATCATAAACTAAGCATTTAAATATCATCTTACTAAGACATATTATTGGCAGATATTGATATTTATATGCATTTTGTCAGTATCTGCTATACTGCTATAAAGATCTCACAGAATTTCATATAAATATCAGCATCTGCAGCAAACAGCATATTTACTCACTTTGAGTCTCTGAATAAAATATTTTTTTTTCCTTCACATTCTCACTATTTTAGACTATATGAGCCATAAAAGCCTAATGGATCAAATATGATACTCAACTTTAAAGATGCAAACTTTTATATTTTGTCCGAGGGTTCAATAAATGGTCCGGTTTTACAGGGTTAAAGTTAAACACAGAATAAAGACATCTGAATGATTTACACAACATGACAATTTAATTCACTATGGCTGTTGATGTGCTTCATATTGATATTAATTCATCATCATACCACATGATACATGTAAACGCAAAAGAGGAATAAAAAACAACTCAATGCATAAATTATTTTATAAAAGGTTTTATTTGGCAGCTAAATTGAAATGCATCAGATTGTATAACATGGTGTGTGTGTGTGTGATAGACACTGTCCCAAAGAGAAACATCCGGTAACACTTTTCAGCATCTGATATAAATAAAAACAAGAGTTACATGTATAAGCAGTTATTTCTGACGATAACACGCGTGTGGATCTGAACGCTGAACAACAGCCGGTTCTCCACAGAAGTTCCTCCTGAAAACACAGGGAACGTTCAGTGGCAAACTGACGTCTGTCGTGTGTGTTCATCTTGAGCTTCAACTTTCTCCAGATGTTTCCTGAAGCGCAGAAGGGAAGTTTCACACGCGAAGGCAACAGAACGAAGAGCAAACGGCCTAAAGACACACACACTGAAGGCACGTTTCTTCATCTTCATCAGTGAGAACATCACACACAAATCTGGCCTTCAACACACATGACCTTTAAACAAGAAGCAACAAGAACATAAAACAACTACATACTGAATCTGTGCTAAACTACATTATCAAAAGGCCAATAGTCGGTATATTGCAACTCTCTCCACTATCATCATCATCATCATCATGCATACAATGTCACTTCCTGTCAACGGCCGCCTGATTGGCTGACTGGGTCATGTGAAAGTGGCATCTCGGAGGGCAAAGAACGGGCATCTCTGTGAAGGAAGACGAGACGCTGGAGAGAGAACGACTCACGCCAACGTATGTGCAGTTATGGAATATACATTATAGAAATGCCAAATGCATCATATATCATATGCAGCAAGAATATATATATTATAGAAATACCAAATGCAAAAACTAACTAGTTCGGAATTTAAGGAGCACAAGATAATATGATCTGAAATAACAAATGCATCATATATTATATCATCCAGAAATGCATATGAAGAAATATAGAAGTAATATGTTATAAAAATGCACTAGTTCATAATCTAAACCGCCGGATTAAATCTGAAGAAAGCGTAAAAAATGCATTTCGCTGATAATATGGAACTTGTATTATAGAAATGCCAAATGCATATGAAGAAATATATATGGAATATGTTATAGAAATGCACTAGTTTGGAATCTAAACCGCCCGATTACAGAAATGCATTTCGCTGATAATATGGAACTTGTATTATAGAAACGGCAAATGCATCATTTATAACTAAAACATCATAAACAGAATGAGTGTCTCGTAGTTTCTCTCTCCAGCTGTTGACTTCCAGTTAGAAGCGTTTCTCTGGAATAAAAGCGAACACGGCAAAACCCGACCCGATATCCCCCGCCTGGACGACCAGCAGACTGAATCATGGGAAATACCACACTGCAAAAACGCTTCTCTTACTTCGTATTTTCATCTTGTTTCCAGTCCAAATCAAAATGCATTTACGAGATGAGTAAAATGACATGAGATATTATGTCCGGTTTTCTGGGGGAATTAATCAAAATCAAGTGAGTTGATGCTTAAAACAAGAAAAATGATCTGCCAATGTGAAAAATAATCTTAATTCAAACTGATTTTTTATTTATTTTAAGTATAAACTCACTTGATTTTTATTTATTTCCCCAGAAAACAAGACTTAATATCTTATGTCATTTCACTACTTTAGTAAATGCATCTTGATTTAAGAAATGTTTGATATTTGGACTGGAAACAAGACGAAAATACTAAGTAAGAGAAGCGTTTTCTGCACCGTTTGGCAGCGATTCTGATTCAGTGATTCATTGATTCAGTGACTCAGTGAGTCGAGTGAATCAACTCTCTCCTGGTGGATCTTCCACGACATGATTCCAGTTCTGCGAGCGTCGTCACATGACGGAGCGTTTGCATATTCGTTTGCGTTGGTGCTCGTTCACGGCTACAGGTGTGGATTGTTTTCCTCTCGGTAAAGTGCTATAAGAGACGCCAGCCGATCCTTCGCTTCTAAACACCAATGATTGTGAATTCAGACTCTAGAATACAGAATAAAATTAAGGCAAACACATCTGAGACATGAACTGAAACTACACTAGAAATCTAGATCTACTCTAGAACTCTCTCAGATCTGGGAAGCAAAGGCTTCTGGTCTGGATGATGGGCATTAACTGGTTAATCCCAGTCCAGGACACACACACTATCTGTGGACCGATCATATTGTAATATTAAAAATAGTGCAATTTTAGACATTTATATAAATAACTCTAAAATCATGCTTTTAAGTTTGCTTTTTTTAAGCTTTCCATATACATGTATATATATTTATATAGAAGCCTATATACACACACATACTGCGTATTGTTGTTGGCAAACGCTGTATCTGACAGCAAACACACACACAAACATCAGAATAAATGTCTCGATATTGTGCATCTAATGCAAAACTAATGATGCGTAATGAAGACGAGAAAAAAACTGAAGCCTGAAAGGAAAAAAGTGTTTCGCTGTAAAACATGATCTCGCTGATTTCCAGCAGAAACATCCAAACATTCATAAATCGAGTCTTTACGGGAGTTTATGATTAAAACACCAACAAATATCGGCCAATGGTGACGGAGAAATAAAGGTTTTGATACACATTTCAGACTCAATATCTTCACTCGTTGTTGTTCTCCAGTAAATGTATCTTGATTTATGAACGTTTAGATATTAGTGCTTGAAAACGAGATCATGGCGTAAGGATTATTCTCCATCACTAGAATCCAGGAAACCGTGTTTCACGTGTCGTCAGAGTTTGTCATAAAACTAAGAGCATCGAGGACACATAACATGTAAAATATCTATATATATATATCGAAAGGTCTGAGTGTAAAGGCAAGAGCGCAGTGAATCCGTGAGTCTCTTGTGCGACGGCCCGGTTTCACTCGATCGCTGAGTCAGCTGTGTAGAATATATATATATATATAGAGTTAGTCTCGTCCGAGTGAAAAGGCCGGAGTAAAACCGGAGTCTGTTCTCGCTGACGTCATCAGACCGGCTGTGCGCTGAGTTTGGTGTCCGTTCGGCTGATCTGAATGAGCTGAGTGTGTGTGTGTGAGCCCGGGTGGTAGCAGTGACCTATGACCTCGCAGTAGGCGGGCGGCGCCGTGCCGCGGTCGAACACGGTGCGGTTGGGCGGCGCGCGCACCGACTCACGGTTCAGCTCCAGCTGTTGCTCGGGGTCCCGCAGCTGCAGGGAACACGGCCCCTGGTACGGCGGAGGCTCCTCCCCGTCCGACAGAGCGATGGTGGGCGGCAGGTCGATGGTGGCGTGCGGCAGGTACGGGTACGTGGGCTGGAAGCGGCTCAGACGCGAGCGCTGGAGAGACGAGGGTCGAGGAGTGTAGACCTGCGAACGACAGGAAGACATGCAGAACACTGTGAACACTGCTCACTGAAACACTACACACTACTCTCGGTCTAAAATATCACAAATGTATGTAAAGTCAATATAATGTATTTTTGGTCAATAAAATGTTCAGCACTAAGTAAAAGTTTTGCATTCTTTATTATGCATTTTTAATTCAATGTTTTGACATTTTTTGTTCAATAATATTTGTAATATTTTGTATTTTGAGGGAATTTTCAGCACTAAGTAATAGTTATGCATTTTTAATTCAATGTTTTGACATTTTTGTTCAATAATGTTAGTAATATTTTGTAATTTGAGGGAATTTTATGGCACTGAGAAAAAGTTATGCATTTTTAATTATGCATTTGTAATGTAATGTTTTGACATTTTTGTACAATAATTTTGTAATATTTTGTATTTTGAGGGAATTTTCAGCACTAAGTAATAGTTATGCATTTTTAATTCAATGTTTTGACATTTTTGTTCAATAATATTTGTAATATTTTGTATTTTGAGGGAATTTTCAGCACTAAGTAATAGTTATGCATTTTTAATTCAATGTTTTGACATTTTTGTTCAATAATATTTGTAATATTTTGTATTTTGAGGGAATTTTCAGCACTAAGTAATAGTTATGCATTTTTAATTCAATGTTTTGACATGTTTGTTCAATAATGTTAGTAATATTTTGTAATTTGAGGGAATTTTATGGCACTAAGAAAAAGTTATGCATTTTTAATGCAATGTTTAGAAATTTTTGTACAATAATTTTGTAATATTTTGAGGGAATGTTATGGCACTAAGTAATAGTTATGCATTCTTTATTATGCATTTTTAATTCAATGTTTTGACATTTGTATTCATGGCACTAAGTAATAGTTATGCATTCTTTTGGCATATTGTGCATTTTTTTTTAAATATTTTTGTTCTATCATATTTTTTATATTTTGTATTTTCAGGGAATGTTATGGTACTAAGTAACACTTATGCATTCTTTTAGCATATTCTGTATTTTTAATGTAAATGTTTTGAGTAGAGTAGACCTGCGGGACACACGGAGAACAGAGTCAAACATGCAGAAACTATAGTCTACACACACACACACACACACACACACACACACACACACACACACACACACACACACACACACACACACACACACACACACGGGTCATGATGCTGTTCACTGAACCGTTAAACACCTAAAACACCACGAGTGCACCGGTTTTCCAAGTAAAGTCAAAGTAATGTATTTTTGGTCAATGATAATTTAAAATATTTTGTATTTTGAGGGAATTTTTATGACACCAAGAAGTAATAGCTAATTATGCATTCTTTTAGCATATTGTGCATTTTTAATGCACTTTTATGACATTTTTGTTCAATCATATTTTTAAGTCAGTCACGCGCTGCTGTTCTTTCAGTCTAAAACACCACAAATTTATGTTTTTTCCCGTCACAGTCTTTTTTTGCATCAATACTATGCATTCTTTTAGCATATTGTGCATTTTTTATCTAATTTTTTGACATTTTTGTTCAATAATATTTTTAATATTTTGAGGGAATTTTATGGCACTAAGTAACATTTACGCATTCTTTTTGCATAAATACTATGCATTCTTTTTGCATATTGTGCATTTTTGCTTGTTCTCCTCAGTCAAAAACAACACAAATGTATGTTTTTTCCCCCAGTAAAGTCAAAGTATTGTATTTTTGTTCAATAATATTTTTAAATATTTAGAATTTTGTGGGAATTTTATGGCACCAAGTAATAATTATGCATTATTTTTTCAGAAATAATATGCCTTTTTTTGCATAAATACTATGCATTCTTTTTGCATAAATACTATGAATTCTTTTTGCATAAATATTATGCATTTTAATGCAATGTTTTAACATTTTTGTTCAGTCATATTTGTAATATTTTGTATTCTGAGGGAATTGTATGGTAATAAGTAATATTTATGCATTCTTTTTGCATAATTATTATGCAGTTTTATACAATGTTTGAAAATTGTCTTCAATCATATTCTATTTTATATCATGTATTTTGAGGGAATTTTATGGCACTAAGTAATATTTATGCAATACTTATCCATTTATTTTCAACACCATACAATGAATTAATCCAAATAATTATTTTTCCGATTAACCGCTTCATTGCTGTGTGCTTTTTTCTGCATAATGGCTGTGCTGTAGATTTAGCCCCCAAAATCACATTTACAATTTAAGTGTGAGCACTTATTTTTGAGTCCACTATTTTTTTGTGTTCACATAGTGTAGCAAGTGCCATAAAAGTCAAGTGAAGTAAAAACAATCTAATTGAGACAAGAATCATAAGCAGCATCCTTCTATCGTGCAGTGAATATATCCTCCTCATGCTTAAATAACGTCAGGTATCTTCACTCTTCAGTTCTACACTCAATATTAAAGATCTCGTGATGCCAAAAAGCTTCTATATAAGATAAACGTCTGAAATTATTGTATAACTTTTCATGTTTAACAGGTTATCTCGATTGTTTACAAGCTGTTTAATTCATAAAATCGAATGAAAATGAAAAATAAATTAAAATTGATGCCATAATGAAACTATACATGAAGCGCATGACGGAACCCTTTACGGTTCCTTACAGAACATTTCTTCTCAGAGTGTTTTCTGGAATATAATATACAATACAATAATGCAATTAAAGTCAAACATGCAAAACTCAGATTCCTGTTCTGCATTTGTTATTGAGTGAAAGGAACTAAAATATGATATATATTTTATATATAAATATATATATTTTAAAATTTCTTTTTGTGTTTTTTTTCTCCCAACAATGCAATTTGGACTTATTTTCTGGAAAATACGGTGTTAAACCAGCATCATGTGCTTATGAATGCAGTTATGATTATGAAATAAATCATACCTCAGAGATGGCAGCAGATCCTGGAGCATCAGAGGACCACAGACCCTCCTGAACAGAACACAGAAACACACACACACATGATTGAGGAACACACACAACAGCAAACACAACTTATTAATCGTGTTTTACATTTATTTTTGCCACTTTCGAATCGAGCTGTGCTAGTCATGTACATCTCTGTATTTATTCAGTCATGTGATAAACCAAATAACATACAGTCGGTTGATCACCTCATCCACTGATTTGGGATTTTACATTTTTCTAATAATATTGTAAAAATATATTACAATTTATATAAAGATTTAAAATATACAATATATATATATTTTATGTTTATTAATGTAATTCGCTATAGACTCTCATCTCAGACACGCTGGCCGTCTCACACACATTCGGCCCAGTTTATATCATGATTCAACTATGATATCATGATGAATCATAATGTGCTCAGTCGTGACATATTGCAGTGTGTGTGTGTGTGTGTGTGTGTGTGTGTGTGTGTGTGTCGTATTGTGAGGCAGTTGATCTACAACCACTAGATGTCAGGATTTCTGTAGTGAATCTCTGATTAGGAATTAAGAAGAAAGTTACACTGTTCAACTGCTAAACACACACACACACACACACACACACACACACAAGTCATGAGTCATTGATAATGTGACCCAGCCGAAGCTAACATTAGCACAATCACGCCACAGTGATCCGACGACTGCGAGACGGACAACAGCGTGTGTGAATGCAGCAAGTGTGTGTGTGTGTGTGAGAGAGAGTGTGAGTGAGTTTGTGTGTGAGTGAGTGTGTGTGTGTCTGTGTGTCATTGAGTCTGATGTCCAGTGTGTGTGTGAGAATGTGAATGTGCGTGCGTGTGTGTGTGTGTGTTTGAGTGTGTGTGTTATTGAGTCTGATGTCCAGTGTGTGTGTGAGAATGTGAATGTGCGTGCGTGTGTGTGTGTGTGTGTTTGAGTGTGTGTGTTATTGAGTCTGATGTCCAGTGTGTGTGTGAGAATGTGAATGTGTGTGCGTTTGTGTGTGTCATTGACTCTGATGTCCAGTGTGTGTGTGTGTGTGTTTGTGTTTGTGAGTGTGTGTGTGTGTCATTGAGTCTGATGTCCAGTACGTGTGTGTGTGTGTGTGTGTGTGTGTGGTTCTCACCGACGGCAGGGGAAGGCGTCTGCGCGCTCGTCCGTGTCGAGAGATGAAGGATCTCGCAGAGAGTCTGTAGTGGTTCAGCAAACACGTGATCACGACCACCATCATCATCATCACCACCACGATCACCAGGATCTGAACAAACTCCAGCTGGGCTGCACACACACACACACAACACACTGCATCAGACTTGATGACACACACACACACACACACAACACACTGCATCAGACTCGATGACACACACACACACACTGCATCAGACTCGATGACACACACACACACTGCATCAGACTCGATGACACACACACACACTGCATCAGACTCGATGACACACACACACACACACTGCATCAGACTCGATGACACACACACACACTGCATCAGACTCGATGACACACACACACACACACAGTGCATCAGACTCAATGACACACACACACACACACACACAGTGCATCAGACTCGATGACACACACACACTGCATCAGACTTGATGACACACACACACACACACACACACACACTACATCAGTGACGATGACACACACACTACATCAGACTTGACACACACACACTGCATCAGACTCGATGACACACACACACACACACACACTACATCAGTGACGATGACACACACACACACTACATCAGTGACGATGACACACACACTACATCAGACTTGACACACACACACTGCATCAGACTCGATGACACACACACACACACACACACACACTACATCAGTGACGATGACACACACACACACACACACACTACATCAGTGACGATGACACACACACTACATCAGACTTGACACACACACACTACATCAGACTTGATGACACACACACACACACACACACTACATCAGTGACGATGACACACACACACTACATCAGACTTGATGACACACACACACACACACACACTACATCAGACTTGATGACACACACACACACACACACACACTACATCAGACTTGATGACACACACACACACACACACTGCATCAGACTTGATGACACACACACACACACACACTACATCAGTGACGATGACACACACACACTACATCAGACTTGACACACACACACTGCATCAGATTCGATGACACACACACACACACACTACATCAGTGACGATGACACACACACACTACATCAGACTCGATGACACACACACACTGCATCAGACTTGATGACACACACACACACACACTACATCAGTGACGATGACACACACACTACATCAGACTTGACACACACACACTGCATCAGACTCGATGACACACACACACACACACACACACACACACTACATCAGTGACGATGACACACACACACTACATCAGACTTGATGACACACACACACTACATCAGACTTGATGACACACACACACTGCATCAGACTCGATGACACACACACACACACAAACTACATCAGTGACGATGACACACACACACTACATCAGACTCGATGACACACACACACTGCATCAGACTCGATGACACACACACACACACAAACTACATCAGTGACGATGACACACACAAACTACATCAGACTCGATGACACACACACACTACATCAGACTCGATGATACACACACACTACATCAGACTTGATGACACACACACACACTGCATCAGACTCGATGACAGACACACACACACACACTACATCAGACTCGATGATACACACACACACACTACATCAGACTCGATGACACACACACTGCATCAGACTCGATGATACACACACACACACTACATCAGACTCGATGATACACACACACACACTACATCAGACTCGATGATACACACACACACACTACATCAGACTCGATGACACACACACTGCATCAGACTCGATGATACACACACACACACTACATCAGACTCGATGATACACACACACACACTACATCAGACTCGATGACACACACACACACACTACATCAGACTCGATGACACACACACACACACTACATCAGACTCGATGACACACACACACACTACATCAGACTTGATGACACACACACACACACACACACACTACATCAGACTTGATGACACACACACACACACACACTGCATCAGACTTGATGACACACACACACACACACACTACATCAGTGACGATGACACACACACTACATCAGACTTGACACACACACACTGCATCAGATTCGATGACACACACACACACACACACACACTACATCAGTGACGATGACACACACACACTACATCAGACTCGATGACACACACACACTGCATCAGACTTGATGACACACACACACTGCATCAGACTCGATGACACACACACTACATCAGACTTGACACACACACACTGCATCAGACTCGATGACACACACACACACACACACACACACACACACTACATCAGTGACGATGACACACACACACTACATCAGACTTGATGACACACACACACTACATCAGACTTGATGACACACACACACTGCATCAGACTCGATGACACACACACACACACAAACTACATCAGTGACGATGACACACACACACTACATCAGACTCGATGACACACACACACTGCATCAGACTCGATGACACACACACACACAAACTACATCAGTGACGATGACACACACAAACTACATCAGACTCGATGACACACACACACTACATCAGACTCGATGATACACACACACTACATCAGACTCGATGATACACACACACTACATCAGACTTGATGACACACACACACACTGCATCAGACTCGATGACAGACACACACACACACACTACATCAGACTCAATGACACACTTTTGACACACTCGCTCAAAACGCTCAGGATTACAACACAACAAACAAACACACACTCGAACGAATGGTCAGACTCACCGGGGCAGTGGCTCTGAACACACTCCTGCATGATCCACATTCACAGCCAGTCAAACACACACTGAACACTGAAGCTCCTGCGTTCACACACAGATGGTTGAGAGGGGGACGGGCGACACACACACACACACACACACACACGGTCTGCGGGTCTAGACTGAATTGTCTGAGCGAGTCGGTTTTGCATATGAAAACAAAAAGAGCACGAGAAAGCTGATGGTGCGAGGACTGAAGTACACCACGATCTCACACACACACACACACACACACACAGAAAATCATTAAAGCATCCTGTTTATCCGCTAGACTAGAGTGTACTTTTTTTTAATCTCTCGTTAGTTAATGTATTAGTTAACATGAACTAATTATGAGCATTATTGTTAGTGCAATAACTCGCTTACAGACACAACTTTTGATTTAAAAAATGTATTAGTAAATGTAGAAATTAACATTAATAATAAATTTTATTTATAAGCGCCTTTCATGGTACTCAAGGACACCTTACAAAATCCATAAAGTAATCACATTAATCAATAAAACCAGTACAGCAACAAACATTAAATCACATAAAAGCCTGCCTTAACAGAAGCTTTAAGACAAAAGACTAGAAGTGTTGTGAACTTCTACAGGAAGTGAGTTAACCAAAACTCGTGACCCAAAGGAAGTCGTCCGAGTGCGTGGAAGAGCAAGTGTGTGTGCAGAATCCGATCTTAACATGCGGGAAGGAGTGTGTATATGAACAAGATCTAGAAGATATGAAGCAAGTTGTTAAGTGCTTCGCAAGTTAAAAGTAACATTTTTAAATTTACACGGAATTTAACTGGGAGGCAATGCAAATCCTGTCAAAACAGGAGAAATATGTTCAGAAATGGAAGTTGTGGTAATGACTCGAGCTGCGGCATTTTGTACCAACTGTAATTTATGAAGAGATTTGGAAGGAAGCTCATAAAACAAAGCATTACAGTAGTGGATTCGTGATGTTACGAGCGTGCACAAGCGTAGCAGAACTCGAGTGACAGGACACGACGCTGACATATTCCTAATATGAAAGAACGCAGAACGGGGAACACTGTTAATATGAGCTTTAAAAGAGAGTTCTGTCAATGACACCCAAACTTTTAACCTCATTACACAGAGGAACAGAGGGAATTTGAACAATTAAAATTCAGGAACAATTATCTATTACCACAGAAGAAATATTTGACTTAGTTATTGTATTTTTTGAACCAACGAGAAGAATTTCTGTTTTACTACTGTTCAAATTTAGAAAATTACTTGAAAACCGATTTTTTTATTCACTTAAGCACTCACCAAGAGCAGAAGAGGGACACTTTGGTTTAGAAGACAGATAAAGTTGTGAGTTGTTGGCATAACAATGAAAATTAATATCATATTTCCTAAAGATGATGCCAAAAGATAAATAATAAACAAAAGAGGTCCTAAAACTGAACCCTGGGGAACACCAGTGACAACATAGGTGGGTTTTAACTAAGATTAATAACAATTTTCATTTTTAGTTCATGTTTGCTAATGTTAACAAATTAAAAGTGTAAATGAAAATCACACTTACACACAAAAAAATATTTTGCACCAAAATTGTTACATTTAAAATGACTGGCAACATTTCATTTGAAATGTTTAGCATCAATCACTAAACAGAATCAAACAATGTCAATAATTTCAGTATGATGTTAAAACTATCAGCGGTTAAAGCCCATTCACAGTAAGAACAATAAAAATATTCAACTATTAAAAGATTATAGTTATGACTATATGCGCTTAAACTCATAACCGCTCAGAAATGGCACCGTTTTCTCAGAGAAACAACAACAATTTATAAATCATTTCTGCATTGCCAAACGTCTCAAAAGACAGTTTCTGGCATAATGTCTGTCTGTCACTCAAATTCAGATTTCATCAAAATCTATAACAGTGACATCACTTCCTCCAGAACATCATCATGATCTGTCATCAGCTCTGGCGTTTCATACTAACATGAGAATCAATAAATAAACAACAACAAAAGCATCAGTCGTATACGTCTATGAAGCTGTAACACTGTGACATCTATTCAAAGAGCTGAAGTGAGCAGCTGATGACGGCAAACACACACACACACACACACACACACACACCAGACAGGGGTCATGAGGGGTCAAAGCTCCTCCCCCGTCTCTCTCTCGGGTCAGTCGTGCCAGACAACACTGAACAGACACACAGGAGAGGGGTGTGTTGTGTGTGTGTGTGTGTGTTTGTGTGTGTATGAGAGAGAGTGTTTGTTTTATTAGCTGCAGTCTGGGAACAAATTTGACCTCAGATATTAGTTTAAATCTAACCAAACTTCCCTTTGCGACATTCAGGGCCGTCTTCAACTGGAAGAATTAATAAAACACCACCTCCTCCAGGACACATATCATATCATATAATTCAGATTTTTTAAATGTGGAAAAAGTCTCTTTTGCTCACCAAATTGTGAGATATTATTCTAATGTAAATCAGCTGTTTTCTATGTGTATATATAGTAAAGTGTAATTTATTCCTGTGATCAAAGCTGAATTTTCAGCATCATTACTCCAGTCTTCAGTGTCACATGATCCTTCAGAAATCACTATAATATGATGATTTGATGCTCAAGAAACTTTTATGATTATTATCAGGAAAATGGAAACTGATACATTGTATATTTCAGGATTCTTTGATGAATAGAAAGTTCAAAAGAACAGCATTTATTTGAAATAGAATCTTTTGTAACATTATAAATGTCTTTACTTTCACTTTTGATCAATTTTAATGCGTCATTTTATCTTACTGACCACAAACGTTTGAATGGTAATGTATCATAGTTTCCCCAAATATATGAAGCAGCACAACTGTTTTCAACATTGATAATAATTAGAAATGATATCTCTCACACACACACACACACACACACACACACACACACACACACACACACACACACACACACAGACGGGTAAGTGGGTGTGGTAGCTGTGTGTGTGTGTGTGTGTGTGAGTGAAAGGTCAAAGGGTGTCACAATTTGCTTGCTAATTTCCATGGGAATGACAATGCAGAGAGACAGAGAGACACAAAGAGAGAGAGAGAGTCTACGAGCGCTGGCTCGACTGTGGGAAACACATTATAAAACACCAGTCCTGGATGCTGATTGGTTTTCTACTCTTAACATTAGATTATAACGTCAGGCTTTGTCAATCATCAGATATTGGTCAGAACATCTGAATTGGTCCACATGTCATATAAATTCAAATTTACTTTATTGGCATGATTGTTATTAATACAATATTGCCAAATATATATATGTATATATATATATACAGCTGAGGATTAACTGGTACGGGTTTCTGCTGAAGGTTCAGATGTGCATTTTTGGATAAGCAGACGAGTGTGTTTGGCGTTTAGCGGACGAGTGTGTTTGGCGTTTAGCGGACGAGTGTGTTTGCCGTTTAGCGGACGAGTGTGTTTGCCGTTTAGCGGACGAGTGTGTTTGCCGTTTAGCGGACGAGTGTGTTTGCCGTTTAGCGGACGAGTGTGTTTGGCGTTTAGCGGACGAGTGTGTTTGGCAGACGAGTGTGTGTGTTTGGCAGACGAGGGTGTGTGTTTGGCAGACGAGGGTCTGTGTTTGGCAGACGAGGGTCTGTGTTTGGCAGACGAGTGTGTGTGTTTGGCAGACGAGGGTCTGTGTTTGGCAGACGAGTGTGTGTGTTTGGCAGACGAGGGTGTGTGTTTGGCAGACGAGGGTCTGTGTTTGGCAGACGAGTGTGTGTGTTTGGCAGACGAGGGTGTGTGTTTGGCAGACGAGGGTCTGTGTTTGGCAGACGAGTGTGTTTGGCAGACGAGTGTGTGTGTTTAGCAGACGAGTGAGTTTGGCAGACGAATGTGTTTGGCAGACGAGTGTGTGTGTTTAGCAGACGAGGGTGTGTGTTTAGCAGATGAGTGTGTTTGGCAGACGAGTGAGTTTGGCAGACGAATGTGTTTGGCAGACGAGTGTGTGTGTTTAGCAGACGAGGGTGTGTGTTTAGCAGATGAGTGTGTTTGGCAGACGAGTGTGTGTGTTTGGCAGACGAGTGTGTGTGTTTGGCAGACGAGTGTGTTTGGCAGACGAGTGTGTTTGGCAGACGAGTGTGTTTGGCAGACGAGTGTGTGTGTTTAGCAGATGAGTGTGTTTGGCAGACGAGTGTGTGTGTTTGGCAGACGAGTGTGTGTGTTTAGCGGACGAGTGTGTTTGGCAGACGAGTGTGTGTGTTTGGCAGACGAGGGTGTGTGTTTGGCAGACGAGGGTCTGTGTTTGGCAGACGAGTGTGTGTGTTTGGCAGACGAGGGTGTGTGTTTGGCAGACGAGGGTCTGTGTTTGGCAGACGAGTGTGTGTGTTTGGCAGACGAGGGTGTGTGTTTGGCAGACGAGGGTCTGTGTTTGGCAGACGAGTGTGTGTGTTTGGCAGACGAGGGTGTGTGTTTGGCAGACGAGTGTGTTTGGCAGACGAGTGTGTGTGTTTGGCAGACGAGTGAGTTTGGCAGACGAATGTGTTTGGCAGACGAGTGTGTGTGTTTAGCAGACGAGGGTGTGTGTTTAGCAGATGAGTGTGTTTGGCAGACGAGTGTGTGTGTTTGGCAGACGAGTGTGTGTGTTTGGCAGACGAGTGTGTGTGTTTGGCAGACGAGTGTGTTTGGCAGACGAGTGTGTTTGGCAGACGAGTGTGTTTGGCAGACGAGTGTGTTTGGCAGACGAGTGTGTGTGTTTAGCAGATGAGTGTGTTTGGCAGACGAGTGTGTGTGTTTGGCAGACGAGTGTGTGTGTTTGGCAGACGAGTGTGTTTGGCAGACGAGTGTGTTTGGCAGACGAGGGTGTGTGTTTAGCAGATGAGTGTGTTTGGCAGACGAGTGTGTGTGTTTGGCAGACGAGTGTGTGTGTTTGGCAGACGAGTGTGTTTG
Organism: Gila orcuttii; assembly: GCA_026230005.1. NCBI lineage: Eukaryota > Metazoa > Chordata > Actinopteri > Cypriniformes > Leuciscidae > Gila > Gila orcuttii. Next base: position 49,567,809 of record JAPDVR010000011.1, on the reverse strand, counting down.
GCAGACGAGTGTGTTTGGCAGACGAGGGTGTGTGTTTAGCAGACGAGTGTGTTTGGCAGACGAGTGTGTGTGTTTGGCAGACGAGTGTGTGTGTTTGGCAGACGAGTGTGTTTGGCAGACGAGTGTGTTTGGCAGACGAGTGTGTGTGTTTGGCAGACGAGTGTGTTTGGCGGACGAGTGTGTTTGGCGGACGAGTGTGTTTGGCGGACGAGTGTGTTTGGCGGACGAGTGTGTTTGGCGGACGAGTGTGTTTGGCGGACGAGTGTGTGTGTTTAGCAGACGAGGGTGTGTGTTTAGCAGATGAGTGTGTTTGGCAGACGAGTGTGTTTGGCAGACGAGTGTGTTTGGCAGACGAGTGTGTGTGTTTGGCAGACGAGTGTGTTTGGCAGACGAGTGTGTTTGGCAGACGAGTGTGTTTGGCAGACGAGTGTGTGTGTTTGGCAGACGAGTGTGTGTGTTTGGCAGACGAGTGTGTGTGTTTGGCAGACGAGTGTGTTTGGCAGACGAATGTGTTTGGCAGACGAGTGTGTGTGTTTGGCAGACGAGTGTGTTTGGCAGACGAGTGTGTTTGGCAGACGAGTGTGTTTGGCAGACGAGTGTGTGTGTTTGGCAGACGAGTGTGTTTGGCAGACGAGTGTGTGTGTTTGGCAGACGAGTGTGTTTGGCAGACGAGTGTGTGTGTTTGGCAGACGAGTGTGTGTGTTTGGCAGACGAGTGTGTGTGTTTGGCAGACGAGTGTGTGTGTTTGGCAGACGAGTGTGTTTGGCAGACGAGTGTGTGTGTTTGGCAGACGAGTGTGTTTGGCAGACGAGTGTGTGTGTTTGGCAGACGAGTGTGTGTGTTTGGCAGACGAGTGTGTGTGTTTGGCAGACGAGTGTGTGTGTTTGGCAGACGAGTGTGTTTGGCAGACGAGTGTGTGTGTTTGGCAGACGAGTGTGTGTGTTTGGCAGACGAGTGTGTGTGTTTGGCAGACGAGTGTGTGTGTTTGGCAGACGAGTGTGTTTGGCAGACGAGTGTGTGTGTTTGGCAGACGAGTGTGTGTGTTTGGCAGACGAGGGTGTGTGTTTGGCAGACGAGTGTGTGTGTTTGGCAGACGAGTGTGTGTGTTTGGCAGACGAGTGTGTGTGTTTGGCAGACGAGTGTGTGTGTTTGGCAGACGAGTGTGTGTGTTTGGCAGACGAGTGTGTGTGTTTGGCAGACGAGTGTGTGTGTTTGGCAGACGAGTGTGTGTGTTTGGCAGACGAGTGTGTGTGTTTGGCAGACGAGTGTGTGTGTTTAGCAGACGAGTGTGTTTGGTAGACGTGTGTGTTTTGCAGACGAGTGTGTTTAGCAGACGAGTGTGTTTGGCAGACGAGTGTGTTTGGCAGACGAGTGTGTTTGGCAGACGAGTGTGTGTGTTTGGCAGACGAGTGTCTTTGGCAGACGAGTGTGTTTGGCAGACGAGTGTGTTTGGCAGACGAGTGTGTTTGGCAGACGAGTGTGTGTGTTTGGCAGACGAGTGTGTGTGTTTGGCAGACGAGTGTGTGTGTTTGGCAGACGAGTGTGTGTGTTTGGCAGACGAGTGTGTGTGTTTGGCAGACGAGTGTGTGTGTTTGGCAGACGAGTGTGTTTGGCAGACAAGTGTGTGTGTTTAGCAGACGAGTGTATGTGTTTGGCAGACGAGTGTGTTTGGCAGACGAGTGTGTGTGTTTGGCAGACGAGTGTGTGTGTTTGGCAGACGAGTGTGTGTGTTTGGCAGACGAGTGTGTGTGTTTGGCAGACGAGTGCGTTTGGCAGACGAGTGTGTGTGTTTAGCAGACGAGGGTGTGTGTTTAGCAGACGAGTGTGTTTGGTAGACGTGTGTGTTTGGCAGACGAGTGTGTTTAGCAGACGAGTGTATGTGTTTGGCAGACGAGTGTGTTTGGCAGACGAGTGTGTTTGGCAGACGAGTGTGTGTGTTTAGCAGACGAGTGTGTGTGTTTAGCAGACGAGTGTGTTTAGCAGACGAGTGTGTGCTTAGCAGACGAGTGTGTGTGTTTAGCAGACGAGTGTGTGTTTAGCAGACGAGTGTGTGTTTAGCAGACGAGTGTGTGTTTAGCAGACGAGTGTGTGTTTAGCAGACGAGTGTGTGTTTAGCAGACGAGTGTGTGTTTAGCAGACGAGTGTGTGTTTAGCAGACGAGTGCGTTTGGCAGACGAGTGTGTTTGGCAGACGTGTGTGTTTGGCAGACGAGTGTGTTTGGCAGACGTGTGTGTTTGGCAGACGAGTGCGTTTAGCAGACGAGTGTGTCTAGTAGGCTTGGGCGGTATCCAAATTTTGATACCGTCAAACCTCCTCCCTATTTTACCGTGTATACGGTATTACCGTGACTAATTAAAAATTATGACATAAGGCTCAGACAGCGTCACCAAACTGTTGGCTTGTGCCTACACCGTTCAGAAACTGAATACCAGATCGGGCAAAAAAAAAATCAAAACAAAAATCAAGGCCAACCCGTGCACGTTGTGTCTGATCCCGGCTGACGGCATTAAATGTAATTATGAGCCGGAGCCCTATTTTTAATACGTGGGCCGTTATAATATGGTGGCGCCAAATAATTTTTTAACCCAGGTGCTGAGGGGGTGGTAGATATAAATACTATTTATAAATGAGCAAAAATGGGACACTTAATAATATTTAATTATTTTAATTATGACAATTAAAGTATTCATTTTATTAATTAATTTAAATTAAATTAACAAGCAACAAGTGCATTTGTAAATCCGGTGACACGCGTCCATTGATTTTTATTAATACAACTTTTCTGTCAGTGTCTGCTGCAAAGATTAAGTTGACGATCGCCATCTCCTAGTGAACGCGCATATATAGAGAGAAATGCAAATCATGGATTACATAATCAGAAGGTATAGGCTAGCCTTTTTCTTTTCGTTTTGAATTGTTTCGTTTAAAGAAATTGACGATTGGTATCTCCGTAGTGAACGCGCCTATAGAGAGAAATGCACATCATGGATTAATCAGAGAGTATGCTGCCTATATTTCTTTTCCTTTTGAATTGTTTCGTTTAAAGAAATTGACGAATCGCCATCTCCATAGTGAACGATAGAGAGAAATGCACATCATGGATTACATAATCAGAGAGTAGGCTAGCCTATTTCTTTTCGTTTTGAATAGTTTCGTTTAATGAATTTGATGATCGTCATCTCCGTATGAACGCGCATAGAGAGAAATGCACATCATGGATTAAATAATCAGCGAGTGGCCTATTTCTTTTCGTTTTGAATTGTTTAGTTTAATGAAATTTCAAGCTTTATTTAGATATAGGCCTATCTGTCATGTCTGTGAGGCATACACTGAGTTTCGGTTAATTTATGATGATATTTCAATGCAAGTGACCGCGGAGCGCCAGCGCACGATCATGTCATGATTATGTTGTCTGCTATATTTGATTTGAAATCCAGGCAATTGGTTGATAAAAAAAGTATTAAAATTAAGATACAATTTATACAAAACGAAATTCACTTTAAAGAAAGGCCTTTTACAAAATGAAACTTAATTAAGTGGTCAATGTCTGACTGCATCCCATCTTACTCGTGCTGTTCACTTTTCATTATCAACGTAAAAAAAAAATAACATTATAATATTTTAACAAATATAAACTAATGCGCTTATTTAATGAACTTGGGGCAAAATGCATCCTCGCAGCAGTGAGTGGGTGGTTGTTTCGGAGATGCGACATTAGGTTAGAGGTGTTTCCATCTCTCGCGGTCACATTTTTTATTGCAACATTTACAAATTGCCTCGTCAGTATTTACCGCCTCTCCCTTCTCTCTCTCTCTCTTTCTCCTCCACACTGTCACTTGATGACAACTACATAAGCATTTTTAGGCATTGAATAAATTATATTTATATATTATATATAAGTGCCGGTAATGACGGTATTGAAACTGATACCGTTGCTATTTTAAGACCCCGCGGTATACGATATTACCGTAATACCGCCCAACCCTAGTGTCTAGCAGACGAGTGTGTGTTTAGCAGACGAGTGTGTGTGTTTAGCAGACGAGTACGTTTAGCAGACGAGTGCATTTAGCAGACGAGTGCGTTTAGCAGACGAGTGCGTTTAGCAGACGAGTGTGTTTGGCAGACGTGTGTGTTTGGCAGACGAGTGTGTTTAGCAGACGAGTGTGTTTAGCAGACGAGTGTGTGTATTTAGCAGACGAGTGCGTTTAGCAGACGAGTGCGTTTGGCAGACAAGTTCGTTTAGTGTTTAGCAGACGAGTGTGTTTAGCAGACGAGTGTGTGTGTTTAGCAGACGAGTGTGTGTGTTTAGCAGACGAGTGTGTGTGTTTAGCAGACGAGTGTGTGTGTTTAGCAGACAAGTGTGTTTGGCAGACGAGTGTGTTTAGCAGACGAGTGTGTTTGGCAGATGAGTGTGTTTAGCAGACGAGTGTGTGTTTAGCAGACGAGTGTGTTTAGCAGACGAGTGTGTTTAGCAGACGAGTGTGTTTAGCAGACGAGTGTGTTTGGCAGACGAGTGTGTGCGTTTAGCAGACGAGTGTGTGTTTAGCAGACGAGTGTGTGTGTTTAGCAGACGAGTGTGTGTGTTTAGCAGACGAGTGCGTTTAGCAGACAAGTGCGTTTAGCAGACGAGTTTGTTTGGCAGACGTGTGTGTTTGGCAGACGAGTGTGTTTAGCAGACGAGTGTGTTTAGCAGACGAGTGTGTGTATTTAGCAGACGAGTGCGTTTAGCAGACGAGTGCGTTTGGCAGACGAGTGTGTTTGGCAGACAAGTTCGTTTAGTGTTTAGCAGACGAGTGTGTGTTTAGCAGACGAGTGTGTGTGTTTAGCAGACGAGTGTGTGTGTTTAGCAGACGAGTGTGTGTGTTTAGCAGACGAGTGTGTTTAGCAGACGAGTGTGTTTAGCAGACGAGTGTGTTTGGCAGATGAGTGTGTTTAGCAGACGAGTGTGTTTGGCAGATGAGTGTTTAGCAGACGAGTGTGTGTGTTTAGCAGACGAGTGTGTTTAGCAGACGAGTGTGTTTAGCAGAAGAGTGTGTGTGTTTAGCAGACAAGTGTGTTTGGCAGACGAGTGTGTTTAGCAGACGAGTGTGTTTAGCAGACGAGTGTGTTTGGCAGATGAGTGTTTGGCAGACGAGTTCGTTTAGTGTTTAGCAGACGAGTGTGTGTGTTTAGCAGACGAGTGTGTTTAGCAGACGAGTGTGTTTGGCAGACGAATTCGTTTAGTGTTTAGCAGACGAGTGTGTTTAGCAGACGAGTGTGTGTGTTTAGCAGACGAGTGTGTTTGGCAGACAAGTGTGTTTAGCAGACGAGTGTGTTTAGCAGACGAGTGTGTTTAGCAGACGAGTGTGTTTGGCAGACGAGTTCGTTTAGTGTTTAGCAGACGAGTGTGTGTGTTTAGCAGACGAGTGTGTTTAGCAGACGAGTGTGTTTGGCAGACGAATTCGTTTAGTGTTTAGCAGACGAGTGTGTGTGTTTAGCAGACGAGTGTGTGTGTTTAGCAGACGAGTGTGTTTAGCAGACGAGTGTGTTTGGCAGACGAATTCGTTTAGTGTTTAGCAGACGAGTGTGTGTGTTTAGCAGACGAGTGTGTGTGTTTAGCAGACGAGTGTGTTTAGCAGACGAGTGTGTTTAGCAGACGAGTGTGTTTGGCAGACGAGTTCGTTTAGTGTTTAGCAGACGAGTGTGTGTGTTTAGCAGACGAGTGTGTTTAGCAGACGAGTGTGTTTGGCAGACGAATTCGTTTAGTGTTTAGCAGACGAGTGTGTTTAGCAGACAAGTGTGTTTAGCAGACAAGTGTGTTTGGCAGATGAGAGTGTTTGGCAGATGAGTGTGTTTAGCAGACGAGTGTGTTTGGCAGACGAGTTCGTTTAGTGTTTAGCAGACGAGTGTGTGTGTTTAGCAGACGAGTGTGTTTAGCAGACGAGTGTGTTTGGCAGACGAATTCGTTTAGTGTTTAGCAGACGAGTGTGTTTAGCAGACGAGTGTGTGTGTTTAGCAGACGAGAGTGTTTAGCAGACGAGTGTGTTTGGCAGATGAGTGTTTGGCAGATGAGAGTGTTTGGCAGATGAGTGTGTTTGGCAGACGAGTGTGTTTGGCAGACGAGTGCGTTTGGCAGACGAGTGTGTTTAGCAGACAAGTGCGTTTAGCAGACGTGTGTGTTTGTTTAGCAGACGAGAGTGTTTGGCAGACGAGTTCGTTTAGTGTTTAGCAGACGAGTGTGTGTGTTTAGCAGACGAGTGTGTTTAGCAGACGAGTGTGTTTGGCAGACGAATTCGTTTAGTGTTTAGCAGACGAGTGTGTTTGGCAGACGAGTTCGTTTAGTGTTTAGCAGACGAGTGTGTGTGTTTAGCAGACGAGTGTGTTTAGCAGACGAGTGTGTTTGGCAGACGAATTCGTTTAGTGTTTAGCAGACGAGTGTGTTTAGCAGACGAGTGTGTGTGTTTAGCAGACGAGAGTGTTTAGCAGACGAGTGTGTTTGGCAGATGAGTGTTTGGCAGATGAGAGTGTTTGGCAGATGAGTGTGTTTGGCAGACGAGTGCGTTTAGCAGACGAGTGTGTTTAGCAGACAAGTGCGTTTAGCAGACGAGTGTGTTTAGCAGACGAGTGTGTTTAGCAGACGAGTGTGTTTAGCAGACAAGTGCGTTTAGCAGACGAGTGTGTTTAGCAGACGAGTGTGTTTAGCAGACGAGTGTGTTTAGCAGACGAGTGTGTTTGGTCTAGTGGCGGTCAGGTGAGCATTGAGGAATCAGTCTCAACACGCAGTGTTTGTTTGTGTAACGCCGTTCAAACACGCCTAGGGCGGGAAATGCGGTAAACAATGCAAATTATGCTTTAATGACGGTTGAACTTTTCCTGAAGAATAAAAACTGAATCTTTGTTCAGTACAGCTGCACATTTAATTGTTAAAAGATCACAATCTCAAATCAAACACACATTCCTATAAGAAACAGCTTCACAAACAGTGTTTTTAACCACACAGCATCATTATTTCTGTTTCACAGACATTCAAATAATAACAGAAGTACAGGAATAAATGTTTATAGTTCAGATGTAAACACTGATGTCTACGGCAGTGACCAAAATAGAGTAAATCACTAAAAAGTATCTTGAACTTTCAAATAGGGTCCGAGTCTCTCAGTCGTGTGTGTGTGTGTGTGTGTGTGTGTGTGTGTGTGTGTTCGGCTGATTCCAGGTCTGAGTCTCCCTGAGTCTCTCAGTCGTGTGTGTGTGTGTGTGTGTGTTCGGCTGATTCCAGGTCTGAGTCTCCCTGAGTCTCTCAGTCGTGTGTGTGTGTGTGTGTGTGTTCGGCTGATTCCAGGTCTGAGTCTCTCAGTCATGTGCGTGTGGGTGTGTGTGTGTGTGTGTTCTGTGCACCTTCTTCCCCGCGGGCAAAATAACATTCCAGATAAACGGCCTCTGGTTTCAGACGCTGGATAATCTCCAGCCTGGAATGATTCACACTCGTTCTGTTTCACAGTCAGGCGTTTATCAACAACTGAACCTGAGATTTAACATCCTAAAACAGCAAACGAACACGGTGCACAAACACCTGTAAACTGAAGAAAACCGGTGTAGGATTTACTTTAAAGTCCCCCTGTGGTGAAAAATCCAGCTTTTAATCTTGTTTATATGTCTATGTGGTGTTTTTAATATGCTTTAAGACAAACCATGTGTAAATTCATATGTCGACAGCATTGCTGAGTATTTTCTCCTTAAAACTGCAGTGAACCAAAGACAGTCTCAAAAACACGCTTTGAAATCGCTGGTGTTTCTGACGTCACAAACTACCTTGTAACCAATCAGATCAACGTGTGATCGTCAACGAGTGGATCTCTGAGTGAGTGAGTGAGTGGAGGCGGGGCTCATTTGCATATTCATAGAACCGCGCATACTAAATGAGGCAAGGGTGTCGAGTTACATTCAAGATATTTTAAGGCAGGGGCGTCACTAGGATTTTCATTTTAGGGGGGCTAAGCCCCCAATGAGGGTATGATTTTTTTTTTTTATATAAAAAAAAAAAAGGTAACACTTTAGTTTAGGATCTAATGCTCACTATCAATTTCATTACCATGCAAAGGCAGGGTTTTATAATCACTGTGGTCCCAAATGTGAGGTAGGGTATATATGGGGGGTTCCGGGTTTCCCCGAGAAAATTTTTATTTCTCTGATCTACATGTGCATTTTAAGATGTTTTGAAGGCCAAAAAAATTGGATAACAGCTTTAAAACCTTGTCAGTGGGCAGCTGATTATTTTCCTCTCCTCATCAGCATCACACTCTTTTTCTCTTTGTTTTTATCTTGCCCTGTCTCTTCCCCTCCTAAAGCTGAGCTTTGACTGATATAGGCTTTTCATTTTTGTCTGTCAGTGAAGAAAGTAAACATAGGGTCAACTGATAGGTTGATTTTGCCTATGAATCATTTTCTCAGATGTGTTTATTTACTGAAAGCTACTAAAGCTAGGTTATTAAGTTTATTAAATGCATTCACAATATGTAGGCTACACATTCATTATTGATCTTATTCCTAATACAGGGCCGTAGACAGGGCTTTATAATCAAAGAGGTCCTAAATTTGAGGTTGGTAGGGGGTTCAAATTTTTTATTTCTCTGATAGGTGCATTTCAAGACGTTTTTAAGACCCAAAAAAAAGGGTAAGAAATAGCTTTAAAACCATGTCAGTGGGCAGTAGATTATTTGTCAGTACCCGCTCTCTCCTCATCTCCATCACTCTTTCTTTTTTTCTCAGTCTCTTCATCCCTTTCTCTTCCCCTCCTAAAGCTGAGCTTTTTTAATTTACTAAAGGCTACAATTTGTATTATATTCTCAATATGTACATATTCATTATTAATCTTGTGCCTAACATGATGAAAACGGCTTTGTCAATGTTTCTTGTCCCCTCACAATGACAGTAAACTAATTATTACATTACACGTTACATAGGCCTATTTTCAGTTCAAAATGGCGAAAATAGACAAACCTATATTAGTTTGCCTGATTATTTTTTGTCATTCGTTTAACATTTATGACCTAAAAAAATGTCAAATATAAAATGTTAAGTTTAGCTACTTACATCTTGTATCACACTTGACCGTACGCGTCGAGTCGCACTGTTAAAATTCGCGCTCAGCAGCTTCTGTGAACATAAAGCCCGCCTACTTTGATTTGATTGGTCATCTCAAATATTCTGACATTGACGAGCAGTGACAGACCAATGAGGCTCAGATGAACACACACACACACACACCCTGTCCTCTGTTTCTGACGTGCTCTCTGAAGCCCCCCTAAAAAGGGCCTAGCGACGCCCCTGTTTTAAGGCATGAAGACATTTTTTTTCAAGGATTTTGGTGATCAAAGATGAGTTTTAAGGGATAAAATGATTGACTACAGGGGGACTTTAAAACATGATTCACTCATTGCACAATTTTATTTAATTGAATTAAATGTGATATTTTGAAGCAGAAAGACTGACATTGTATTTTCTTGTGAAACACAAAAATAGTCTTTATTTACACCTTTGAAAAATCATTTTTTAGTCAGACATTTCCACTGCTTCTAACCAGAACATGCAGGTTACGGTGAGTCTGTGAGCGAGACGTCTGGAATGTTTTTAGATAAGAGTCTGGAGTTTTTCTGATGTTTCCCAGCCGCTCGATACAGACACCTGGGACTGCAAGTACAGATGTGATAAAAATTGACCTGTTTCAAGGCCAAGATTAATTCATTCACATCTGCAACTCGACGAGACACGAGTTAAACTCCCCCACACACTACACTAAGAGAATACACAAACACACACGGGATGTTGTGCGTCTGAAAACTCAAACTTTTATCAGCTGTGTGTCTGCAGTCAGTTTCATTATTATTCTAACCAGTGGAGAAGGCACACACACACACACACACACACACACACACACACACCGCTACGCATTTGCGTGTCTCTGGGGAATCTGTCATACCTGTCACCAACACACACAAATCTATTAATGTCATGTGACCACGACCAACCCGTCTGTGTTCTCAGACAAAACAAACAACACACGGCAGAACACACACTTCCCAGGCTCGTTCTCAGACACACAGGTTCAAACACACAGGGATAAATAGAGCAAAGGTCACGGTTCACTCTGAGCACTACTGAGGAAAGGTGAACGTGAGGAAAATTACAGGAGATCATGAGTTTAACCACACACACACACTTCACTGGCTGGTCCTGCCTGTGACCTCTGACCTCTGCAGCACAGACACACACACAGCTGCAGTGTCTCATATGCTAAATGCTCATTTACATACATCTGAATTAAACTACGACAGTAATTAAGACTCAGATAAGACTGTGAGACTAAAGTGACCTCCAAAACACACACACACACACACACACACACACACACACATCAGAGACATGATAAATGTTTTCAACTAGATTATTTAATATCCATGCCTTTTATTTTCAGGGGATGTGTGTGATTTATCCTGAGATATAAAACTAGGGAAGTCGTAATCAAGTTTTTTGTGCCTCTGATCCGAGTCACTGAATATGGAGTATAAATACACACGGTCTTTCTCTAAAACCCGGAGTCCACTACATTCCTGGACGATGCCAAAAGTTCCCAAAATAAGAGAATTCCGATGATTCAACACACACACACACACACACACACACACACACACACACACACACACACACACACACACACACACACAGTTCATAACCGGAGCTGCCCACAGGAATACTGAAGAGAAGCGAGACAGAGAGCATGCTGGGAGAAGGACGCGGACGTGACATAACACATGACTAATGAAGTCAGATGTGTGTGTGTGTGTGTCGGGGGTTGAGTCGGGCGTTTCTATATTCCCCCCCCCCCACACACACACACACACACACTCCATCTGCTCTTTCTGACTCCAGACACTGAAAGCGTCTCGGCGACAACAAAAGAGCCAAACGCCACACACACACACACACACACACACACACACACACCTTCAACATCACATCATCAGCACTAACACACACGTCAACTTTCACAAGCTCGTGATCTGAAGTCAATATTGATTAATTTGGATATATTTCAGGTACAGAACATGTCAGTAAAATCTCTCAGAACTAAAGCTGTAAACTACAGGAACCCCATCAGTCGTTTTAATATTACAGATTATAATTAACAAAAGTTATGACAGAAATTGATGGATTTCATGAGACATGATGGATTTCAGGAAGTTCTGAATATTTAAACTTTCCTTCTGATGTTCATTGATGTTTATTTGCTGCTGTAACTAGTAGTAAAGAGGAAGAGATGATCGATTCATCTGTCACACACACACACACACACACACACACACACACACACACACACACACACACACACACTGATGAAACTGGCAGGATTTTAAACTGAGACTTTCATATCAGAAGTATCAAATAGTGATGCACCGATATGAAAATTTTCTCCGATATCGATAACCGATAGTTCTATATATTTGAAAGCCGATAACCGATACATCGGCCGATAAATCTAAATCCAGATTTTTATATAATTTCTGACTACAAAAACAAAAGTCTCACCATTAAACTCAAAACACATCTGTTTAGCTGTGCATTTACTGAATGAGCACTGTGCCACTGTTCGTCCGACTGTTTGTACTGTATTTTATTTATTTATTTTTATTCAAAACTGTTTTAATTACTCTGATTTCTTTTGATTATTTTAATTTCTTCTATGTAAAGCAGTTTGAATTACCACCGTGTATGATCTGTGCTATAAACTTGCCTTGCCTTAAAAACCATGACCCAAACACATAATTATAATGTTCTCTTTATAATTTTATAGCTTTTATAACAGATTTGTGCTGAACATGTTGCACTGTATTTTCCTTTTTTGAAGTGATTCCAATCATATTTCAAGAAATTCAAAACCATCATGTTGAACAGTGGGAATCTGAAGTGTCTCAGCTGAAGGAAATGATACATTATTTATCGGCTGTAATATATCGACCAAATTTTCTCATCGGACCGATATCGATAACATTAAAAATTAACATATATTGGCCGATACCGATATGGGCCGATATATCGTGCATCCCTAATATCAAAGATTATTGTGATTATCGGACGGCAGGAGCTACAAATAATGTTTAGTGAAGTTTTGCCGGTTCATCAGAATGAAAATTTATTAAATTTGAGAAATCAATATTTCAACTCAGTCCTAATAAGTATGACACTAAACATGACTCTCTAGTTTAAATAAAATGAAGTTTAAAGCTACAATATGTAAGATTTTTGTAATAAAACATCCAAAAATCACTTGCACAGTGTGATATATTTCCTGCAGTTGTGTACTTACAATATCCCAAAAGAGAAATTCCAATTTTAAAAAATGGCTCGTTCATGTTCACTTGTCGCCTGTCAATGACGTAATATCTGCCATAGTAACCATGGCGACAGACGTGGACAGCTGCGTTACGTCTAGCGGCACGCTCACGCTGTTGTTGTTTCGTTCAAACATTACGTACCATGGCAAGAGACTTTGGGACAAAAGGAGAACTAAAACGAGGATCAATATCAGCGTGGCGTTTTCGAGATGCCGAGAGCTAGCGTCCGCGGCTAACTTCGACTCGACAGAGCCGCCGCTCTCGCATGAGCTTTATTAGACAATGAGCAAATAAAACGAATCAATGTTATATAGCTCAATGTGATGAAATGTTAGAATATGATCAGTATGTTATTCTAACGTTGATCTAGTTTATGCTAGTCTCATACAGACAAAATAACACAGAATAACATTATAACTTAGAATGAAATGTCCTTATTCCTATAACTTTTGGAACAAAGGACTGACCTCTAGGAGAGAAAGAAAAAAAAAAAAAGTAAAAAAATGTTTTAAAAAAAGAGTAAAGGAGAGGAGGTAAAAAAAAAATAAGTAAAAAAAAAATAAAAAAATAATAAGTAAAAAAAATAAAATAAAAAGTTTACGTTTTAAAAGAGTAAAGGAGAGGTAAAATTTTTTAAAAAAATTATAATAATAAGTAGGGCTGTAACGATATGCGATATGAACCCGAAATCGTGACACTCAGATCCATGAGCCTGTGCGGCGTGTGAGAAGGCAGAATCGCCACACACTCCTTCCAGCTCCCAGAGTTATCCTTCCCGTCCAGATCCAATGCTACCACATCTTTAAATTACTATTAGTATTATTTGAAGTTAACATTATAAAATACGTAGACCTACACCACAAAAGTAGTTGAGGATAAATTCTTTAATTTGACCTGTAACGGCCGTTTTCCAGCGTGAGCGCGAGCGGCAGTGAAGCGCGGGGTTCGGCAGAGTCTATTTTCACCCTCAATTAAAGTGAAAGCACGCTTTTGATGGACGAAATAAATATGATTTCACACAAAAAATCACTCAAAATCTCTCTTTTCCCCCCAACAGCCCCCCCATAGACCCCCCCCCCAGACCTACGCCTTTGTTATTGTAAGAGGTTAGCGACCCCTAGCGGCGAGAAAAATTACATATTGTAGCTTTAACTCCATATTTCCAGGAAGAGCAGCTCCTGAAGGGAAGTTCACCTGAGGCTGATCTCTCCCGGCTTGAGTTCGGGAATCAGCTCGACTCGAGAGTTAATCCGTGTTTGGCTTTAAAACTGCTGAATATCTGAAAAACAAAGCGGATCTCCAGAGTCCAGCTTTACCTTCACCTGGACCGATGCCACAACACTTCATTATTAACACACACACACACACACACACTCAGACTGCTAATGGAGACTAAAATAGCCGTCGCTCAGTGATCTGTGTGTGTGTGTGCCTGACACCGGATCACACCAGAAACACACCGATAGAGAGTGAATGATGTACACTACCCGTCCAACGTTTCGGATCGGTGATGTTTAATGTGTGTAAGCTTCCATGTCTGCATTGTGATTAAATTCAGTGGTTGGACTAATAACGAATAGAGAAAAGAAATCAAGTCTCGTCAGCACTTCTGTGCCAAACTACATGAATCAAGTTATTGAATATATCATGACTCAAATAAAACAATATGAGTCAAAAAGATGCTATCAGCAGCGTGTGTATAACGTGTAGTTAAAGTGTGTGAGAGATCAGATCAGCAAAAGACACACTCACTCACACTCTCACACACACACACACACTCACACACACACACCTGTACATGTCTCCACACGCTCCCGAGTTTCACAGAGAGCCGGTGATGCACTGACACACACAGCTCTGTGACGACGGCGAGTGAAACAGCGATTATGAGGAATGAGCAACAGACAGAAACTCAAAGCCTCGCCGTCTGTTTCTGTGAGTGTGTGTGTACGAGTGTGGTGTGCGAGTGTGTGTGTGTGTGTATGTATGAGTGTGTGTACAGACAGAAACTCAAAGCCTCGCCGTCTGTTTCTGTGAGTGTGTGTGTGTACGAGTGTGGTGTGCGAGTGTGTGTGTGTGTGTGTGTATGAGTGTGTGTACAGACAGAAACTCAAAGCCTCGCCGTCTGTTTCTGTGAGTGTGTGTGTGTACGAGT
>JAPDVR010000011.1:49545786-49548286 GCA_026230005.1 Gila orcuttii | reverse complement strand
CTAGGGGGCGCTAACCTCTTACAATAACAAAGGCGTAGGTTGATGATGCATAAGTGGAATTATGGAACTTGTCGTCATGCCGATGGATCTAATAATGTTTATGGATGAGTGAAAACTTGATGTTTTTATCATGACTGTGGTGTGAAGCGGCGCGATCGCTAATGAGACACAGATCTCAGCGCCACACGCGAGTCCCGCGGATATAAAGGAGTAAGGACATTTCATTCTACCGAACTAATGTAGGCCTATTACTCACACAGTTTATTAGACGAGTGAAGCTTGTGAGGGAACGCGGCGCTGTTTCACTCGGTCTACACTATCTCACTAAACTGCATTTGAGTGTGTTAAAATTATTTGTTATTCTGTGTTATTTTGTCTGTATGAGACTAGCATAAACTAGATCAACGTTAGAATAACATACTGATCATATTCTAACATTTCATCACATTGAGCTATATAACATTGATTCATTTTATTTGCTCATTGTCTAATAAAGCTCATGCGAGAGCGGCGGCTCTGTCGAGTCGAAGTTAGCCGCGGACGCTAGCTCTCGGCATCTCGAAAACGCCACGCTGATATTAATCCTCGTTTTAGTTCTCCTTTTGTCCCAAAGTCTCTTGCCATGGTCCATAATGTTTGAACGAAACAACAACAGCGTGAGCGTGCCGCTAGACGTAACGCAGCTGTCCACGTCTGTCGCCATGGTTACTATGGTAGATATTACGTCATTGACAGGCGACAAGTGAACATGAACGAGCAATTTTTTAAAATTGGAATTTCTTTTTTGGGATATTGTAAGGCCGTGTGTCCACCAAAGCGTTTTTAACCGGCTGAAAACGCTAGGCGCTCTGCTGAAAACGCCTAGCTGTGGGCGCTTGAGAGCGTTTTGGCAGCGCTGCGTTTTTTCAGTTGAGACAATTCGTTGCTATGATACAGAATATCCGCAGCACAGTTTACTTGTAACTGATTTCGTAGATAATTTGTTTCATACTAAAAAGTTATTTTTCATCCATTTTGTTCGGTTAGCTCTGCTAGTTGACGTCGTTGTACAGAAAGAATGTTGTGACAGTTGGTCAGTGTGGTATTTGTCCCGCCCCTCCTCCACTGTGATTGGACGGCTGTGTAAAAAGTGACAGTGATGAGCGCAGCGTTTTACCCAAAGTTTAACATTTTTCAACTCTCGGCGACCAGTAAAAATCGCCGGGCGCTCAGCGCTTGAGCGTTAAATACACGCTCAGCGCCTCGTTACGCTCATGGCGTTTAAAAAACGCGGCGCTCCCATTGAAAACAATTAGAATTTTACGCCAGGTGCGTGAAAAAACGCTTTGGTGGACATACGGCCTAAGTACACAACTGCAGGAAATATACCACACTGTGCAAGTGATTTTTGGATATTTTATTACAAAAATCTTACATATTGTAGCTTTAAGTGTTTTTTCTTTAATAACTAATGCACCTTTTTACAGCACAGACTGAACAACATGAAGCATTGCTTGGTGATTGGTTGAGCTAAACTGATATTATCCAATTGTGTAGTTAAATTTAACAGCTGACAGATATTCAACATAATTCATGTGTGAGAGTCTAACAGAAGGACGGACAAAACCAGTGAAATATCAACTGATTTATCATATTTTATTACCATTCTAAACTATAGCGAATAAACTGTGATAATGTGAGAAATATTGAAGGAGTCTTTTGATATAAGGATAAAGTTTGGTTTGACTGTAAATGCTAAATATCTGTGAGCTGAAAAATCAAGAAACATTCATTCTTAATTTCTGCAAAATGTGCAAACCGGTTTGAGATCCTCAGACTGAAGCCATTTATAAATAACCAAATCCTTCCCTTGCCACCCACACCGAATCCTGACGAGTTTCAGATTAAACCAGCTTGATCTACTTCACTTTCATTTCCAGAGAACATCATCAGGCGTGACTGAGCGTCTGTCTAGACAAACACAGCAAGAAATACCAGGAACATTATATTTACCGGA
Source organism: Gila orcuttii (assembly GCA_026230005.1). NCBI lineage: Eukaryota > Metazoa > Chordata > Actinopteri > Cypriniformes > Leuciscidae > Gila > Gila orcuttii. Next base: position 49,546,290 of record JAPDVR010000011.1, on the reverse strand, counting down.
AGAGATAACAAAGTCCTACTTTGGAATTCTCTGCTATTCTTTTCCCACAACAGTGACATTGGTGTTACCAACACACACTCATATCACCTTGGTATTTGCTCAGCTTTTGCTATTCAAAAGATTATTTGGAAACTGCAGACAGATTTTGCAAGACGGTTAATCAAAGAGAACTGAGGGAATGAACGGACGACAGGGGGCAGACGTCTGAACAATAAGTTAGTCACTACAAATTAAGTATTAGTGGGGCGACTCCCAGCTGAGGATTGTGGGCAGACAGAACGTCACACGAGGACAGACCACATCCGTTCTGATAAACACGGATCAGAGAGCTTATGAAAATCTGCACACATTACATCATTATCATGTGCATGGAGATGAGGGGAAACTGCAGTAACAATAACAGTATTACAAAAATCAAAAAAGTTTTTAAAAGAGTCTCTTCTAGTCATCAAGGCTGTTTTTTTAAAAAAAAAAAAAGTAAAAATTTTGAAATATTATTATAAT
>JAPDVR010000011.1:49478099-49535599 GCA_026230005.1 Gila orcuttii | reverse complement strand
TATTGTCTTCCGGTTCTGTTGTTGATCCGCGTTCACGATTCCGCAGTGACCCTGCTGACGTAAGACGCTGATGACGTGTTATCTGGTGCGCCCGAGCTTCGTTTACAGTTTGAGGGAGACGGGCGCTGTATTCAAGCTATTCTACATTGTTTGTATTTTTGTATTGCTATATTTTTTTTTAAAATGGTGCGTAGGTGTGCATGTCGCGGATGTCCTAATCTCCAGATAACACGTCATCAGCGTCTTACGTCAGCAGGGTCACTGCGGAATCGTGAACGCGGATCAACAACAGAACCGGAAGACAATACAATGCTGAATAAAGTCGTAGTTTTTGTTATGTTTGGACCAAAATGTATTTTCGATGCTTCCAAACATTCTAACTAACCCACTGATGTCACATGGACTACTTTGATGATGTCTTTATTTCCATTCTGGACAAAGAGTGTGTGCCGTACGTACATTTTCAATGGAGGGACAAAAAGCTCTCGGACTAAATCTAAAATATCTTAAACTGTGTTCCAAAGATGAACGGAGGTCTTACGGGCTTGGAACGACATGAGGGTGAGTCATTAATGACATAATTTTCATTTTTGGGTGAACTAACCCTTTAAGATTCACCCACTGTAAAATGCAAAAGACTTCGGACTTCAGATCGGCTACAGAAAAAACAGACTTCAACCGTCCCATGCGAAACAAACAGGGATAATATCATATACATTAAATGTAGTCACACAATGCTGATGTTGTTAATATGAACAATTTGAGTACAAAGTATAATTTGTTTATTGTTTATTATTTATTTATTTATTTGAAATATGTCAGATTATAGCCTTAGGCTAATTTCCATCTGCAGACCCTCTGGCAGGTTGATGTTACTCACAGAAATTAATAAATACATACCAATACACTATACACAGACTATATACAGAAAAACAAGGACAAGAGCAGTGATCACAACATGTTAGAACAGACAGTAAAAACAAGAGTGGACAACAAAAGACATAGAAAATTGGAAAGCATCGACTATATTGCACAAACCACAATTTTGCACATACCCTGACTAACCTGATATTGCACTGACCCATATTACACCACTCTATATTGCACTGACCCCTATTGCACAGCCCATATCACACTGATAATTGTATCCCTTTTTGTAATGCACTAACTCTGGTTTACATCTGATATATAATGATTAACTAAACATGATCACATGTTCACATTTGCCAGGTTTGACGTGATATAAGCGATCGTTAGATTTAATCAGCGTGATTTACTACAATGCTTTTTTTCCCTTAGTTGGTCAGAACAAAAGTGGATGTTACTTGTTCAGAGGACATTTTCCGGTGAAAATTCTTATGTTGGTCATACTTCTAAAAAGTATAATCTGTGATTGCGAATGCCAGTATCCACACAAGCGGTGACTGACAGCCGCACATTCTCCTCAAAACATCGGATTCATTCGCGCTGTGCCGTGCCGAGGCACAACCCACGTAAAGCTGATAAATCCGCGAATAACTGCAATTGCAGATTTCGAACAGAGATGGCGACAAAGAGGAAAAACTACAGACTGCAGCTTTAATCATGTTGAGTTTCACAGATTCTGTTATTCTATGTCATTTGAACTTTAGTGCAGTGAAATTCTTATTTTGTCCATTCTTTGCAAGAAAACAATAAAATAAGAAATAAATATAGGAGAATACTCAATAGGGATGCTCGATATATCGGCCACCATATCGATATCAGCCGATATATGCTAATTTTAATGTCATCATCGGCTCGATAAGAAAAATTGTACTATATATTAAAGCCGATAAATAATGTATTTCCTTCAGCTGAGACAATTCAGATGCCCACTGATCAACATGATGGTTTTAAATTGCTTGAAATATGATTAGAATCACTTCAAAAAAGGAAAATACAGTGCAACATGTTCAGCACAAATCTGTCATATCGGGTACATAAAATTAAAATGAGAATATTTTAATTGTGTGTTTGGACGTGGCTTTTAATGGTGAGAGGTTTTTTTTTAGTTGTGTATTCTTTTTTTATTTATCTTTGCATTTTTTTGTTTTTATGCCTCTCTTAAATGGACAAAATCAGACAATAAAGATCCTGAATTTATAGTTTTGCTTCAGTGGGTCCGCAGGACAAAAACTAACTTAAGCTGATTTTGATAGTAGTTAGTGTGATTATGATGATGTTGAGTCATAACATCATATCAGCTGAGCTAGACATTGACCTTTGAACCCACGCGTGTGAATCTGGACATTACTCAACTCTCCTTGGCGAGTGCTGTGACCTTTCCTCCACATGACGTCACACGTCACATGACCACTGACGGTCTCCCAGGCAACCATTCACATGACAGAATGTACTAGCTATTTCAGGAGGAGCGGTTTAACTGTTTACTTCATTTCAGACACATGGGTCCATATCAATAAAAAACACACAAACATATATTTAAAAAGCTACAAATGTATAATTAAAAAACAAACACACTTTTTGTTCCAGTGTTTCCAAAAACATGAAGTTTGTTTAGTTCTGGTTAGTTAAGTTTGTTCTCAATCCCTTTTTATATGATCATTAATCATAAATAAACTCTTTACATACACTCTTAAAGTCACCATGAAATTACAAATGGACAATTCTAGTTTTTAATGGAATATTGCAGTGTTTATTCTTAATGAATTATATGTAGTTTTTAACTTCATGTTACCTATTTGAAGAAAAGACGAGTGCAACTTCCCTTTCATGATGAGTTTAAATAAAATTATATCACAGATATTAGATCATATTATATATTATATTATCTTAGATATTTATAGTATCAAATAAACATCAGAAAAAATGATCTTTATATGATTTTTTAAAATTCATATGCTATTCGTTTTTATACAATTTTGTTTTGTACAAATTTAACTATCCTGTTAATTCAGAATAGCAGAGATGTATCCAATTTAAAAAAATTATATAATCAAGTAGCATAGGCCTATTTTATTTTGGTTTGCAGGCTAATAAAAGTTAATCAGAAAAACAAATGGTAGAAGTAACTTTACTCGTTTCTGAATATTAATTTAAATGTTGCACATAATAAATAGGCCTAATCAAAAAGCACAAACATGACCATTGTAATTAAAGGGGTGGTTTACTGGTGTTTTTTCTTTTCTTTGCATGATTGTGTTTATGGTGTGCAATGTAACATGTATTTGTGGTTTTTCTTTTTTAAAAAGTCTTATTTTTCATAAATTTCACCTTTATTGTAAGTCTCTTTCTCCTCTGTCATTTGAACGACCGGTTGATTCCTGATTCTATGAAACCACTCCCTCAGAAACAGGCAGTGGGCTCAGATTGGTTAGTTTGGGCCGGTGTGTTGTAATTGGCTAAACTGCGTAGCGGACGTTGTTCGGAACCGTCACGCCCATTTCCTTTACGGGCGTGAGTTTCATGTGCTCCAGTTAATGTAAATAATGGTGTCGATACTGCGTATCAGTTTGAGCCCGAATCAGACCCAGAAAGCGGCGATGAAGAGAGTCAAACAGAACCTCCCCAAACACGGCTCTTACGAAACGTTTCTGAATGGTACGTTTTTGAATTATTATTATTCTATTCTTCTATTATTACATAAGAAGTTTGATACCCTGTTATACTTGAAAATGCTACTGCTGCTTGTTAGCTTTTTGAGATACGTTTTTATCTTGATTAAACATTTAATACAAATGATTACATGAGTAATACAGTTTTTTAAAGTTATTGTTTTATCGATATAATGAACAACCGTTTAGCTATTAACAAAACTTAGTTTACTCTGTGTATCGTTTTCTTTAGGTGTACATGTGACAACTGTGTTAAAATGCCAACAACTTTATACACCTTTGTCTTACACACAAAATAGCATCGATATAACTGGCTACTATTAACAAACACTGTTGACATTGATCACGTTCATGATCAAATCGAAAAATTACGTCATAAAGTATCTATACATGGCAAATACATTTACAAAATCTATATGATTACAAATTCAGGTCCAAAATGTTTGTACGCGTTTGCCATAGAAACACGAAATAGCATAACTAAGTGGCTATAAAGCCAGCGCTGGCATTTGTTTACGTCCTTGATAAAAATAAACCATTACGTCTAAAATTACTGAGAACTGAGATATTAATGACAAGTGCAGTAATTCAATGTTTTTTAAAGCATTGTGTTAAAAATATAGGCTGACTAAAATTATACACAGAATATATACTGCATGGCGGTATATATTCGGACATTGATTTCATATGAATTTCTTTTGGACACAGATCCTAGCTGTGCATTTCTAATGTTATCAGTTTTTTGTTGTATAATTCATATTTTGACCATTTTATCTGTTTCGCACTGTGCATCTCTTAAAGAAGTGGCTGTAAATGCGTTTGCTTATGAAACAGAAGTTGATCTTCCTCTTTCTGACTCGCTGAATGAAACGGCTCGTGATGATCATGTCGCAGCTCGTATGAAGTCTTTAACTGAAGTCACTCCTCAGTTGTTATGGTTAAACACAGATGCATAAACACAGTTATATAACTCCATCACACGCAGCTGTTGTGCAATTAAACGCCCTTAATATTGGCTGCTTTCTAGATCAGATTAAAGGCACAACATTCTCATACGATAAGATGAAACCGGATAATATTGTTAATGTTCTGATCCAACCTGACCTCTGACCTGTAATGCTCCTGAATCATCATCACACACTGTTGGGTCGTTGGCCAGAGGAGAACTGAGACTGAGTCTGGTTTCTCACGAGGGTTTTCCTCCATTCTGTCACTGATGGAGTTTGTGTTCCTTTACTGTCGACTTTGGCTTTTGTCTTGCCTAGTTTAATTTAATATTCAACAATATTATTGATCTCCTGCACTGACACCATTATATGAGAACTGAACTGAGCTGGACGATGACATCACTGTTTTCTCCAGAGCGGCTATATATATATAAATGAACTAAATTCGTAACTTTTTTACAGCAAAAAATAAAACCATCAACTTACTTAAGCTGGACTGTGATGCTATTTTCTTCTGGAAACAAACTTTGTTGCATTATTTTCCTGTTATCTCTGTAAAGCTGCTTTGAAACACTCTGTTTTGTAAAAAGCGCTGTATAAATAAAGGTGACGTGTTAATAATACCGTTTCTGCTCTTGTCTCTCACAGTCATCCATGGGAAACCGTGACCAACGCCGCCATGCAGAAGTACCCGAACCCCATGAACCCCAGTGTGTTCGGCGTGGACGTGTTGGACCGTAACGTGGACCAGCAGGGACGCCTGCACAGCAAACGCCTCCTCAGCACCGAATGGGGTCTGCCGTCCATCGTTAGATCGGTACAAAACTCCTGTTTTCTCTATGCTGCGTCTCTATTCCCCCACTTATAGTACGCCCTAAACATACTCTTTTTGTGAAGAAAAAGTAGATCCTTTTGAGTGTGTAGCAGAAGAGTAGACAAGGTTTGGGACACACTATCACGTCATACAATTGCGTCTTTAACGGTTGCTCTGTCGCATCCTGTCACTGTAAACTGACCTGTCAATCATCCTGTCACTGTAAACTGAACTGTCAATCATCCTGTCACTGTAAACTGACCTGTCAATCATCCTGTCACTGTAAACTGACCTGTCAATAGTCTCGTCAAAGATAATATCCTCCTACTGTATTGGAGAGATGCAGAATCCCGTTGATCTGCAGTCGCGGGTCTTTCATGCAGAGACTCTCCTCATGTTAATGCATAATTATGCATTTAAAAGTTAATGGCCAAACGGATCCACATTGTTATTGAAGATGAAATATAACTTGTATAACATTAAATAAATATTTTTGTATCAGGTTAAACTTTGATTAGTCACTCAAACCGTTTATCTAAACCTCTCACCGTCTGTCGCACATATCTGCCATCTTTTGTAGTTCTTAAACACTTTTTACTCATGTTTGCAGTTCCTCATCAAGCGCAGTGGGTTGTGGGTAATATTAGCTGTTATAGTGAGCACAGATCTGCACTTTGAAAATCCACTGGAAATAGTAGATCATTCAGGACTTCTGGCATACCCTTTTCAACATACTTATTCTAATCTCACACACTGTTTAGGATGGATAGCGTGAACATTGAGACGCAGGGCTAGGCTAATCGCTTTGTTTAAGCTAGCAGCTGATGTCAATCTTGAAACAGGAGATCAGTAGCTCTCATTGCCATCAAGCCGAGGTGAAATCCTGCTTTGCTATCCCAGCTAACCCCTGTTCTTCTGTGGCCTGAGCGTGAGGAGGACTCCTGACCCGTACACGACCTGACTGAACGGTTATATCGGGCTGGCTAGTCCTCGGCACATGTCGTCCTGGTGTCGTGTTTCTGAATGAACTGTTCTGTTCTGCTGTGGCGTCTGACACGAGCGATTCATTCATTCTGCTCTAGGACCGACAAAACTTCCCAGTTTGAGCTCTTGTTTATTATTAGACACATTACTGGTCTTTAAAGATTTTGATTAGGTCTCTTCTGCTCACCAAGGCTGTGTTTATTTGATCAAAAATACAGTAAAAATCGCACAATATTATTCCAATGTAAATCAGCTGTTTTCTATGTGAATATATAGTAAAGTGTAATTTATTCCTGTGATCAAAGCTGAATTTTCAGCATCATTACTCCAGTCTTCAGTGTCACATGATCCTTCAGAAATCACTATAATATGAGGATTTGATGCTCAAGAAACATTTATTATATATCATATATAACATTTAAATGTAACATGTAACATTTATTTATTTCATGTTTTTGTGGAAACTGATACATTACTTGTCAAAAGTTTGGGGTGAGTAAAAATAAAAGAGGAGAGGGAGAGAAAAAGCAAATTACTATTAATATTCAATAAGACTGCATTAAATTGATCAAAAATGACAGTAAAGACATTTATAATGTTACAAGAGATTATATTTCAAATAAAAGCTGTTCTTTTGAACTCCTGAAAAATACAATGTATTCAGAATCTGAAGCAGCACGACTGTTTTCAACACTGATAGTAATCATGAATGTTTTTTGAGCATCAAATCGTCATATTAGAATGAGAAGGATGGATCAGCTGTTTTACATTGGAAAAATATTTCACTGTTTTTACTGTATTTTTTGATAAATGAAGCCTTGGTGAGCAAAAGAGACTCTTTCAGAAAACATAAAATGATTTCTGAAGGATAATGTGACACTGAAGACTGGAGTAATGATGCTGAAAATTCAGCTTTGATCACAGGAATAAATTACACTTTACTATATATTCACATAGAAAACTGATGATTTACATTAGAATAATATTTTTGATCAAATAAACAGCCTTTATGAGCAGAAGAGACTCTTTCAGAAACATAAAAATCTTTACTAACTCAACAGTGGGTAAAGGATGATTTTTTAAAAAACAAAATTTATTTATTTCCAGGTCTTCAAAAACTCTCAGAGAGCAAAAAAGATTCTAAAGATGGATCAAATTAAATGCGTTTCTGATCATTTTACACGTGAAGCTTTGAGTTTCCTTGAATCTTTAAATTGCTGTTTAGAATTTCATGGGATTTTCTTCCCACAGTGTTGAGAAGCGGATGAGATTGTGTCCGTGTTCTCCTGACTGGCTCCGTGTAGTCCGTGCTAGTACAGGTCATGATAATAGCAGAGTTGGAGGGTCCATTAGAGTTTGTCTAGGGCAGATTGAGTTTCTCTTGACTGTCTTGCACTGATTTAAACTGAAGCTAAAACTGAGTTGAGATCACGGCCTGTTTGATTTAGACGTCAACTCCCTGTCTTGTTCTTCCACAGATAATCGGCAACACACGGACATGTACGTACATCCAGGAGCACTCCATAGTGGATCCCAAAGAGAAAACCTTTGAGCTTCAGTCGACTAATGTAAGTGTCCTGATCTCGGTACACACGCTGAACCCTGATCACATATCTGCACATCCATTATCTGATTCCCGTTGCCTTTTCTCTCCATCACATATTTTAGTAATCATCATTAATTGGGTATCATTTGGAAGCTTAAACACTCAAAATTCATCTTGTGAAAATGGTTTTGAAATTGAAAACGGTGCTTCCTCGCACTTCGTAACAAATCCTTCCCTCACGGGGCAAAATGACCCGAAGCCCTAAAATTATACTTACCTTTTTTTTTTTGTCCAGAAAGCTTTTTATTTCATTTTGATAATATTTTTCTATTTTGCAATGCAGATGTTTGGAAGATTTTTTTGTTATTTTATTTATCTTTAACTGACTAGATTTGATCAATAAATAATAAATCAATAATGATTCCTCACATCCTTTCAACTTAAATTCAAAATAACTCACAATTTCATGTATAAGTCTTTTAATTCAGCTCAAAACATCTTACATTGGGTGTCTTTGACGACCTCTTGTGGAAAATAAATAATATAACACGATATTTCATAACTCTAGATGGCCTTATAGCTCTATATGGAGCAAATGAGCTGTTCTTCTGTCCTAAAGCCAGTTTCTCTTCAGTGTGCATTCAGATACACATGTAGACATTATAAAATAATTTTTTTGGTAAAGTTTTAGCATTTTTAGTTTGAATTTTGAGCATTTTTAGGTTTTTCTATGTGTACTGAAGCATTCCATTAATTCCTAATGTGCTCAGATTGACCCGAGAGAGAAGGATTTGTTCCACTTAAAAATTTCAACCACTCAACCTTGAATCCATTCAATTTCTTTTTTTTGTGTGTATTTGTGGTTCAAGTGCGACAGAAGTCCTGGGGTCTTTGACCCCTCTAATGAACACTCAATTTTTAAATTTTTTGAAAAATGAGTTTCGGGTTAAAATGGCCCTTGGGAAGGATGAGGGTTGAATCATTATAGCAGCACAATTGTCAAGATATCAAGTTAATGTGAACCTGTCAGGACGTTTCTGGTTTGTCAGCATTTCCTGCACACCTTTTCTCAAACGTTCATGTTCTGGCCTTTAGCAGTTGAGTTTGTGTGAATGTCATCTGGAATGAGACACGGCCAGTCTGTGCATAAGAGTTGCATTCTGGGAGGGCATTGGTTTCTTTTATGGTTGCATATTCTATAGATGTGTCATATTTATCGTCTGCCTGGTTTTCTCACTGTAGATCACCTTCACTAACATGGTGTCTGTGGACGAGCGGCTCACGTACCGACCGCACCCCGAGGACCCGGACAAGTAAGAGTCCCTCTCTGTTTAACTACTATGAGACGAATACAAGTTCTTCACATTAGGGCTGTCAAATAAAAATTAGAACTCCAAATATTCGTCGAATTTGAAAAAAATTTGCATTCGAATTTTCGGTGTGTCAAGAGGCGCGCGAGACATGATGATGATGTAACTGACACAGTTTGTTTTTGTTAGCTTATTCAGTGCGGTGCGGATAAGGTTGTTAATTTAAAAAATTGGGAATATAAGCTATTTATAATCCAAAATAATAAAAAAAATTATTGTTCGAGAAGCTATTTTATACGTCAAAAAAGAGAAGAAAAGACTAAAAATGCGCACTGTGGTGAGAAGCTTGTACCAGTGTATCGATATGGTTTCAGATATTCAGAATCTATATTCAATGAAAAATCAATATTTATGACAACACTGATGAATATGTATCACTTTTAACTAGAAGTCTACTTAGTTTGAATCAGGTTTGTGTTATTCTGGTTTCCAATGACCTCTGATCAAAAAAAAAAATGGACCAAGCAGATCTTTAAAAGTCCGAAAGTCCACCAGTTAAAATTCACAAGTTTATAAATTGGAAAAGGTTCTTCCTGCTGACGAAAACCCTCTCAGTTCCTGGCAAAAATCTTGCAACGAAATACTATTGTAACCTAATTTTCCTTGCATGCACATTAAGGACATTAAATTTTATTTAAGAACAATTGTTTCAAAAGTGAATGCACTTTAAAAAGTGAATGTTAATGTAAATAAAAGATGGAATGCTTGATTTAGTTTATATTTGCTTGTTGCGCTCGCTTGCGCCCTCTTGTGTTCATAGGAGACAACACTGTACTTTTAACATTAAAGGCGCTGTATGTATGTAATATGTTTGCATATATTGAGGAAACATGCTAAGTTCACATACTCGTTTCTCTGAATAACACTTCTGTAGCCAGTTATTTTACTTTGAAATGTGCGTTTCCAGGCTGGAATGTTTATTGTTTTGGTCAGTGATACTGCACGTTGCCAATTTTCATTGTCCATTGCGCTTGTTCCTGTTGCGTGTGCTCAAACTGGCGACCCATGTGAGCCGTGTCAAGTCTGTGGAGGCGGGGCGGGAGAAACTACAATCTTTGATATTTTGAATTCGACTGCAGTACATATTTCGACCACTAGTTGTCATTCTTACACACTGCACGTTTAAGTATTTTCGAATTCTAATATAACTTGAATTTTGCTAATATTTAAGAAAGAAATTTGAATTTAGCTTTTCAACCATTTTGACAGCCCTACTTCACATTCTGCTCCTCTTAAAGGGACAGTTCATCCAAAAATGTAAATTCTGTTATTTACTCCCTCATGTCATTCCAAACCTATAAGGTGTTAAAAACGCAAAGATGGATAAAAGTCTTATGGGCTTAGAAAGACATAAGGAAGAGTAAATGAAACGATGATCAGGTTTGGGTTGAACTGTCCCTTTAAACAGCATGTCCAGTATGTTGTGTGTGTAATATCAGTGTGTTGATGATCTGCTGGTCCCGCAGGACGATGCTCACGCAGGAAGCCATCATCTCTGTGAAGGGTGTGAGTCTGAGTAGTTATCTGGAGGGACTCATGGCATCAACCATCTCCGCCAATGCAGGAAAGGTCAGAAAACCAAAACACGGGGCTATAACCTGTCACTCACATGAGATCAGCCAATAGCTAACCACAACCATCCAATCAATTCCCCACAGACACAATCAAGCCCCGCCCACATTTGTTCTTGTTCCAGAAGCGTTTCACTGGGATGTACGGCACTATAGAGGAGAAAGTACTAGTGCAACTTCCCTTTAATGATGCGTTTAAATGGTGAAATGTCTTTAAATGAACCTGGATATATCAGACACCTGAAAGTCATGCTCATTTATACAATTAATATCCCGTTTCTTCGTTCTTCTAGTTTTTCCTAGCTTTCGTCAGCTTCACTGCTCTCGTCTGCTGTAGTGCTCGACTAATATTGATCATAAATAGATATTATATAATACTTGCTATAAAGTTGAAAATGAATTGCATGAAAAAAATAATTTGATCTTAAACAGATTTAAACCTTAGATGGCAACTTTTTGATTCTGTAATACTATTATTAAATTGTTAAAAATCCAACAGGGCTGTCAGACATCCGATAAATATGTGTGCGCTGGGAATCATATTTTTAAAACAAGGTTATTAATTAGTAATAATAGAAAAGCAAATGCTATGATACTTATTTTTAATCCATTTAATCCATCATTAATGTATTTATTTGACAGAACTGTTAAACAGATGCAGTGCACTAATGAAGATGGAGAATGTCAAAATAAAAGTCCCCTTTGCTGTCAAGATAAAAGTCACATTGGCCAAGCAGAAATGATTAAGAACTGCTAAATATTGACAGATTTGTGATGTTGTTTTCCTGTTTATTACAGTGATGTATCTGTATAAAGTGCTCCAGAAATATAGCTGTCTTAACCCAACTCAACTTTTATTTATAAAGCACTACCATTAGAATGGAATAGAAGTGCTGTTCATAAATAGTAAATAACTCTAAAATACATAGAAACATAAAATTTCATCAAAGCATGACACTAAGAAAATCATACAACCAATCACTCACAGTTATCAGACATAATCAAACACCAAAAGCTTGATCAAATAATGTGTGTGTGTGTGTGTGCAGGGTCATGTATGCTTCACTTGTGTGACCCTGGTCCACAAAACCAGTCACATGGGTCAAATTATTGAAATATTTAAAAATCTGAATAAATAAGCTTTCCATTGATGTATGATTTGTTAGGATAGGACAATATTAGGCCGAGTTACAACTATTGAAAATCTGGAATCTGAGGGTGCAAAAAAAAAAAAAAAAAAATCTGTACATTGAGAAAATCGCCTTTAAAGTTGTGCATTTATGTCACTCACAAAAGTAAATGTTTAATATATTCACGGTAGGAAATTGACAAAATATCTTCATGGAACATGATCTTTACTAAATATCCTAATGATTTTTGGCATAAAAGAAAAATTGCTAATTTTGACCCATACGATGTATTGTTGGCTAATTCCACAAATATACCCGTGCGACTCGTGACTGGGTTAGTGGTCACATATAGTCTATTATAGTATATATCTATATCTAAAAGATTTTACGGTCAACCCGACTTGTGAATGTTTTTAAGTTTGCATCATTGATTCTGTTATTTATTTCCTGTTTATTACAGTGAAATATCCGTATAACGTGCTCTAGAAATATAGCTTGACTTCAATGTTCAGTGGCTAAAGGATTGAACAGCGTCTCTGACGTGTGTGTGTGTGTGCAGGGTCGTGAGGCGATGGAGTGGGTGATCCGGAGACTGAACACTGAGATCGAGGAGCTGGCCATCACAGCGAGAGGAAGCTTGAGGACTCCTATGGCCGCCGCCGTCACTGAGAAGTGAGCGAATCTTCCTCTCCAACTCTCCTGCGCTCCCGCGTATCCAGCGTCTACATTAGAGGCTAGCGGGACGTCGAGCTGGTGACGCACAACGAGACCACGAGTAGTTTTAATAAATCAGTGTAACGGGACAGACCGATGTTCTCTGATGCAACAGGAAACGTTTTCCTGCGATCAAGACTGCAAACGTGCCACGCATCGCTTCACCAGCACTTACACTCAAATCTTAGCAATATTAGGACTTATATTACTATTATACTGTTAAAACAAGGAAGGGAACAAACTAACCCAGGACCATCAGACGTGTGCTTCAGAACGGGCCTCCTTAGAAAACAAACCAGCACTAAATGACATGTAAAACAGCAGAGGATAGAACGACATCATCATCATCATCATGTGACTCGGCTCTGCTAATTATCTGTAGTGAACATGTGCTTTGAGTTTAATCAAACAGGAGGCGGATGGGATGTTGGATGAGGACTAAATAATGTGTGTGTGTGATGGGAAACATCAGAGATGTGCCTTCAGGAGTGTGTGATTCCAGGAGGAGGAAATACATTCTATTTATTTATTTATATTTTGTAGATTTATGGAATTTCAACTCCAGCATCCAAACTGTATCAGTCCATGCGTCAGTGATGCGTTACTGAACGTGAAGAAACCATGACGATTGTAGTTGTGTTTGTGGATGTGTGTGTTATTGCTTCCGCACAGAAATCTTTAAGCCGCGCATACAGAAAGTTGTTTTTGTTTCCTTCTGAATAGATATTGCATTTTTTTGTTGGGTTTTACTGGTAAATAAAACATAACTGCATTTAAACAACTTATTTATATCGAATGTAAATATTTGTTTACAGGCATATTTAGTATTAAATATTGATAAAAGCAACTTGGTGGAAAATCATTTAGTTTGTGACGGTACTGAGGAAACGAGATGATCTGTTCTCAGAACAGCCAAAGCTGTTTACAGCTGTAGAAATAAACGAACATTCATATAAACAATGGCTTGTGTGTTTCTGTGAACCTTCAAAGAGGAACAGCAACTGAGACGCTGAAGAAGACCGACACTTCTGGGTAATTATTTACAACAAGTTTTACAAAAAGAGAAAGGCATTCGATGGAGATGAAGTGTCTTCTACAAACCACACCGCTTTCTGTTTCATATTTCAACTAAATTATTGAAATACTTTAGGGTTGATGGAAGAGAAACACTACAAATAAATAAGGCTACATTTTTTTTTTATTTGTATTATTAGATATTAAGGACATAACATACAACATTTAAAACTTTAACAAGACATCCAAAAAGATAACTAAAAGGATTGGTTTAGAATACAAAAAAATAATATATATATACACATACATTTAAATATAAGTAAAAAAAATCAATCAGTACTTCAAAAAGAGCCATAATAAATTAGGCTCTAATGCCGTCACATCATTTTAGCCTTTATTATGTCACACAGGAAGGCCACGTAAAAAAAAAAAATATATATATATATATATATAATATGAATTTAAATACAAGTAAAGAAAACCAAACAAATAATTTGTCCTTAAAGAAAAGAAAAAAAAAATAAGGATGTAATGCCATTACATTCTTATTTAGCCTTTATTACGTCACATAGAGGAAGGCCGCGAAAAAAAAAAAAAAAACATAATATTAATTTAAATAAGGCACAATTTTTTATTATTAGACATTAAGGGCATAACACAACATTTCAAACTTTAACAAGACATCCAAAAAGATAACTAAAAGGATTGGTTTACAATACAAAATATATATATATATTTATATATACACACACATATAAATTTAAATATAAGTAAATAAAAAAATCAATCAGTCCTTAAAGAAAGAATAGCCATAAATAAGACGCTAGTGCCCTTGCATCCTTATTTAGCCTTTATTACGTCACACATGCGCTGCTACAGTAACATTAGACATTACTCGAGTGTTGTTACATTGTAGCCCTTCTTGTGTGTGACGATCTTTCGCGCCCCCTGCTGGCCGTCCGCGTTACAGAGGCACGTTTTCCCGGCATCCCTTGCGGGGCCCTTGCGTCACATGCCGGAGTCTCCAACAACCAATAGGATTCCAGTTTACTGTGCCTTCTGACCAATCAAAATCTGGTTATATTTAAAGGCATTTAAAAGTGGGTTATTTGAAATTAAACAGGCCAGACTCGCGGTCGCTGAGGAGAATCGTGTCGTTCTCTCTAGTCATAAATATAGTTTTTAATGAGTTTTCTCAATATTAATTATCACACACGACTGATTTAGTCGATGGTAACGGGTTATTAAATCGGCGAGAAGGAAGTCATCGTGTTTCTGTGGTATTTGCGGAGGATTTGTCGTGAGGAAACGGCTAGCGAAGGTAATAACGTTATTAAGCGTCACAACGACGCAAAAATACTTTTGAATTGAATTTATCACTAACTGATTTATATCTTAAACGTTTTTATTTTAACCTATAAATCTGTATTTTGATGGAAACCGTTTGTATGTCATCTGAACGGTGACCATCGTGTGGCGGTTTAATATCGACATTAATCCAGTAACGTTACAATTATTTTCTCTTCTGATGTGGATAAAATATGCATTTATGTAATTAATGTCGTCATTCAATCTCAGAATATGGAGACCGCTTCAAGAACCAAATCAAGCAAAGATCTGAAGATTCAACGACCTGAACATGAGAAGGTATTTTACCGGAACTGTATATTATTATTATTATTATTATAAGCCTCTGTATTTTTCTAAGAAATTTAGGATATTGATAAGAAATCTTATCAAAGCACATATGTGCAAAGGTTATTTTCCATTACCTGTAGTATGACAAACGAATGGTATATCCTCTGTTTTTGTCTTTGATTGCATTATTATCTGTTATACTGTTAAATGCAAATTTTAAAAAGGAGCTTTTTTTTTGTAATCTACTAACTTAACTAAAGTCATAAATAAATGTTTTTTTCCCCTGTGAACACCTGTGATTCTATCCATCTGACATTTCAGGATTACAACTTTTAAATTTGTTTCAGAGAATCTCAAAAGTAACATTCACCTTTGAAAATGACAAATTAATAAGTTTTTGTCTTTGATTGTATTATTATCTGTTTTACTGTTAAATGCAAAATTTAAAAAGGACCTATATTTTTTTGTAATCAAAGTCATTTAATTTTTTTTAATATACAGGTGATTCTGTCCATCTGACCTTATAGGAGTGTGTTTTCATTGTTGCGATTTTAAATGTTACTAGTTTCAGAGTAACATTCCCATGATGTTTGATGAATGATACTTTCTCCATTCTGTCACTGATGGAGTTTTGGTTCCTCACTGTCGCCTTTTTTCACCTTTTATTTTTTGTCTTGCTTATTTGGGGACATTTAATTTAATATTCAACAATATTATTGATCTCCTGCACTGACACTATTATATGAGAACTGAGCTGGACGATGACATCAGTTTTCTCCAGAGCGCCTATATATAAATGAACTAAATTAATAATTTTTTTACAGCAAAATTGAACCATCACTGAACTTACTTAAGCTGGACTGTGATGCTATTTTCTTCTAGAAACAAACTTTGTTGCATTATTTTCCTGTTATCTCTGTAAAGCTGCTTTGAAACACTGTGTATTGGTAAAAGCGCTGTATAAATAAAGCTGAGGTAACATTGGAATGTCTCTTGATGTTCTGCAGGGTTCTGGACCCAAAAGAGTTCCCGTGACGCAGAAGCCCGTGTCGACCCCGCACACGCGTGTTCTCGGGCCGGCACATGGACCCCAGCGCATTCAGCGCCCAGCCAGTCAACAGAAACCCACGGGCGTCTCGCTTCCCGGGAAAACCTCGTGTCCTGGAGACCAGAACGCCAATCCAGGGAAACTCAAGACGGCTGCGCAACACAAGCCGAAGCCGGTTCCTGCAGCCGAGCCCAATGACGCTCCCGAACCCGGCAAACAGGACAAACCTCACCGTAAGCATTAATCACATCCTTACAGGGATAGTTCACTTCTGTCAGTAATTACTCTCCCTCGTGTTCAAACCCCGTAAGACTTTGGTTCATTTTTCGAACACAAATTAAGGTATTTTTGATGAGATCTGAGAGCTGGACCACTCCTTCATGGGCTTCTAGGCAATTGCATCTGCCGGCCCAGAAAAGTTAGTGAAGACATCGTTAAAATAGTCCAAGTGGCTCAAACTTAAGTTTATCAAGCGTCGAGAATACTTTTTGTGCGCAAAAAAAAACACATTCTCGTCGCTTTATAAACTTTAGGTTCATTTTACAGGTTTCATTGAACTAACCCTTTAATGTTGAGAACATAATGACTCTTTCTGTTCTTTTCCAGAAACTACTCTCAATGGCACATCCAACAATGCAAAGTAAGTTATTTAAAATTTCTTAACAAATTCCATGAATTCAGTCCCAATGTTCAGAGTTTTTCATATTTTTTAAATCGATTTGTTTATACTAGTTGCTGAATAGTTAATTCCAGGATGACTTTGAAGTCCCCCTGTTGTCAATTTTATCTCTTAAAAGTCAACTTTGATCACCAAAATGACTGACTTAAATCATCATGCCTTAAAATATCTTGAATGTAACTGGACACCCTTGCCTCATTTAGCCTAGTATGTGTGGTTCTATGAATATGCAAATGAGCCCCGCCTCCACTCACTCACTCAGAGATCCACTGGTTGACGATCACACGTTGATCTGATTGGTTACAAGGTAGTTTGTGACGTCAGAAACACCAGCGATTTCAAACCGTGTTTTTGAGACTGTCTTTGGTTCACTGCAGTTTTAAGGAGAAAATACTCAGCAATGCTGTCGACATATGAATTTACACATGGTTTGTCTTAAAGCATATTAAAAACACCCCACAGACATATAAACAACATTAAAAACTTTAATATCAGGAGACGATAGGCATGTTTACTTATTACGAGTATTATAAACTTTTTTTTTTTTTACTCGCCTCAGGGCCGTTTTAATCTGTATTCTTGATGACCGTTTTCCATATGAACGAGGAACGGTCATGGCAGCGTCTGTGTTTTGCCTGTTCTTTAGGAAAGCATGGAGTTTGGAGAATTTCGACATTGGCCGCGCTCTGGGCAAAGGCAAGTTTGGGAGTGTGTATCTGGCCAGGGAACGCCAGACCAAGTTTATCCTGGCGCTGAAAGTGCTGTTTAAGAAGCAGCTGGAGAAGGCCGGCGTCGAGCACCAGCTCCGGCGGGAGGTGGAGATCCAGTCCCATCTCAGGTCAGTGTGGCTGTTTTATTAGGGCTGTGACGGTATCAGTGTTTTATCACCGCGGTGGTGATGTACAGCCTGGGTCTTCCAGACTCTACCAGATTTCATTTGTACAGAGAGTCTGGCCGCTCTCCATTGACAAGCGTTAACTTTTGAAGGCAGATACTCTGCTCAAGTTTAAAACTATTGGAACTGCCATAACCAATCACTAACGTTTAGTTGTGACGCACGACTAGCGCACAACCTCAACATCATTGTTCTCGGCCACTCCCTCTGTTCGCTGATTGGACCGGTTAAAAATTGACTGGTGAAAACCCACGAATATGCCGCAAACCCACGAATATGCCGCAAACTAGGGATGTCCCGATCCGATCCACAGCATCGGTATCGTGCCGATACTGGCCCAGAACGCTAGATCGGAGGGGAGAAAAAATATGATCCGATACCTATCCAACAATGCTTGAATATAGCATTTCCCTTGCTGCGACATCCAGTTAAGCCGCGCATATTAGGCGGTTTTGCAATCTATTTTGTGGGCAAAAAATGGTTTTGGGCGGGTGGATTAAAATTGGGCTGGTTTCAGATCAGTTCGGTGGGTTTTTGTAGCCGAAACACCGGCACTTCAGATCCTTCTTTCGGCGACCCTCACAGCAGGCAGTCTGTCTCACTCACACACACACACGCACACACACATCTCTGGCTGACGTGCCCCCTAAACTCACAACAGACACTCCATCCCACTACCTTCGGTGTACTATAAACACGGTTTTGCAATCCGTCTCCTCAGTTTATAAACCGTAGGCTGTAAACTGTATGCTACACAAGATTTTGACGCATATCCAAGCAAGTGTGTGTGCAGAGTGTGTAGCGCGCACTGCATGGCACGGAGCGCGGGCGCGAACACTTCCGTTTTTCTTTCAACAGTGGAAACAACTTAAAATACTCTATAATTTCTGGTCATACAGAAAATAACTTATTTATATATAACTTACGTCAATATTTATTTTTTTGCGCAGCTTTTGGTGTGCATACAGTTCAAATTAAAATGTTGGTGTTCAACTTTGCGTTTTAAAAATACAACAACCGTGAATTTTTCGTTTTACGGATTAAAAAGGAAAAAGGAATGGACGCAAAAGTACACGGACCCATGGGTATTTTTAAAGCTTGTTAATGATTAACTTTAAACCTGTTGGTAGCTTTAAGTAGCCTATTGAAGTAGCATGCCTGCCTGTTTTTTTTTTTTTTTTTTAAAAGGGTGG
This sequence comes from Gila orcuttii, assembly GCA_026230005.1. NCBI lineage: Eukaryota > Metazoa > Chordata > Actinopteri > Cypriniformes > Leuciscidae > Gila > Gila orcuttii. Next base: position 49,516,460 of record JAPDVR010000011.1, on the reverse strand, counting down.
CAGTCTTTCATAATTAACTGTTGTTGTGGACTATATACTGGAGAAGTATTTGATCTCCATTTGAGTGAGATGTTTTTAGGTTGCTAATTGAGCAAAGTGCTTCCATATATTTTATTAGGCCTAGTATTAGTTCAAGAATAAAATAGAATAAAATAAAAATATCGGATTAATATCGGTATCGCAAATAGCCAAAGCTGCAGCATCGGTATCGGAAGTGAAAAAGAGGTATCGGGACATCCCTACCGCCAACCCACGAATATGCCGCCGCAAACCCACGAATATGCCGCAAATATAAGCATTAATCACATCCTTACAGGGATAGTTCACTTCTGTCAGTAATTACTCTCCCTCGTGTTCAAACCCCGTAAGACTTTGGTTCATTTTTCAAACACAAATTAAGGTATTTTTGATGAGATCTGAGAGCTGGACCACTCCTTCATGGGCTTCTAGGCAATTGCATCTGCCGGCCCAGAAAAGTTAGTGAAGACATCGTTAAAATAGTCCAAGTGGCTCAAACTTAAGTTTATTAAGCGTCGAGAATACTTTTTGTGCGCCAAAAAAAACACATTCTCGTCGCTTTATAAACTTAAGGTTCAATTTACGAATATGCCGCCCCGCGAATATACCGCCGCAAACCCAGACGTAGTACTGAAGGAAAATGAAAATTGAGTGGAAGTACGTAGGAGGGCGGAGCCAGGCTAGCTTTTTATATATATACACCAATTAAATACATTTTGAAATAAAATAATAAACGAGGCTCAAACATCCATTTCGTAACAGACCTGTTTATGTGAGCACTTCCATCAATGAAACATCACACTGTGTCCTAACCAGATACAATAAGATTCCAGCGACAAATAAGACGTGACTGCGTCAAAATCCACAGCCAATCGGAACAGCGTGTGGGCGGAGTCTTGCAGCACCAGAGGAATCCTGACGGCACTCGCAAGAAAATGGAAAAGTACATAATCCAATTCACAAATATTACATTATTATTAAAAAAAAAATGGGCTACTGAGTTACTAAAACAATCTTTGTCAAAGAATACACTTGTTTCTTCACAGTTTGAACGTTCTTGTTTCCATTTGTTTAATTTCAAGATCTGAGGTGAATTATCCATTGTTGCTTTTACAGCTGCAAAGCTGGAGTGCTAAATGATATTCAAAGTCACATTACACGCTTTTAACATTAAATAAAGCACATTAACAAAGGGAACTACACTGCGACCGAAATGGTTGCATATGCGACCTTTTGAAATGCCATTGCGACCCTAATTTTTAATGGGTCGCAAATGTATCACTGATTATTTTTGTACCTACCTTATGTTTTAGGCAATATGCTATGATTTACTATGAGCATTTATTAAAACAGAAATGTGTATTTTAAGAATATGTTTTATAACGTGCTCTGAGCGTTCGACACATCAAGTTGGCTTAAGCCCCGCGCCCCCCCCCCCCGCGCCCTCCCGGAATGGTATAGCCTAACGTTGATTTTAAAAAAAAAAAACTCTCGTTAAGACACGCAGCAATGACATATTATATATATCAACATAGCCTACAATCTGCACGTGTTGAAATGAAGCGGACAATTGACTCCTTTTTTAAGAAGGGAATTTCAAGTGTAACAGAACCATAGGGCTGAACGATTATGGAAAATAATCTAATTGCGTTTTTTTATTTATTTATTTTTTATTTTTTTTACCAATATTGCGATTTAATATGCGATTACTTTAAGTTCTTTACCTTCTGTATAAGTCGACAAAGACAAGCAATAAATCATTGTACAGTAGGGATGGGAATCTTTAGGCAGCTCATGATCCGATCTAATTTTTTTCTTATTAATTAATCTTAACACTTAAAATATGTATATAATTAGATGTGTAAATGTACGTACTTTATTTATATATAAGCACATTTAATTAAACCAATTACATGTTAAGAATTTTAAATAGGCTATAAACTAATATAGCTTCAAAATATAAAAGCTAGTAAATAAAGAGGAACAAAAAAAACAATACAAGCAATAAACAAAGTGTTTTCAGTATTTAAAAGTAGGCTGTCTGAACGTTTTCCATTCGAGAGCTGGAGTGATTTTCCCCTATACGATAAGCTGCATTCACACTAATGCACATATCTCTTTTGAAATTGTAAATGTGGTTTGTCCTGTTGGTTTAAGATATAACTGACCGTGTTTACATTCATTTCGCGTCAAAAGCATTTTGAGATGCAAGTACATTTAACCAACGAGTCTCTCACAGCCGCATGCACGAGCGCTCTTCACAAAGCGCGCGTAAGTATTTTAAAATGAAAGCAGCTTTCTCAGTAATTTTCATATTTTTAATATATAAGCCAACTGCATTCCAAAAGACATAAATAATGCCTTTGTGGAGCATTTGTAAGGAAAATTCCGGCGGCCAAGACCGCGCACTGCAAGAGTAACATCAAAGCGGCTAAACCGGTGCAATGAAGCCCGCGACTGTCCTTGTAATTCCCTTAAACCCCGAACTTTATGAAAGCTTATTTTTCGGAAGGTTCGAGCGGTGTCGTGTGTGTGTGAGAGAGAGAAATTAGAAGCAAGCAGAATACGGTTGTCTCTAAAGCACGCGCAGCGTCATCACGCATCTGTGTTTAAAAACTAAACTCAGACTCTATTCCGAAATTATCTGGATCGATCCAGAATTGTTGGAGAGAGAATAAATAACACAATATCACATACATAAAAAATAAACAGTTCTTTCCTGTATGCCAGACCTATGCGTAGCGTGCCAAGTTGATGCTTGATCTCCAGACTGCTTTTCTCTCGCGTGTCACGTGACCAGTGAAATCGCAGCTTTTGCGGTTACAAAATCGCATTTCATCATATCGCGATATTATCGCAAATGCAATTAATCGTTCAGCCCTACAGAACCATCACTTGATGTCGATTTGACATGTCAAACGGAGCCTGTGAGTGATTTTCGTCAGGAAAAGCACGCGCGGAAAAAACGATACGGACACATGAATTTCGACACCAGTGGCTCGAAGAATACCAGTGGTTAAGATACAGTGTTGCCAGATTGGAAATGTCCAAGTATCGTACTAGAAGTTCAAAATTATCGTATTTGGAAGAAAATTATCGTACACGAGTTGTATGGTGAATTGTTCGGTTTTGTTGACCGGGGGAGGGGTTTACATGCGCTTCAAGAGGCACACACACACGCGAGGTCTCTCGCTCTCACAGTTCTCCTCACAATAATGACGGTAGACGCTGGATCCACTTCTAGATCAATGAATACAGAATCCCTATGATTACAATGACCATCATTTGAAGTGTCACAAAATTCAGAAATTATCGTACATTATGGGATTTTTTTCATTATTGATCGTACATCGTACAGAGGTCAAAATTATCTTACAAATACGATAATTATCGTACGTCTGGCAACACTGTTAAGGTACCAACTACCAAGACGGAGCAATGCACTGTGTGTACTGTAAATTCTGTGGGCCTTCAATTGCAGGACTGTCCAAATTTGTAACTGCGTCAAAACAATTCAGACACGAAAGACATATTTATTGTGTACTGTATTTTCTATTGCAGTAAATGTATCCCAACCAATTTTAAAGAAAACAAGGCATGTGGTTTAAAAGATGGCAAGTAAAATAAAAAGCACATTTGTATGCAATAGTTTCATTATTGTTCATTATTATCCAGAGCGGCTTACTATAAATAATTTGTGTGACCAAATCATGTTTTGCGCCAGTAACTGAAAAAGTAAGTAGCGCAAGTGCCACCAGTGGAAAAGGTTAGTGTAGTTCCCTGCATTAACAGTACCTGAGATTATCATTGACACTTTGTTTGTTTGTTCGTTCCAGCGCGACGTCACAGAAAAAGAAACTGTTTCTAAAATAGAATTGACGCGGCTGGTTAGGACAAAAACTGATTAACATGGAAAAGACGCCTTTCATCACGTGTAGCTCGGACACTGTCACACTAAAGCCTGTAAAGCATTTAAATAAATCAGTAAATTATATAATAAAGTGATATAATAAACTTAAAGCATTCGTTTTAATATTTCCACACGCAGAGGTTGATATAGCCTAGCGCTCGAGGGATCAGGGATGTGCGACGCGAGCAGGAACGAGACATCTCTTGTAATATCTCCATTTCTACTTGTTGTAAAAGGTCTGAAGAGTGGACTTCATCTTCCACAAGGGCAATACATTTAAGCCAAGTTTGATTTTGCGCTGCCAGAGAAAGCGAAAACTAAAAATGATCCATGTGTGAAACGCGCTTCACGAATAAACTGTTAAAGAATTTGATGTGCTAGTAAAAAGGTAGGCTATCTGTCCTACAGCGTTTTCCTACTTACCACAGTGAAGAGTGCGAATATTATAGGCCTACTTAAGTGAACCAAAGGAACATTTATATGTTAAAATGTGAGACGTGAGTGAAGATTTGGGGGAAGAGAACGAGAGATTTCATGTCCAGTGGAGTAACTAATAGGGGTGGGAATCTCTAGGCACCTCACGATTCGATTCGATTACGATTCAGAGGGCTGCGATTCGATGCTAAAGGGATTATCGATTATCTGAATCTTTTTGTGTGTGTGTGTGAATATAAATACTTTGCTTTAAAAGTACAAAGTAATGACCAATAAAGAATTAACGTACAATATATTTTATTAACATTGCAAAGAACCAACAGGAAAATAAATGTGTGCCTGAACTAGCAGCATACTTGTAGTAAATTAATAATATAACAACGACCAGCGTTCTGACGATTCATGCTACCCATCGAGATGTGCTACTTACTGGTTATGCGTATGTGCAGACTCATTTTCCTTCTGCTTACCACACCCATAAATTTACATTTACATTTTACATTTATTCATTTAGCTGACGCTTTTATCCAAAGCGACTTACAATTGCTATATATGTCAGAGGTCGCACGCCTCTGGAGCAACTAGGGGTTAAGTGTCTTGCTCAGGGACACATTGGTGTCTCACAGTGGATTCGAACCCGGGTCTCTCACACCAAAGGCATGTGTCTTATCCACTGCGCCATCACCACCCCTATGGCAGATGCATAAATCTATGCATCCTTGCTGTGGAGACTTGTAGGAAACTTTGACAGGTCAAAGATGAATATTTGATGATAATTTTTACTTTTCACACCGTTTTAAAAATGAAAATAGTACAGTATACTGTACACTTAACTTCAAATTTTATTATAATTGTATTTCATATAATAATGTCATTTTTACTTGTTATATCAAATGTGATAATTGCTAGTTCATTTAAAATATCAAAATATGCTCCTCATACACTTACCCTAATTTAAATGAAATAACGATGTCATAATATTGTGAGATTTACACCATTATGGAAACAATAGAGAATGAATCAACATTCTCTGTGATCGATTCGCGCTTGGGTAACGTTAGCATTTTTCGACAAGGCAGCACAAAGCCGAGTGTTTTTCCTCCTCTGGGTGGAAACGTGTCATATGGCTTCACATATTTGTCGTGTTTCCGAAATATTTTAGTTTTATTCTACAAAGCTTACAACTAGTGTGGCTCTTGTCCACCTCCTTTCCCCCTTCAACTTCACAGAAGCCAAAATATTTCCACACGTCAGCTTTTAACGAGGAGGGTGTTTGGATTTCGCGCTCAGCCTTCGCGTCTCTGTTATGTGCACACGCCACAGACGGTCCGGGCACTGCACTTCCGCGCTTCAGAGTTCCGTCTTTTGCGTTCCGTCAATATTACGTTATTATAAATATATATCTAAAAAAAAATAATTTTTTTTTGAAAATCGATTTTTGACATTTGTGAATCGATTCAGAATCGTCCACGTCCGCATCGCGATGCATCTAAGAATCGATTTTTTCCCCCAGCCCTAGTAACTAATGAAATATTGTTAAATTCGCTGATTATCGGGTGACCAGATCACAAAGGCGACAAAGCTTAAATTTATGGGCTCACGCACAACTCTTTTTCATCACGAATCGAAACGTTTCCAAATAAAGCTTTGTTTCACTCCTGTCATAATATTCATGTCAAACAGCATTCACATAAAAATTGTTTTGCCGGTGCTACTCGGCCCTAGTTTTATCACTTTAAGGCTGGAATACTACACTAGTTTTGTGCTGGTGTTTGGCAGGATGAGTGTGCGCTAACTGCTGAAAGTCAGAGCCTTGTATGATGGGCAAATACTCCAGAATATTTATTTTAAAGTCCCCCTGTAGTCAATCTTTTTTTTACCTTTAACTTATTTTTGATCACCAAAATGACATTTAAATGTTTTTTCCCATTAAAAAAAAAAAAGGTTTAGAATATTCAAATGAGCCCCGCCTCCACTCACTCACAGCCGCTCCGATCCACTCGTAGACGCTCACACCGTTGCGCTTTTGCAGCATCTCATGCATAACACATGTGGTGCTTAAGTTAAAAGTTAAACTTTTAAAAATGCCTATCGAAAAACAGTTTTAGCAGCAGATATGGCCAGTTGAGGCCTCTGTGCCGTCTCACGGAGATCTGACTGCTAGTGTTTGTGTCTTCAGCAATAGTGCGCTCGCTTACTTTACTGAGAGAAGAAGGTCAGGGTAAAATCTGTAAATGGAAAATCTCCATAAGTACCTTTTGTGCTTTTTTTTTTTTCTACTTTGCACTTTTTTTGTGAAAATGTTTAGTTACTATTCATCTAAAGAATTAAAAGGTTGTCATTTTTAAAGTGTGTAGGCATTTTTATGCTGTTAGGATAATATATTCAGTGGCTTAAAATGACAATAATATTGTTTAGCGCAATTATTTCTGGGACGATATATCGCGAAACAAAGTAGTTATCTTGACCGGCCTAATCACACGTTGATCTGATTGGTTACAAGGTAGTTTGTGACGTCAGAAACACCAGCGATTTCAAAGCGTGTTTTTGAGACTGTCTTTGGTTCACTGCAGTTTTAAGGAGAAAATACTCAGCAATGCTGTCGACTTATGAATTTACACATGGTTTGTCTTAAAGCATAATAAAAACACCACATAGACGCATAAACAACATTAAAAACTGGATTTTCACCACAGGGGGACTTTAATCATGTATCTGTTCCTTTATTGCATTCTGAACGACTCAGTCATTCAGTGTGATTTTCAGTTTTTCTCTGGATTTGAAGTGTGCGCTTTCAAACCCTGCAAAAACAAATCAGAGAAAAATAAAAAACTGACACTACTCTCATGAAGACTCAGGGGAGCAGATAAAGCAGTGTACCAGGTTTATTTCTTCAGTTTTAGAGTCAGCAAGTGTGTGATGCGTAGTTAGCTTTAATCTCCTAAAGACGCGTTATCCATCAAACAAAGATCCTGGGAGATTTGTGAACTTCAGCGTTGAGACTCACGCATAAGGAAAGTAAGATCTGTCTGTTGTGAAGTGAACTGACTCTTGTGTTCTCCTTTTTCAGACATCCCAATATCCTGCGCCTCTACGGTTATTTCCACGACACGGCACGTGTTTACCTCATCCTAGAGTTCGCTCCTAAAGGAGAGCTGTACGGAGAGCTGCAGCGCTGCGGGACCTTCAATGACCAGCGAAGTGCCACTGTAAGAAAGTGTTTCGGTCATAATTTAAAGGTGCAGTGTGGGAGTTTTAGCGGCATTTAGTGGTGAGGTTGTGAATTGCACCCAACAAAAGTTACGGTGGCCGACAGGAAGTGATGTCGCCTTGTGAGACAGCTGAGTAGCCAGTTAAGCAATGAGGTTTCTTTACAAAGATAAATTAAGAAATTGTATTCATTTATTCAATAACTGTTATTGTGAATGTTATTGCTACTTGTTCATGATTGTGTCAGTGTTTTATTCGCTGACTTCAGCTCGCGTCTTTGAAGGGTAACGAAATGTGCTCTGTAGTATTTTGTCCGTTTAGGGCCACTGTAGAAACATGTCGCACAAAATGGCTATTTCAATGTAAAGGGACCCGCAGTGTGTAGATACAGGGTGAATTTAAATGTCTTAAATTCAGATTCGATGGGTCTTAAATATTTATGGTCACATTATCACTAAAATTTCTCCAGTCTGATGGACCCAATGTCCGTCAAATAACCAGTGAAGCATCGAATCGCGAGAATGATTCCGATTTTATTACATAAACAGCGATTGATAATGTATTTCTGGTAGCGCTGTTGAGACTTGCTCTGCCTGTCTCTGAGATTTTATAGTGAGAAATCAAAACAAATGAGCATAACAGCACACATAAACTCACAGAAGAAACATACTGAGGTAAAAATCCAAAATGTTGAGGTTTTATTTATTACACATGATGTAGTTAAATAACATGACAGAGCTATTTTGTTGAATATTCTCACGATTGCAAATGTTACATTCAATAAACAAGTAGTTAATATTAAATTACTTGGGTTAAAAATACATTTACGTATGTAATGTGTATTTCCATCACAGGTTTGGTCACAAATTTCACTCAAAGTGGCATTAAAAAGTCTTAAATTTAACTTGTTTATATCTGTAGACACCCTGTAGATAGTAATGGCTCATTCTAAGGTAATAAAAAAAACAGTTTTTGAACATAGTTGAGGTGTGATATTGCATTTCTGTCAACAGGTCCTCCTAAATATTACACAAGGCACCTTTAAACATGAGCAAAGACTTTTGAAGTCAATAACGTCTCATAATGTGTGTGTATTGTGTGTTTGCAGTATATAATGGAGCTTGCAGATGCTCTGAGCTACTGCCACTCGAAGAACGTGATCCACCGAGACATTAAACCTGAGAACCTGTTGCTGGGAGCCAACGGAGAGCTGAAGATCGCAGACTTCGGCTGGTCGGTCCACACGCCCTCCTCCAGGTGACTCCTGCGTACCTGAGCAACGGATCGGCACGCTCGGGATTCGCGGATTAACTGATAAATTTAACCATCATAGACTTAGTTTATAATTTGGACATGTTTTGTCTTGCCTGTTTACACATTCAAACAATTTTAAACGAGGAGGAAAAGGCGAAACCGCGTCATCTGTGCGTTCAGACACACACACTGTGTTTCAGACAGCGCTTGAACTCCGAATTGATTCCTCTTTCGACTATCCTTGCCCTTGAACGGACACAAACATAAAATTATGTCTAAATGCCCGTCTCGGCAAGTATTCTCTCAATGTCATAAGTGAACCGACGTCAAAGAAACCGGATGTTTTTCCGGTCCGTGCATCCGGTCTTAAAGCAGGGTACAAACGGGTCTTAAAAGCATTGAAAAAGTCTTAAATTTGATAATCTCAAATTAAGGCCTTAAAAGCCTTAAAGTCTTGGATTTCGTTACAAAGGTCTTATATATTTTTTGCCTTTGCTTGGATTAAGTTCTTACCGTAACAATTAACTGTTACTAATGTAGGCTAATTCAAAATTCATGTCGCATTGAGTGCACCTCGCGCTCCACGTCATAGCAGAAAAGCGATAGCGTGCGCACTCGTTACTATGGTTACTAGGCAAGTGAGGTACAGAACAAGATAGTAACCTAGCCTAGTTTGTCGTCTCAAATGGCAAAGTGTCGGTTTAATCCGCTGTGGCCACAAATGACAGAGTTCAATTATTTAAACCCCAAATCAGAGATTTTCTGTTAAAAACATATTTTCTACCCAGTCTTTTCAATAGTATTTGGCAACCATGCGCTCTCTCTCTCTCTCTCTCTACACTGCTGAAGAAGCGTGGATGATCTGAAGACACAGACAAGCTGGAGTTCAGCGATCTTCATTTGAGATTTTCTACTTAAATTAAAGTGTCATTCAGTCGGTCTGTGTTCTGTCACGAGCCGCTTCCGCTGTTTGTGCGACTAAATCTGCGATCAAAATGCAGGCTGATACCCAGCAGTGTTTTTAATATTGATCATATTATAAGAGCAAGAATGCAATGTTTCCCGAATATTCACATGATTTCAAATGTGACATTGATTTTATACAACAGTAAAAAAATAAAAAAAGGGTAACATTAAGTGATGTACTACATTTCAAACAGCATTGTCAGGCTTATTGCTCTATTTTGCAACGAAATATGTGGCTTTGAACGAATCGTGAGATTCAATGAATGAATCCCATAAAGATAGCGAGTTACCGCCACCTACTGGCGATTTTAATGTTTTTTAACATTGCATATTTAATGAACATGGTTTTATTTAAAGCATTATTTCTTTTTTTAAAGGTATTATAAACGTAAAAAATGAAATGGAAAAATTGATTAAAGGGGGCAAATATTGTCCCTTAATGGAAAATGTGTGAGTGCAGTCTCTGTGGAAGAGAGGGGGTTCAGGGGTACGGCACTCTAAAACACTGGAGAACCACGGGACTTAGGAAAAGGGATAATTATGTAGAACTGCACAAGTGCTACTGCTAAAGAGTGCAATGTCAATCATTTCTCATAAGCTGAATTGAATTGGCCTTGAGAGAATAATTATGACGTTTTCTGTCTAAAGACTACATATAAAATAACTACCTAAAGTAACTGTCTACTAAAACCATAAAAAACAATGACTCATGTGATTAAGACCAATAAGCATTTTCGTCTGAAGACTAAATCAAAAATGGCTTCCAAAATGAACACTGGCCTACACACACGTGCGCGCTACAACGCTGTGGCATATGTATTAAATATGACTGATAATTTAAGTAAAACGTTTTATTTAATTCAAGTAGCCTACTTGTACATAATTATTTTCTAGAGTTTAAAATGTATACAGATTTGACATTTTCCCCTCAGACTTCTGTCGGAATAGGTACAAAGTTGGCATTGAATTTCATTTGAAATGGTATTAAAAAGGTCTTAAAAAGCCTTGAATTTAAGCTGGAGGATCCTGGGGGTACCCTGTAAAGTGACGGCAGCCTAATATTCCTGTTGTTGTCCGTGTCATTAATGTTAATAAAACAACAGAATACAGCTTTAACAAAGATAAAACCTATTTAATTTCTAAAGTGAACAAATAGTGTTTTACACTTGGGCTTAATTATTCATTTTTGTAACTAAATACTACTGTTACACTTTGTAAATTTATTCAGTATTCATCTCTGCTTCTAATTTGTATATTGTTCTTGTTTTATTACTGACTGTTCACTTGTTTTTAATAATGTTTGAACTTTACCAGTTAGGCTAGTAGTTTTTGATGTAGTATCAAAGAACTTCAAGTGAGCTTTAAGTAATAAATGACAAGCAAAGTAAGGTCATGAACAAAAGACAGAGAATAACTCTGCTCTTGGCTGAATAACTTTTGTAGCTTTAATAATAATCAGTATATATTTAATTCATACAGTGAAGACTAAGCAGTGTTTTATTTTTACATTTGATTATTCAGTTTCTGTTAAACCTAATGTAGGGAAACTTGAAGCATTATCGTATTGCATATCGAATATCGCATTATTTAATGAGTTGTCACTAGGGGTGCTCCGATCAGGATTTTTGGGGCCGATCACTGGAAGGTGTATCACCCGATACCGATTACAGGGTCTATTTGAAGCCTTCTATTTATCATGTAGCATTACTTATTAAACTATATTTAACAACAAAGTACATTAAGTATTACATTTAAGAGAAGACAACGTATCATGAATTGACACCTGTGTCTTTATTTGCAAGCAACATGTCCATCATATTAACTGAGCAGCCTGTGCTTGGTTATTGGGAACAGCTTAGGGCCTGACAAATACAACTTTCCTGTAGAATATAAAATAAAAAAAATAAAAGTCAGAACATATGAGTCTTTAAATTTAGCTTTAGACTACTTTAAACTAAAAACTGCAACAAAAAAGGCTATAGCCAAAATGTTTTGAGTCAGTCAGCCATCAGTTTTTCTAATACACTTAAAGGACCACAGGTAGTAAAGTGCACAGCAACAAAAATACAAATAACTAACAACTTCCATATCTGTATCTATCTATAACTTTGCTTTTTTCTGGGATGCTCAGTCAGATTTTGAGAGAGAGAGGTAGAGAAAGAGAGAGTGGGGATAGAGATTATTAGATTAATTTCTCTCCCAAAGCTTACTTCATAAGCATCAATATTTTGGTAGTTTTTTTTTTGTTTTTTTTTTGCAAGAACCCTTGCAAAATTATTTTAAACAGATTAAGAAAGCCACCACTACTGGTCACATGGTTAGATTGCTTTGTTTAGATCCAGTGAAGTCGTGTCCCACCACTTTTTCTAAGGATCGATATTGTCCACCACCAAATTTTGTAACATTGAGGCATGGATGTAATACTAATAAATAAAACATCTCCAGTTAACTAGCAGAGCATTCATTTAGTTTGCTATTAAATAAGAAATCTAGTGCTAAAATGTGTTGTTTTTTACTCAAGATGAGCGCTCGTTGCCATGGCGATCAGTGTCATTGATACAGCGTTCTCTGTGGCTCGCGCGCGGTCTTCACTCGCGCGCTTCAATCTATCGCCGTTGTGGAGACTCTATTCACTCCGGTGAAATCACAAAATAAAAAGCACACAAACGTGTCCCTGCTTGATATACTGTAACCACTGATGAACATATTCAGTTTTGATGAGAGAAAAAACACTATACGAGTGCAGATTAGAACCCGTAACCTCTGACATGCTTGGCAAAGGATCTACCACTACACCATTTAAGAACTCAAACGTAGTTTGTGGATCGATGGATTTATTTACGGGTTGAGCAGAGAAGCTGCACAGTTTGACAAGCGGCCGCAGCATGGTACACACATTACAGATTGCTAATGAATCGTCTTTTTCACACACCTTGTAGAATTGCCAGACCGGTGAAGCCATTTTTACCAGGGCATAAATGGTCTCGCGAGTTTTGCGTCATCTGATCGGCTTTTCTTGATCGGCCTTTACAGAGACCGCCGATCACACATCCCAAAGCATATTATCGGCCGATTATGATCGGCGAAGGATCAATCGAAGCACCCTTAGTTGTCACATTTTTCTTCAATATCATGCGAGTTGATGAATGTTTGTCAATAAAAGCCTAAATTCAATCGGTTTAGAATATTTGGACTAAACCGCTCGATTCACATGGATTCATAATTTAATTTCTTTATGAACTTTTTTCAAGCGTCAAAGTTTCAGTTGCTGTTTATGGAGGGGCCGACTCTAAGTTTTCATCAAAAAAAAATCTTGTGTTCTGAAGATGAACGAAAATCTTACGTGTTTGGAGTAATTAATGACAGAATTTTCATTTTTGGATCAACTATCCCTTCAGCAAAATCTCACAGGAACTGCAATTTCTGACATTTTCTAATTTGGAACAAAACTTGATTAGATGTGGCTTAAATTTTCTAGCAATTTTAAACTAGTCGCTTTTCGGCGAATACTGGGGTAAAACTCAATGTTGAGTTTTTTTATTACAAATGATAGTTAACTAACATAACACGACTAGGGAGCTGTTCTACTGAATATTATAACGATTGCAAATGTTACATTGAATTTGTTTAATAAACAAGTAGCTTCGTTAATATGTAGTCACTTAGAACAAAAACAATCAATATTGCTTCTAAATTGTATTTCACAGACAAAAATAGTAACAAAAGAAAAGCAACACTCAGCGCGATGTTTTGAATGATTCAGCATTTTGAACGAATCGTTTTAATGAATGATTCTAAGATTCATTTATTAAGACGGTCACTTGCCGCCACCTACGGGTGGTTTAGTTTAATGTTTAAAAGTATCACTGATTTTATTTTTTTACATTTGTTTAAACCTCAATCTCATAAAATTATTTATTAGTTATATTTTGCAGTGTAAATTATTTAATTTGATTAACAGCCCTTATTATTAAAACTGAATTAAAACAAATGTAAGAATTTGACATGAAATAACGCATATATTTAGTAACGTTTAAAAAAATTGTCCTTTATAAAGGTAAATAACGCCCTGGAGTAAATGCACAAATATGCAGATTTAAGTATGTAAAACTGATGAGAATATTGCTTCAGAATAAATTATTTATGAAAGCAACCATTTAAATATTTATATTACAAAGAGTAGAAAGATAATTGTCATTTAAATTTATTATAAAAACATCCTCATGTGTGATGCAAGTGTAAGTAGCCAACAAATAAATAGTTTTAACCTTTAATATGAGAATACCAACTGGGGTTCCTTATGGTTTACTGCATTAGTTGAGAGATTTTTTTATTTTCTTTGAAGAAAATTGCTATGTACTGTACCTGATAGACAGATTTTGATTCGATATTTATTTTTTTACTTGAAGCAAAATGTTTCTTGTCAGAATGCACCAGAATGCTAGCCTGGCATACCAGACCTACATCAAGATGTTAGGGAACTCTCCATTGGCATGCCTCAATCCGAGGGGCGGGTTAAACGGTTGTCTTTCAAATTCCCTCTGCACTCAATAGGATAGCGCTACAACCAACCAGAGCAACGAAGAAGGTGACGTAGTCAGAGCGACGGAGTCAGAGCAAAGCCGTTCTTTGTTCTTGTTTCAAAGAAAAGTTTAACTTCAAATCCTCCAGAGTCGCGGCCAAAGCCGAATCGAAAGACCGCTGTTCTCCAGCAGCCATCTTTGTTTTCAAGTAGCAGTGAACCGTCGCAACTGTGTTGTCATTGTTAAGCCCGCCCGCCGACTCTATACACGATCTGATTGGCCTGACCAGTTTTGGGTTTTTCCAGCTCGAAAGTCAACGGAGAGTTGCTAGACCACACTGGCTGCAAAATAATTTTTGCTGCCGCTAGGGTGCGTCTAGATTTCTAGGCTACTAGAATGCTTCATTTACATGTTAAAGTCATAATTGTCTCATGAGAGCCGATGCCCCAGAACCCCTTACAACTAATTACTTCATAAACATGTCACCTTTTTCAGCACTTGAGTTTGCAGGTCTGTTTTAGAGTCCAAATAACTATGCAAAAATACATATTTTGTGTAAAAAAACAAAAAAACTTCAGTACTTTTTTTTTTATTTTTTATTTTCTTTATACACATTTTTGAAGTGTAAAAGGAGGGGTGCCAGTTAACAGGTTAAGTGCGGTTTAGCTGTGCTTTTGTGAGTTTGTTTTAGCAAAGGTAAATGTGTAGCTTGTGTAGTTTGTGTGCTGGTTTAGGAAACTGTGGTTAATTGCTCTGTTTATCATGTGTGTTACAGGAGGTCCACGCTGTGCGGGACGCTAGACTATCTCCCTCCAGAGATGATCGAAGGCAAAACACACGATGAGAAGGTTGATCTGTGGAGTCTGGGAGTGCTCTGCTATGAGTTTCTGGTTGGCAGGCCACCTTTCGAAACCAAGAGCCATGAAGAGACGTACCGCAAGATTTCTAGAGTAAGTGAAATGCTTCCAATTTACCTGAAGACCATCCTCCACCCTGTAGTTCTGGTGATCTGTGCAAAGGCATGCACACTATTGAGAATATTGAGCTGAAACTTGACTTTACAAAATTAAATCGCAGTATTTGTCAATCGCAATTAGATATTTTCCCAGAATTGCACAGAATGTTGTTGTATGAATATCTGAGCATGCAATATATCAAAAGGAAGAACAGACCAAAAATTGATGCCCCTCTTGATTGAAATAACATCGTTTTTTATTTCCATCAAGAGTGCATCAGATTTTGGTCCAGATCTTGTATTGTCTCCTCCAGCACATCCCATAGACTTTCACTAAATTTAAGGTCTGTTCTGTGTGAAATTTTTCTTTATCCTCCCAACCTCTGTCACAATTTGAGCCTGATAAATCTTGACATAGTCATCCTGGAATCCTGGAATATGGCCATGATGCATCTTTCTACATGGTGGTTTAAGAAATGAAAAACTCCATTAATTAGGGTTAGAAGAACTGTTGCTACAAAAGATCCAAACATCGACTCTTAGGGGTTAGTTCATCCAAAATTTCATAATTTCAAGAATTATCCCATCAATTAATTAAAAAATATCCTGGTTCTTCCAAGCTTTATAATGGGAGTGAATGGTACCTGAGATTTTGAAGTGCGTCCATACGACTTCAGGGGGTTAATAAAGCCCTTCTGAAGCGATGCCATGCGTGTGTGTGTAAAAAATTAAAATATCTGTAATTATTACTTGATTACTCTAACTTCCGGTTCCGTCCGTGTTCATGAGAGAATCGGGTTCCGGCGCATGACGTAGGACTTGAGCGTAGCGTAAGCTTAGGTGATTAGACGCCTCTCGCGGTTCAAACAACAACCTCAAGCTCCTCCCACATTTCGCTTTAAAAATTCTCCTTTTAGACTTCTATTTCGTGACCAGCGTTTTTAGTTTTATCTGCGCTTCCGCGTTTGGCAGTACGTCATGCGTCGGGTCAGAGGTCACTCTTCCACCGGAACTAGACTCCCGTACGGTCGTTACTGGAAGCCAGTGATTTATAGTTTTATGAAGTTATAAATATGAACATTTTTCTTACACAAACACATGGCTTCACTTCAGAAGGGTTTTATTAATCCCCCGGAGCCGTATGGATTACTGTTATGATAAATGCACTTTTTTTTTTTTTGTGCTTCAAAATCTCAGGCTCCATTATAATGCTTGGAAGAGCCAGGATATTTTTTAATATAACGGAGTTTGGCTGAAAGAATAGTTATATACACAGGATGGGTTGAGGGTGAGTAAATCATGCGATAATTCTAATTTTTGGGTGAACTATCCCTTTAAATATTTGCCTATTTAAATCCAAACTGACTTTTCTTTTGGCAGGCAGTGTATCTTCCTATAAGCTTTCACTCATTTTCTTCCAGTCTTGATTCATTCATTCCTCAAACCACGTCTGTTTCTCCTCAGGTTGAGTTCACCTATCCAGCTCATGCTAGTGAGGGCAGCAGAGACCTGATCAATAGACTGCTAAAGCATAACCCAATGCACAGACTCCCCATCCAGGGAGTAATGGCTCACCCTTGGGTTGTGGAGAACTCCACCAAAAAGCCAACCACTCGCACAGCCACCGATGACTGAAGACTTGCTGGTATCACTCTTCAGATGTGAATTTTGGAACCGAACAGACTGTGCCACTAAATTTGTCTTTATGTGAGACTCTCTGTCAAACTTTGTTGCTTTTTTTGTGTTGTGTTCACATGCTACAATTTACATGTATTTGTAAATATGTAATTAAGACACATTGTAAAATTTTACCCATTACTTGAAATAATAAATGTCTTTTTTATTTTATAAATATAATAACTTGCAAGGATCTCAATATAGAACTTTTAATGTGTTTCTGTGTTTGGGAATAAATTGCTTTTAAGCTAAAACATTTGTTGAGTGGATTATCTTAAAAGGGTCTGTTTATTTAATACTTGTATCTGATAATGGGGTTTATTGCTCTCAGATATTCCTATGTTTTTGGTTAGGCATAAATCTCAAACTTTTATTGATGGCCAGGTCTATATCGAGGGTAAATGCTGACATATGATCCAGTTTAATCCAAAACTGCTGTGTGAGAACAGAAGGAATGAGAAAGGAGCGCGTGCTTATTTTGTTCCTGTCTAATTGCCGCCTTCGCATATTCAAACTTCGCGCCTTGACGTGACGGTTAAAGTTTGTAGATTTTCAACATGAAGGCGCAATTTTATTTAAGGGGATTTTCCCAGCGAATAACTACTCGAATTTCCACTATGGATTTCTTTTAGTGTGTTTATTTTGTTTTAAAACCTAAACACTTGAACGGTATGGAAAACCTCATTCGGTCAATCGTGAGTTTCAAGTCATACGGGTTTGGAACGAAAATAAGGGTGAGTAAATGAGGACAGGATTATTTCCGTTTAGTTTGTCAATTCCAAATAGTCTTCAACAAAATATTCTTTTAATGTGGCAAATGTTATCTTCTGTTATCACGGTTAAATGCCCAGTTTATCGCTCTTGTCCACTGGTAACACCTAAATTCAGCTCAATGTTTAGGTGTTTAAAACTGTGCGTCTCGCTTTGTATTTGTCTGGCCACGAGTTAGAGGAATATGTAAGGCCTGTTCTTGCGATGTGCTGTGCAAAGCCTGTGTAATGATGTGTTTAGACTGTATGAACACCAGGTGGCGCTCTCTCTCAGTTTTTCCGGACATCGTGTTCAGTAATGAGAAAATGGATCCTCTGGTTGAACTCTAATTCCCACAATCCAACACGACCGACGTTTGTCAATTCTCTTCAAGCGTTCATAGAAACAGTATGGTTTAGAAATTCTCTTTTGACATTCTCCTTACAATATGACGGTGTAATGCAGAATTATTTTTGTGGAGATATAAAACCCAAACTTAAATATTTTGTGTAGCCTATAATCTTCCCTGTTGGAATGTCTTCATTTTACTTTTGTTTTTCTATAGACTGTTTTTCGCTGTTTGTTTTCTTTTCAGTCTTGCTTTGTTCAGACGCGCGCACGCAAACCACGTGAATGCACACGTCTCAGTATTTTTCTATTTAAATTATTATGAATTTAGCTTCAGTCACAGAAACAGTCCAGATGTTTGTATATGCTCACAGGTTTACCTGATGAATCCGAGCCGCAAGCAAAAATCTGTCGTGTTTTTCTGTGTGAGTTCACTTCATTCTGTCATTGGCTGTTGCGCATTCTGAAATGCGAATAACAAGTTGCATTTATCGATTGCATTTAATTTTTTAAAACATACACTGCCTATGTGAAGACTTAAATAAATCGAATAAATCTCTATAGGACAAAATGTAGGCTAATTCATTTATTAGCTGGAGTCTATTTTTTTGTTTCATAGGCTAATGCTAAATTAAAGCTGACTATTTTTCTAACCGTAATTCTGATACTCAGCCTACTAATATATGCATCAAAAATGCATTTTATTATATTTAGGCAAATTCAGTTATAGCCTAATCTAAAAATAGAATACTTGCAAATGCATAACCCATTCAACAACAACAACAACATTTGAAGCTATTTCCTATTATTAAATAAAATGTGTAGGCCTGTATATGTGTAAATGTGCTGATGTCTTTGCGCGTCTGGAATAAATCTCTGAGAGCTGGACTCAACTTATTTATTGTTTTGTAGATTTATTCTTTTTTGAAGGGAAAATATGCACGTGTTTCATTTTTTTCCATATCACACAAAACCAAAAAACAATTGTGCAATATAATTTCACGCGTATCTTTATTCTCCAATATATTCATTTTCACGATATATGATAACGATTTTGTGATATACATTCCATCTTTTAAACCACAAAAACACAACACATACGGTTTTATAACATTTCCACAGCACCCATTGGATTGCACAAAATGAACAAAAAAAAGTCTTATGTAAGTCCCTTTATTTCGACTTGATTTCGATCCAACGACGCTATAAATAAATCTCACTGAGGGGAACAATTATTAATTGTTTTAATTACGACATTTGATATCTGATAAACAACGCAATGCTCAGAATTCAAATTTAGTGATTTGAGTGGGTGGCTTGTTTTATATTTCCCATAATTTCTTCTGAAATGTCCGGCTATTTTTCGTTTCTCCTCTTCTTTGTCTTCATCTTCAACGACTCTTCATTTTTTCGTTATTTCAATGTCTTGTAAAAATACGAGTCTCTTTGTGTGTTTTCTAGCTACACTAGAGAGCAATTCAAACGAAATTCTCATGTGTCAATAAAACGCTCTTTTTCTTCTGACTGACCAGAATATCTGTAATACTGCATGGACATCATATACGTTCAAAATGCATAGTTTAAGTACTTCTATTCACCGTCCATTAGACTGCCTTTGTTATCGTCTATCTCTCCCTCTCTATTTTGGTTAAGTAAATGCAAACTGTAATAGGAAAAATAAGACTTGTCCTCAGATCGAATTTAGGGAAATCCATAAATTTGTTTTACACATTAAGGTGACTCTACATACTCTATTGTGTTTTATTGCCATGACGTTGGTCCCCTGTAATTAATTTGTTTGAGTTTTTCTTAACCGTGTATTGCAGATCATTGCTTTCCTCCGCTGAATGTCTCGCACTCGGATCCACGCGTGTTTTTATGGTTATGTAAAATGATTTCGATTTGGATTCCTGTGTGGTGTCGGGCCAAATCCAATCTGAAATAAATACTCATGTAAACCATTAACTCACTCAACAACAAAAATAAATGTTTTGCTCTGGTGTCTATTTGTAACGCGCGTTGTTGTCCAAGGCATTGAATTGAAAATTGATTGATTTATTGTATGTCAAGGTCAGATTTGCAGACACTTGAATGAATGAACCTGGGTTAAATGTTTGTTTTTCCCCAGTGCTTACAAATCGTTTAATGGCATCTACCATAAAAGTTTGTGTTTATACAATATATATATATATATTGTGTGTGTGTAATTATTTTGTATATATAAATACACACATATGCATGTATACATTTAAGAAAAAAATTATTTATATATAAAATATTTATATTTATATATAATATAAATATATATACATGCAAATATTTCTTAAATATATACATGCACATGTGTGTATTTATACAAAATAATTATACACAGTAAACACATATATTATGTAAATACTTATTTTGGATGCGATTAATCGTTACCCAGCACTAATTTATATACAAACTTTTACGTTAGATGCAATTAATCGTGATTAATCGATTTGATGCATGAGGGGCTTATTGTATGTCAAGGTGGTCAGATTTGCAGACACTTGAATGAATGAACATGGGTTAAATGGGTTTTATTTTCCTTTTTTTGGGGGGGGGGGGGGGTTGGGGGGGTTATTGGTTTGGTTATCAATATGTGGGATGCGTTGTAACACTAAATCACCAAACTACCATTTTCCGAAACTAATCCACCAAGTTGTATTTGTACGCCTCAACGAGACCCTCGATGGAATGAATGAACCCAGAAATACTACATATTCCCCCGATTACAAATATAGCGACGTCGAAGAACACCTGATGCCACAAGAGCTTTCTCCACAACAGCTTGAGGTGGAAAAGACTCGGGAGGAGAAAACACAAACCCGCGCCCGTCAAACTGCCCGTCAGACCCATGAGGAGCGCGAAGTGTGGCACGTAGATAGCCATTAGCATAGTGAACACAACTAGAGCGCAGCGTAGCGAAAGCCCCCACGACTTGAGCTTCCCATCGCCTCCGTAGCAGTCTGGGAAAAACGCACGCCCTCCATCTTGGAAGAAAGACTTTTCTAGGACCTCGACGGCGGCGAAAAACGGCAACGGATACGATAGCAGCGCCTTTGACACTAAGAAGAGGTTGACGACGGCTCTGATTCCCGATGGCAAGTTATCCGTGATCACTTCTTTAGTCTCGTCAGCCCACGTCAGATAAGCCACTAGCGCGAATAAGCCTTTCAGGATACAGGCGGCGATATGAGTCCAGTTCATCATGCAATGAAACTCGCTAGGCTTTTGCATGTTCCCCTCAAGCGATGGAAGGAAGATCTGCGAGGTGTAGCTGAACACGATGATGCCGATCGAGATTGGGAACTTCTTGACGTCGATGTAAAACTTGACCTTATCCCACGCCCAGTCTCGCGCCCTTGACAGACAGTATGCGATGACTAGTACGTTGATGATAAAGTGCGCGATGGTGCAGAGCAAGCTGAATTTAGACACGGCTTTGAGGTTCTTGAGGAAAGCGCAAGGCAGAAGAGCGGCGGTCGCGATTATCGCCCAGGATCTCTGGGAAACGGGAAGCGTGGGAAAGCTGTTGTACATCAGGTTTCCGCTCACGACCACGTACAAAATGCAGGTCATCACAAGCTCGATGATTTGGGCTACGTTGACGATGTGGCCTCCTAGCGAGGGGAAGCGTGGCGCGCAGCAAGCGTTGGCAATATCCACATACGAGTCTCTCACTCGTACCAACTGGCCGTCTTCGTTTTCTTCGTACAGGCAAGAGATGAGGATTTTCCCCGTGTAGCAGCACACGACCGCGGCGAATATAATGAGGAAGAGTCCGAGATATCCGCCGTGGAGAATGGCGTAGGGTAACCCAAGAACAAACATGCCCTGGGGAAATAAACATAGCAAGTTTTATATTCACATCATTCACAGTGTAAAATTCACCCTGCCTCTATTCTATTCGATTCTATACACAGCGATTCTATACAACATGTGATACGTAAAATTATACCCATATTGGCCTTAGTGTTTTTGGTGCGTGATGTTCTTTATTGTAAATCACAAGAATCGATCATTTAGATGCGGTTTTCAGTTGATGAATGAACAAAACTTCACTAAACATTATTTGTAGCTCCTGCCATCCGATAATCACAATAATCTTTGATACACGATATATTCACCATATCGGTATTGGCCGATACATGTTATCGATATCGGCCTGATTAGAAAATGTGGCTGATTTATTAAAGTCGATAAATAATGTATTATTTCCTTCAGCTGAGACACTTCAGATGCGCACTGTTCAACATGATGGTTTTGAATTGCTTAAAATATGATTAGAATCACTTCAAAAGAGGAAAATACAGTGAAGTGCAAAGCAAGTCATATAGGCAATATAAAATTATAAATGAGAATGTTATAGTTGTGTGCGTGGGTCATGGCTTTTAATGGTGAGACTTTTGTTTTTGTAATCAGGCTCTCAAAAATTATATAGAAATTAGGATTTAGATTTATCAGCCGATATATCGGTTATCGGCTTTCAAGTATAAAGAATTATCGGTTATCGGTATTGGCCAACATTTTTACATTGGTGCATCCCTATTCTATTCGATTCTATTCACAGTACAACAGCCTATGTGATGCTAAAATTGGCCTTGGTGTTTTCAGTGCATGACTTTCTTCATTCTATCCTGAGTTAAAGTCAAGGATTTTGCAGGTTGAGGGAATGCGCCATCATCAGCTTCCCGATTTACTGCAGGTGTTGGGAACCAGTATCGGGAATGCAGATGAATTCAGTCCTGACATTCCCATTTGCTGTGAGCAAAGTCACGCTCACCTCATTGTGTCGTCATCAGGATGAATCAAGTAGGCAGGAGTCACGTCACGCATGCCAGTTTCGATATAACTGCGCATGATTAAATGTGTGCGGTTTTCCTTTTTTTTAGGTTTTCACACGTATTTTAAGTTCTTTTTAACCATCGTCGTGTGGAATAAATAATTTTGAAAATGCATGTATTTTTAAGATGCATGCTCTCCATTTTACGCACGTCATAAAAAAAACACAAAAACCAGAATCACTCATGCAAACCCGACTAATCTCCATCTGCGCGCACAAAAGCCCAGTGTAGAAATGCAATTCGAGCTGAATGTTGTTGAATAAAGCTAATACACCAATGACACGACATCAGCTAAAAAAAAAAAACCTACGTCATTGCCTCAGAAGCGACTAATCATTTTTGAATAAATATTTTGCAACCTTAAAATTTCCATATTGATTGATAGGAAAACTTTGAAATGTAAATTTTGATATGCATCGTAATGCGTCCTTACCTGGATCGCGTTGGTCACGTTCCATCCCGCTTCCCAAACAGTGATTTTGGGCTTGTCCAGGCCGGCTAGTTCCGAGCAGAGTCCTCCGTCTTTGGACACCGAGGGCGTTGGACCCGTTCCGTCCCTTTGGTAATGACTGTCCCCGTCAAGCGTTCCCTCGCCCGCGATCTCCCCACCGCCAATCTCATCGTTTTTAAGGATGTCCATTTGAAGCCCCTGCCTGTGATCATAGTCCAGATCATCGCATGCAGCGAAACCCAAACCCTCTTCATCGGTGGCGGCCTGGAAACCCAGTTTGGCGAACATCCCACTCACCTTCGCCTGAGACTTATTGGTGACCGTGGTGGCCGCGTTGGAGAGCTTATTAGAGATCTTGCTTTTAATTAGCGTGGCCATGATTGCTCTCTTAAATGAGACTGACGCTAAAATACTCTTTTTTTAAATTCTTTACTCTAGATTTGTCGAGTTAAGTGTGCGTCCGGAGTTCTTTGTCTGCGCATGCACGGAGCGAGAAGAGAACGGACTCTCGGAGTGACACGTATTCGTTATCTCCAGTTCTGACTGAAATCACGCCTGGTGTTTTTGCTAATTCCGTGTTTCATGTCACTTTCAGACGTAAATGATGCATCCTGCACACCTTCTCCTCTCTCTCTCTCTCTCTTTTTTTCTGGCCGAACTCTTACGCGCGCTTCCCAACTGCGAGTGCGTAATTTCCAGTGCGTAAAGAGGAGAATGTTCGTGGTTTTGCGCGCGGGGTTTTCCGTTCTCTGTATCTTCGAGTCCTGTGTTTCAGTGGCCGTCACTGATGCCAATGCGGTACACGGGAGCTCGGGGGTGTTGAGAGAGAGGCACGTGTCACCGTCAGACTGCCAATGCTCTCCGGCTCCCAATGCGCGCATCAGCACGGGGAAAAAAAATCCAGGGTGAAGATTTGCTGCATTTCTAGGGGAGGCGCTTCTAGAACCCCGTCCTCCTCTCCACTCTCATTATGCCCAATATACTTGGTCCCAACACCCAATGGGATCAGGGGTCTCATACTGTTGCATAACTTTACGCATATAAATACCGTCTCCACACGCCGGACTAGGTCTGAAATGGACACTAAAAGTATTCCTGAAATATTTTTGTTGCTTTTCCCGTCGCAGCTCGAACTCTCCAGTTTTTTTTATTGCTTCAGATGAAGGTCAGAAATCAGTTTTATTTCATTTTCAGCAAGAGGAGACCTTGGTGCTGGAATACTCTCTTGAACGGATTTAAAACCTTCTTTCAGTCGAAAAGGGAATGAACAAGAAATGCATCGCAGATTTGACTGAGTTAGACTTGTAGTTGACTAAATACTAAGTTATCTCAAGTGTTTTTTGTCTTTATTTGGTAAAAAAAGTAGCATGGATATTTCTCATGGATTATTGTGCTGTTTCAGTTATTTAGTTAATCTGCATCATCTTCTCGGGACACTTTTTAAAGCTTTGAAAAGGTGTTAAGCAACAGAATTGTTTTTTCTCTGATGGAATTTTCGTCATAATATGCAGGTGTACTTTATGAAAGCATATTTCTGTGGATTCCAACATAAAACCGGGTTAGGCCTATGAGCACAATACAGTCGTGTTCGTTTGGATCGAATTATTCACTAAAAATATTGTGAAACATAAAATCTTCAGTTGTTTAAATTATACACGATATTAACTTTTCTGTAGACTACTTATATTCTCGATACAACTGAATTCACATTTGATCTAGACAATAACGATACTCGCGCGTTAAACAAATAAACCTTATGGGAGCTTTATAGACTTTTCTATTTAAATAAACGTTGGTCTGATTACAAATATATTAGAAGCTCAAATGTTAACAATTAATCAAAAATATATCTATTCGATATTCTCTAAATAAGTATTTGCATTTTATTCCATTGCACAAAATTAAATAGTGTTAATCCTAATGAGTGATTGTATTAAAACCATTAAAACAAGTTATGTGTGTGTGTAATTGTATAATTATACGGACGTTTGCGTAAATAAAGAAACACTTGATTCGAAAACGTGCACTTTCACTGAATCTAAATCGTTTTAGAAAGTTTAATTAAAATTACGTTATAGATCAAATATAATGTGTGATTGAAGGCGTAACATTTTTTTTTTTGCTCACGGGTTTGCGCTGAATCTCTAAATGCATTGCGCCAACGCGTTATAGTTGTGTCGCTACACACTATAGATGCAGAAGTGTTCGTGTCGCCCTGCTGTGTGGGTCATATCTGATCTGTGCTGGTCTTCCCCGGAGGGCTTCTTTATCCCAGGCTCGTGTTCCCGGTTCCCGGTGGGATCGGAACGGGTTAATCGAGTGCGTTATCAGGCGCGCGCAGAGCTCGAGCGCGAACAATACAATCGCGACCAGAACAGCGTTTCAGAGCCTTTACATCAAATCCCTCTGACAGGGAATCACTGGAGAAAAAATATAGGAATATCATTAGCTATATAAAATAGCCTAGCCTAGGCCTATTGTTGGCTATTATATATAGGGATATACTTATATAAAAATATGTTATAGGCTAGAATATGCTAAAGAAATATAATTATAAAAATATGTTTTGGCCATATTTGACCCAACTTTGGGCCAACCCAGCCGTTGGGTTAATTTTAAATTACATTTTTAACCCAATGTTTGGGTTTGTCCATATTTGACCCAAAGTTGGGTTAAAACAACCCATCATTTTTTTAGATTGTACTATAGGAATATAATTATATAAAATATGTTACAGGGCTATTGTTGGCTATAATTTATACTATAGGAATATAATTTTATAAAAATATGTTATAGGCCTATTGTAGGCTATAATATAGGAATATAATTTTATAAAAATATGTTGTATAATATGAAAATATAATACAATAGATGCTTTTCTGAGCATTATGAATAAATAAGGCTGATTTAGTCATGTGATTAATCCTGTTGTCCTGGTGTGTTTTAACCCTCTTCCGGATGTGTTTGGGGAAAGTCCTGTAAATCACACACTTCTCCAGTGTGAAAACGCTTGGGATTGATTTTCCTCCACAATCTCATCGCCATCATTCCCGTTCTTTGTTTGCTTTGACTGTGTGTTTCTCGCCGGCAAAATGCAAAGACCAAACGTGAGATTGTCATAACGGTGTGTTTTCGTGGCGTAGTGAATGCGATGGCACTCGCTTAAATCTCACGTCCTCTCGTTCAGTTTATTACCCTTCAGAAAAATCAGCGAGGGCAATAAGAGGTCAGAGTCTCAATCTCTCCCTCGAGACACTGATCCAGGATCAGTCCCTGCTGTCTTTTCCACTCGGATTCAATGTTATCTCGTCCTCAAGGTGATCTCACACACTATTGTTGTAGAACGCAGAGTCATGATTCTGTGTGTCACGGTGGATCCTGAAACAAAAGGGTTTCGATCCTCACCTCTCCCTCCCGGTTTCACTCGGCTCTGTCCTTTTTCTCATTACACACTTCACTGAGTCGAGCGAGTGTAGCGGTTCCCTTGTCTTCCTTTGCTGTGTATTAGAGACAGATCATTAATGATGTGCACTGAAACTATAATGCAGCACAGAAGGGACACTCGTAACCTGAAGAGCTAAAGCAATGCCATCTGAAGATGTAGGATTGATGACTTTCACAAACGCGTGCAGAATGCGGGAAAAACCTCCAATGCCAACTTTGCTTTTATAAAATGTACGTCGTCTAACCTGTATTTGCATCCAAAACAAGCACATGCGTTCTGCATTATACACTAAAAATGCATTATTCAATTAAAATCACTTTTCACAATTCATTTCAAAGCATCATTTCAGTTCATATTACAATTTATTACAATCTGTTATCAGAGGAAACTGTCTAAGTTATGTATTTCAGATAAACAAATATCACAGTTAGCAAAAAATGTATTAATTTCAACAATATCATTGAAGTAATGAATACTCAAACAAATGATTATATCCTAAATGAATAGAAATACAGTGTTTAGCATCGGCGCAGTGACGATGCGTTTGAGATGTTCCATGTTTACTTCCCAGTGTCCGTCAGACGCTCGGCCTCTTCTGTGGCTCAGCGAGGCAGAAAATAACACATAACACACTTCAATTAGAGAGCCGAACTGAAAAGACACGCGTCTCTCCGGGGGCGCTTCCAAATTAGCCATCCGCCGTATCTGAATCCATTACTATTAGCATCACAATCCCAAGTACATTATTGTGCTGATTAGCCTATCAGAACAAATGTGTGCTGCTTTTATAAGTGGAGTCACTAGTAGATATAGATCATATGCAGCCGTCGTCATATATGATGATGATGTTGGCTAATATTAGATTTGCAAATTTATCTTTTAATTAGAGCAAAATGTTATATTTCAAGCACACTTGGTTTACCTATTTTACACTTTCCATACACAGTGATGCCGTAGAAGAACCATTGTTTCTCTTTTTCATTGTCACATTTTAATGATGTAAAAAGTTTTTTTTTCCATTTTTAAGCGTAAACTTCTTTTACCTTTTCATAAAGATACTTATAACTGCACTGTGATAAGTTATAAATAAAACAAAGATTAATGGAGCACATTATACAAGAAATACCATTTCAGTGTTTTTAATTCAAAATTTCATGTGTACCTGCCATTTCTTTGAAATATTTGTGGAATTTACTTGCAATTTCTGTGTGAAAAATGTTTGTTTTTTTTAGAGTAGTGTAGACTAACAAAACCTTTAATGACAAACATTTGCTGTTTTATATTAGAAAACATTTCATTTATGATATATATATATATATAAAACATAAATAAAATGTTTTCTAATATATATATACAGATTAAAATTCTCTGAAGCAAAGACATGTTGAGAGTCAAAGAACCAAAATAGAAAAATCACATCCTATAACTCAAATAAATCCATCCCTTTTATCCATAGACACACACACACACACACACACACACACACACACACACACACACACACACACACACACACACACACACACACACACACACACACACGAGAGTGAAATCCAGGTGGTCTTGTGGTAACCACTTAAAAGCCTTTTCATTTATCCTAATGCGTCTGTTTAATGGCCTATTATGAGATCCCGGGAGAGATGTGGGTTATATTAACCCTGCTAGTGCAGAGAATGAATACTACTCACACACACACACACACACACACACACACACACACACACACACACACACACACACACACACACAGTCCTTCAATCAGTCGCTCTCTTTACATGTCAGATAAAAGAGCAACGCCTGTTTTCTGAAGTGACCTGCATATATTCATACGCTGTTGTTTTACTCTTTACAACAGTGTTTCTGCGGTCCAGACTCACTCCATCAGCTTGTGGATTTCTCTCCCCTCGTTCGTTCGGTCGTTTGTTCGTTCGTTCGGTCGCTGTTCCCCCCCGCCAGGACACATTAACATTGTAATTGCCTTTTAGCCCTCTCCTTTGAACACACTGTAAACTGGCTGCGCTCCTCTGGGACTGAGAGCCTGAGGCCTACACAATCAACACAGCAATCTGTTTCCATTATACGCTTCTTACAGCCTCTATAGACTGATACATAGACTGTGTGTGTGTGTGTGTGTGTGTAATTTCAGTCTAGATGCTATTGAAGTGGATTCAGATAAGATTTTGTGCATAAAAATGAACTGAAATATAAATTTTAATCATAAAATACCATTAAAGTGAGACTGAATATGAAGCGTGCTCTCGCGTTCACTGGCTGTGCGTGTGTGTATGTGTGTGTGTGTGTGTGTGTGTGTGCATTGAACATGTTAGTCTCTCGGTTCATGAATAAATGACGAGAAACAGCTCAGTTTTCCACATGGGACAGTTTTGTGTCCTGTTAAACAAAATAACACACGTTTACAGATCAATGCTACACCAGAGTAAAGCTCTCGCTGGTGTCTTCATCTGAGCACATGAGAAATCGCCACTGATTTATTTCCTTCATGTTCTTATTTTTTTTCCCTCTGGAACAAAACACAAACTGTCCGTTAGTGAAAGTCCCATTGAAATAGCAATAATTACAGTCATTACCACACAAACGCGAGCACTCGTTGAGATGAAGACCACCTGCTTTTAATAACAGTGCGATCATTCAAATGAGATGTAAATTAGTTTTTTCGTAACTGACGTGTCACAACTGTAGAGTGTTTACATTAATAAAATCTCAACGAATATGAAAAATATGAGCAGCAATCGGCGTGTGTTTTGCATCAACCTTCTGCATTCATTCGCTGAGAGCCTCATGAATATTCACAGCTCGTGCGCTCAAAAGCGTGGTGACGTCATCGTCGCGCTTTCTTTGATTTTAATTGGACCAAGCAGGAGTAAAAAGAAGTGCTGGGTTGATTGGCAATTCACAGAAGCGGGCAGACAGACTCGGGAACCCTCGAGCACTTGAATAGAGTCTGTGTTTCCTTAACAACACATGATTCAACATCACCGCTATTGATCTGTGAAGAAATAAAGCAAATGCTGTCTGGAGACCTTCTGTGCCAATCAAAAACAGTTTGTTTATTAAAGCAATGACCCTATAAACATTTGATGCATATTATTACCACACAAAATAATCTTTCTGTTTGCTTAAAATGATAATTTCCTATCTTTTTTAATGGTATGGGTCACACACCTAACAACTGCAATAAGAGGTAAAGGTGCTTTATAATAATAACAATAACAATATGAATGGTTACAATGGTTTTTAAAGATCTGCCCACAATGAAAGCTTGTTTTCGCCACTAATTAAAACATTTTAAAAGATAATTGCGACTTTTTTTCTCACAATTGTGTTTACTGAGAAAATAAAGTCAGAATTGTGTGATATAAAGTCAGAATTGCATGTTATAAACTCGCAATTATAAGAAATAAACTGGCAATTCTGACTTTATATCTCGCAATTCTGACTTTATATCTCGCAATTCTACTTTATAACACACAATTGCGACTTTACATCATGCAATTCGGACTTTATATCTTCCAATTGCGAGTTATAAAGTCGAATTGCGTGATATAAACATGCAGTTCTGAGAAAAAAAGTCTGAATTGCGAGTTTATTTCTCACAATTCTGACTTTATATCATGCAATTCTGACTTTATAACTCGCAATTGCAACTTAATTATATCATATAAAGATATAGAGTCGCAATTGTGTGTTATAAAGTCAGAATTGCTTGATATAAACTCGCAATTGTGAGGAAAAAAAATTCAGAATTGTGAGATAAAAAGTCACAATTACCTTTTTTATTTTTTATTCAAACAAGCTTCCACAGCCCACTGTATACTATAGTATTAATATGAATGACTGTAGGAAGACCCAATTTTTTTGTTCATATCTAATTGACAAATTCCAGTAAAACCTTTGGACAGATTCAAACTATAGTCTTAATATAGTCTTATTAATCTAGTCCTGCGTTTGAACATGAACAGATTTCATCGCAGAGGAACATGTGCGGCATATCGAGTCGATTCATGCTTTTCTTCTTTAACAACCTAATGTTGGACTCAAGGAAAGGGTCAAAGGCAGACCTGAGGGTGTGTGTGTGTGTGTGTGTGTGTGTGTGTGTGTGTGTGTAGTTGCTGTGAGCTCTCACACGATGGCTTCTGTTTCCTATAGAGTGCATTAGTGTCTGCCCACTTTTTCAGTGCCAAATTATTTTTTCTATTCATTTCTCCCATAGAGATTTCAAAAAAAGTCTTTGTTATAGTGTTATAAGCCATGAACAAAGCCAACGGGCTACGCGGAGAATCACAACATTACAAACTTTGATTTGAAGCAAAAAAATATTGTACAAAAGTACAAGACAGTGTGTAGTGAGGGAAAGGACTACAAAAAAATGATGAAGAAATATACTCATTTAAAAATTTTGATTATATATAAAACAATATATTTTAAATGTATTGCAAATTATGCATATATAGTCAAATATTTAAGTATTTTGAGAGAGATCGACTCGATTACGTCGTTCACACACACACACACACACACACACACACACACACACACACACACACACACACACACACACACACACCACATGGACATGATTCAAAAAGGTAAATTGGTCTTGAAAAAAATAGTCACTCTTTAATTGCTCATGTCAAAATGACGCATTGGAAATGAATGACGAAGTTCCTCTAGTGGAAGCGTTTGGAACTGCAGCCGAACACAATCTCACTGAAAGCTCGTTTTTTAAGATATCAACCTCAAATTTGGAACATAACTTGTTTAGATTTGTGACTTTGATTTTCTCTGTTTTGGAAAATATATGTTATAGAAAAATTGAAAATGATATTTTTTGTGCATTTTTCATAACAATAAATGTAAAAAAAATCAAGTTCACTTTTTTTTTCCTTTTTCACTTCAGTAATAATCAAGTCATGTCAAGTGTCTTTAAAAAGAAACAAAACTTCAATCTGCTTCAAAGCATTGAAAATTGATAACAGCTTAATTTGGAAATTTAATTTTCAGGTCTATGCTCAAAAAGTGAATAAATGGATTATAATCCCCTAAAAATGTAAAGTATTAAATAAAAACAGTATTGAACTAAAATATAGTACAGGCATTTCATTGAAATAAAAAAATCTATAATTTTTGACCGACACAGGGTTAAGGGTTAAAATATTTATCACATATTTTAGTGATCATCATAAATTATAACTCGAAAGTTGCATTATTCAGGGTTCGTACAAGGAGCTTAAAGTGCTTGAATTTGACGTTTTGAAATGTAAGTCCTGGAAAACCCCTGAAAACAGCCATATTTATGAAGAGATACTTAAAAAACACTTGAATTATTGAAAGACAATATATGTGAAATTAGTGTTTAATTTTATTGATAAAACAATCTTTTCACACAAAATCAACCCGTCTGATATACATATAAAGCCATTTTGCATGGTTATGAGTGTGATATTGCTCATAAATATCCAAGCATTTGATAAGTGAGATCTCTTCTGCTTGAAAAGTCCTTGAGTTTCATCTTACAGTGTGTGTGAACCCTGATCATGTCTGATAGATGCAGAAGAGCTGATGTTTAGTGGAAATTTATCAGTCATTTTTGGTGCTGTGATTGTAAAAATAAATAGTCGTATCATTAAAAGCATATTGCCTATAAGCTATGAAGCAGCTTTAATATAGTTTAAGTGAATATAGTTATGAAGAAAGATGCAGAAGAGCTGATGCTCTCGATACGAGTCTGCTGTTGCTGCAGGCGGTGTGTGTGTGTGTGTGTGTGTGTTTCTCCACCCCGTCGTCCCGATGCCCTTTAAAACACCCGCTTCCTCTCACCGAGGTCAAGTGTGTGTCGTGTGTGTCGCGTGTGTCTCATCTTCACGACTGAGTTTAGTGTGTGTGGCAGCTGTGCTTTAACCTGCGTAACCAGTGGAAGATGATGTCATGAGGTCAACATGAGAGTGTTTGACAGATCTCGCTTTTCTCTTTCTGAATAGTGTACGCTGTGTGTGTGTGTGAGTGTGTGTCTGTCTGTATGTGTATATGTGTGTGTGTGTGTGTGTGTGTCTGTCTTTATGCGTGTGTGTGTGTGTGTGTGTGTGTGTGTGTGTGTGTGTGTGTGTGTGTGTGAGTGAGTGTGTGTCTGTCTGTGTGTGTGTGTGTGTGTGTGTGTGAGTGAGTGTGTGTCTGTCTGTCTGTATGTGTGTGTGTGTGTGAGTGTGTGTGTGTGTGTGTGTCTGTCTGTATGCGTGTGTGTGTGTCTGTGTGTGTGTGTGTGTGTGTGAGTGTGTGTCTGTCTGTATGTGTATGTCTGTGTGTGTGTGTGTGTGTGTGTGTGTGTGTGTGTGAGAGTGTGTCTGTCTGTATGTGTCTCTGTGTGTGTGTGTGTGTGTGTGTGTGTGTGTGTGTGTGTGTCTGTGTGTGTGTGTTTGTGTGTGTGTGTGTTAGGGGTGGGACGATACAGGTACCTCACGATTCAATTCTGTGGCGATATGTGGTCCACGATATGATAATATCACGATTCGCGATATCTACGATATTCAATATGTTGGAAGAAATTTCATCAACGATATATCACGATATATGTGACTGAAAAGAAAAAGAAGGAATAAGGAAATTTTATGCATTTATTAAAGCCAACATTTCCAACATTGTGCAAAGAAATATGCATTTGCATAATAACTCACTGCCTCCTGGTCTTAAATGTAAAAACTGTACATCTAGACAGATAAAAGTGCATGAACATTACAAAACAACATGAACATTAACATGTGTAAACCATAATACTGAAACGTCAATAGTAAGTTACTGTAACTTTATCCCGTGCCTTTCCGTCGACTGTCTCGTAAAACCCGAAGTGTCTCCATACTTTAGAGTGGAAACTAGCGGCTGGGTCTTTGATTAGTTTTTTATTGTTTTCCGCCATTCTTCTCGCTTCTCTTTTTTTCTGCAATTCTCTGTTGTTGTTAGTTAACTTCTTCACCGGCCGCTGTTTGCGCCACTTTACCCCTATTTACTCGAACAGCGCCCCCCGTAAACAGAATGGTAGATATTGGGTAGTGACAGTGACACTGACAACGGGTAAATTAATCATTTTGTGTTGTAATAAAATATCGATATTGGGCGTTAGTGTATCGATTATTTATTGCGACAGAGAGCACAACAATATATTGCAATATCGATTTTTTTCCCCACCCCTAGTGTGTGTGTGAGTGAGTGTGTGTCTGTCTGTATGTGTGTGTGAGTGTGTGTGTGTGTGTGTCTGTCTGTATGTGTATGTGTCTGTATGTGTGTGTGTGTGTGTGAGTGTGTGTGTGTGTGTGTGTGTGTGTGAGAGAGTGTGTCTGTCTGTATGTGTGTGTGTGTGTGTGTGTGTGTGTGTGTGTGTGTCTGTATTAGGGCTGGGACAACGCGATGACGTCGACGCAAAAAATACGTCGACGCAAAATATGCGCGTCGATTCGTCAGACCCAAAACAAAGATGGCGGCGCTGGAGAGTAGTAGCAACACGAGTGGCTCCTCAGACTCTCAGACGTGCAAGGCGGCACGCACTCATTCCTCTAAAGTACACACACACACACACACACATACGAACACAACCCACAGAAAAATGTGCGTCAGTAGGCCTATCGAGTTCTCTTTCGGGCTTGAACGAACCATAACACACACAAATTATGCCAAACGGTCCGTAGTGTCGAGTGTCCTCATAAGAGCAATCTTAAATGAGTAAAATAAAGTATTTTATTTTAAATAGTAAATTACTCACTCAGACCCGGCGCCAGGATGATTATTATACCGGAAAAGCCTAATAATCATGAATGCACTCCGCTATCTTTTAACACATCTCCGGCGAACGGCTTCTTCACGCAAAAGTAAAAAAGGTCATGAAGCGCAGTGAAATGCAGCGACCTGTGGCGTTTCCTGATGGATCGAGGTTGTTTCTCTAAGCGCGTGCGAGACTGCTGCAAGTATGCGCTTATAGCTATTAATGTCGTGAAAAATACATAGAGGACACTGACAACGCGCTGACAGACAGGACCAAGATGGAACATTTAATAAAGTCTCAACTTTCAAATTTGGTCAGTCAAAGAAAATTAAACCATAAATAGGCCTACTATTTTGTGGTTCTTTAATGTGTCGTGACAGATTGCACTTTTTTTCAGTAAACTAGGCCTATGTGTTTTCAGTAAGCTAGGCCTATGTGTTTTCAGTAAGCTAGGCCTATGTGTTTTCAGTAAACTAGGCCTATGTGTTTTCAGTAAACTAGGCCTATGTGTTTTCAGTAAACTAGGCCTATGTGTTTTCAGTAAGCTAGGCCTATGTGTTTTCAGTAAGCTAGGCCTATGTGTTTTCAGTAAACTAGGCCTATGTGTTTTCAGTAAACTAGGCCTATGTGTTTTCAGTAAGCTAGGCCTATGTGTTTTCAGTGAGCTAGGCCTATGTGTTTTCAGTAAGCTAGGCCTATGTGTTTTCAGTAAGCTAGGCCTATGTGTTTTCAGTAAGCTAGGCCTATGTGTTTTTAGTAAGCTAGGCCTATGTGTTTTCAGTAAACTAGGCCTATGTTTTTTCAGTAAACTAGGCCTATGTGTTTTCAGTAAACTAGGCCTATGTGTTTTCAGTAAGCTAGGCCTATGTGTTTTCAGTAAACTAGGCCTATGTGTTTTCAGTAAGCTAGGCCTATGTGTTTTCAGTAAACTAGGCCTATGTGTTTTCAGTAAGCTAGGCCTATGTGTTTTCAGTAAACTAGGCCTATGTGTTTTCAGTAAGCTAGGCCTATGTGTTTTCAGTAAACTAGGCCTATGTGTTTTCAGTAAGCTAGGCCTATGTGTTTTCAGTAAACTATGTCTATGTGTTTTCAGTAAACTAGGCCTATGTGTTTTCAGTAAGCTAGGCCTATGTGTTTTCAGTAAACTATGTCTATGTGTTTTCAGTAAGCTAGGCCTATGTGTTTTCAGTAAGCTAGGCCTATGTGTTTTCAGTAAACTATGTCTATGTGTTTTCAGTAAACTAGGCCTATGTGTTTTCAGTAAGCTTGGCCTATGTGTTTTCAGTAAGCTAGGCCTATGTGTTTTCAGTAAGCTAGGCCTATGTGTTTTCAGTAAGCTAGGCCTATGTGTTTTCAGTAAACTAGGCCTATGTGTTTTCAGTAAGCTAGGCCTATGTGTTTCAGTAAGCTAGGCCTATGTGTTTTCAGTAAACTAGGCCTATGTGTTTTCAGTAAACTAGGCCTATGTGTTTTCAGTAAGCTAGGCCTATGTGTTTTCAGTAAACTAGGCCTATGTGTTTTCAGTAAACTAGGCCTATGTGTTTTCAGTAAGCTAGGCCTATGTGTTTTCAGTAAACTAGGCCTATGTGTTTTCAGTAAACTAGGCCTATGTGTTTTCAGTAAACTAGGCCTATGTGTTTTCAGTAAGCTAGGCCTATGTGTTTTCAGTAAACTAGGCCTATGTGTTTTCAGTAAGCTAGGCCTATGTGTTTTCAGTAAACTAGGCCTATGTGTTTTCAGTAAGCTAGGCCTATGTGTTTTCAGTAAACTATGTCTATGTGTTTTCAGTAAACTAGGCCTATGTGTTTTCAGTAAACTATGTCTATGTGTTTTCAGTAAGCTAGGCCTTTGTGTTTTCAGTAAACTATGTCTATGTGTTTTCAGTAAACTAGGCCTATGTGTTTTCAGTAAGCTAGGCCTATGTGTTTTCAGTAAACTATGTCTATGTGTTTTCAGTAAGCTAGGCCTTTGTGTTTTCAGTAAGCTAGGCCTATGTGTTTTCAGTAAACTATGTCTATGTGTTTTCAGTAAACTAGGCCTATGTGTTTTCAGTAAGCTTGGCCTATGTGTTTTCAGTAAGCTAGGCCTATGTGTTTTCAGTAAGCTAGGCCTATGTGTTTTCAGTAAGCTAGGCCTATGTGTTTTCAGTAAACTAGGCCTATGTGTTTTCAGTAAGCTAGGCCTATGTGTTTCAGTAAGCTAGGCCTATGTGTTTTCAGTAAACTAGGCCTATGTGTTTTCAGTAAGCTAGGCCTATGTGTTTTCAGTAAGCTAGGCCTATGTGTTTTCAGTAAACTATGTCTATGTGTTTTCAGTAAACTAGGCCTATGTGTTTTCAGTAAGCTAGGCCTATGTGTTTTCAGTAAACTATGTCTATGTGTTTTCAGTAAGCTAGGCCTATGTGTTTTCAGTAAGCTAGGCCTATGTGTTTTCAGTAAACTATGTCTATGTGTTTTCAGTAAACTAGGCCTATGTGTTTTCAGTAAGCTTGGCCTATGTGTTTTCAGTAAGCTAGGCCTATGTGTTTTCAGTAAGCTAGGCCTATGTGTTTTCAGTAAGCTAGGCCTATGTGTTTTCAGTAAACTAGGCCTATGTGTTTTCAGTAAGCTAGGCCTATGTGTTTTCAGTAAGCTAGGCCTATGTGTTTTCAGTAAGCTAGGCCTATGTGTTTTCAGTAAGCTAGGCCTATGTGTTTTCAGTAAACTATGTCTATGTGTTTTCAGTAAGCTAGGCCTATGTGTTTTCAGTAAGCTAGGCCTATGTGTTTTCAGTAAACTATGTCTATGTGTTTTCAGTAAACTAGGCCTATGTGTTTTCAGTAAACTAGGCCTATGTGTTTTCAGTAAACTAGGCCTATGTGTTTTCAGTAAGCTAGGCCTATGTGTTTTCAGTAAACTAGGCCTATGTGTTTTCAGTAAGCTAGGCCTATGTGTTTTCAGTAAACTAGGCCTATGTGTTTTCAGTAAGCTAGGCCTATGTGTTTTCAGTAAACTATGTCTATGTTTTCAGTAAACTAGGCCTATGTGTTTTCAGTAAGCTAGGCCTATGTGTTTTCAGTAAACTATGTCTATGTGTTTTCAGTAAGCTAGAACTTTGTGTTTTCAGTAAGCTAGGCCTATGTGTTTTCAGTAAACTATGTCTATGTGTTTTCAGTAAACTAGGCCTATGTGTTTTCAGTAAGCTTGGCCTATGTGTTTTCAGTAAGCTAGGCCTATGTGTTTTCAGTAAGCTAGGCCTATGTGTTTTCAGTAAGCTAGGCCTATGTGTTTTCAGAAAACTAGGCCTATGTGTTTCAGTAAGCTAGGCCTATGTGTTTCAGTAAGCTAGGCCTATGTGTTTTCAGTAAACTAGGCCTATGTGTTTTCAGTAAGCTAGGCCTATGTGTTTTCAGTAAGCTAGGCCTATGTGTTTTCAGTAAACTATGTCTATGTGTTTTCAGTAAACTAGGCCTATGTGTTTTCAGTAAGCTAGGCCTATGTGTTTTCAGTAAACTATGTCTATGTGTTTTCAGTAAGCTAGGCCTATGTGTTTTCAGTAAGCTAGGCCTATGTGTTTTCAGTAAACTATGTCTATGTGTTTTCAGTAAACTAGGCCTATGTGTTTTCAGTAAGCTTGGCCTATGTGTTTTCAGTAAGCTAGGCCTATGTGTTTTCAGTAAGCTAGGCCTATGTGTTTTCAGTAAGCTAGGCCTATGTATTTTCAGTAAACTAGGCCTATGTGTTTTCAGTAAGCTAGGCCTATGTGTTTTCAGTAAGCTAGGCCTATGTGTTTTCAGTAAAC